>OZ035829.1:7967785-8417881 GCA_964034765.1 Knipowitschia caucasica | reverse complement strand
AAAACATGAACTTCAGATTTAAAGTTGTTCCAGAAGTTTTTCAAGTCCTAACAAGGTCAGAGCTGACAAAGACTGTGCCAGGGGATTGCACATTAAAATCAATATGTATTTCAGTTTGGAGTGTATTTTAGTCTCTTTACAACGACCTTCAAGCAAGGAAAGCAGAACGAATGTATAGTTATTGGGAAAAAGGAAAACTTTCACACCATTACATTTCAGAATTAATCACGGCGGAGCACGGACACAAACTTCACAGTAGTGATCGGATGTGCTTTTTAGGAGAATCTTCATTCTCATTTCTCATTGTGCAATTATGTAAAGGTTATTAGGTTAACTGTTTTTATTGAGGGACTAATATAATTCTACACAACAAAAAGTAAAAACATTTCAAGCTTATTTTATACTGGTAATCTGCTGCTCTCAAAGTTCTTGTTTTTTTTTATCATATTTGCCCAAATCAGTAACTTTAGATACATTTAATGTTCATTGGTTGATAATCTAAATCAATCTAATCTTCTTTGTTATCACATTTCTCTAAAATGTGAAATTGTGGCAAGCATGCGCATACAATATATCACACTTGTGTTGGAGAAAACTGTAAAAGACTCAATAAATATGCAGTAGCATTGTCCTATTATTTGTAAATTATTTAACTATAAGTCAGTATGGGAATTATTGTGACACCAAAGTGTGATTTATCATTAGTAAGAACAATGGCCAATTCCAAATGGACTCGCACCAAGCCATGTTGTCAAACATCAGAGTAGAGGGTCCCTTGTGTCTTCATTAAATTAAGTCCTAAAAAGTATCTTTCATATTTCATCTACAGAAAAAGTAAGACAGTATCCACCACTTTGCAAACAGTAATGACCCAGTCTGTCAAGAAAGTTTGTGCAGGGCTAAAACCAATTCTTCAACATCGTAATCTCCACAGTTTCATCTTAGCTCCAATTAAATCAGTTCTTACATTTGTGTGTACAGTTTTGCTTTTATTCTCGCAAATAAAACACGCTTTTTAGTACCCTATAACTGTCACTCAGAGCCGCCTGCCACTAAATCTGAGGTTTAGCCGGTGTTAGCGTTTTGCAACTACATTACTCTGGAGATGATAAGCGCCTGGATGATGTGGCAGTGACAGAGAAAACAGCGTGGCCAGGGCAACTCAATGCATTTTAATGAGAACCCTGGGAAGAGGAAGCTGTAAAAAAAAAAAAAGGAGAAAATAACAACATCACCCCTCAGCCCTGATTGTTGTCCCAGGATCAACATATTTCTGCCATTCACAACAAGCGTTTTAACCTTTTAGGAGCTTGTGTTTCTTTCACCTTTGAAATCACCTTGCCAAGCCTCGACAAACACCGCATTAAGCCGAGGAGAATAGAAGCCCCTTATCTTCCCTCTCCTACTTACCCCTGTTCGCTTTTCTCTTTCTCTGCAGCAATTCGATATCGTTCGGCCGCGTGTCCTCATTGGCTGTCATCTTTATGCCTGAACTAAATGTGGTGTGTCAGTTCACATCAAGCGTTGCGGAGCTCACAGTGGCATGTGGGAGAATTAATGTCCCCGCGGCCATTATCAGGCTATACAAAGACAACCTTCCCTCACATCGCATCTCCGCTGTGTCAACGTGTCCAGGAAAAAAAAAAAACATGGAATCAGCTGCAAAGGCAGGAGGTATCACAAGCAATATGATGTACATGAGTCTATAAGTCACCACAAGAAATGTAATGGGAGTGAAGAACGTAGAAACCAGGTCTAATGTTTAGTAGGCCTATTTTTTGGCCTTTGATTCAGCCAAATCGACCAAGGCGGATTTCTGGTTGGTTTGACATCTAGCTGATATTTTCTGTAAGTATGGTAGTGAACTCTATGCTTCATAAATGGAGCATATATTTCTAATCGGCACGGCGTTTCCCTGCGCTCTTATATGCATTTGTGAGCTGTGTCTCAGTAGTATTGTTACGTGGTTACATGCATGCATAAACTGAGTAGAAATGGTTGGATCCAGTTACTATCCAATTCCAAACTGACTCGTTTTTCACAGCTCAATGGGTCTGCCCGTGTCTCAGTGGAATTAAATTGGACAAGGTAAGGTTGTTCTCTTTTTCAGATTAAAAACATTCTCACTACTCCTGATCTCCATGAAGTTGTCAATGTCCTCAGTTCTCCTGCATGAAAAACTGTAACACCCTCCTCTCTGGTCTCGACTTCAAAATTGCTCTCCCACCTCCAACTGGTTCCGAATCCACCAGACAGACATCTCACTGGTTTTAACAGAGCAGTCCTCCACTCGCTTCCAATTTCACTGATCACAAGTTTGTTTAGGTCTGGCTCCAAGATACATTACTGAACTTTTATCCTCGCCCCCTGCACCCTCAGAACCTTACATTTCCACATGGTATTTTATATTATGATTATTTTTATTGACTTGTTTCATCCACGTTGGCGTGCATATAGCTATACCGTACCGTCAGTCGTGCGTAACCATAGAGATGACTACAGGACCAGCTCAAGCGTTCAGCTCTGGTGCCGTGTTGATAAATGAAGTATAAATTAACTGCTGCTTTGCACAGACAAAGTGCCAAAGGTGCTGCTGATGTGCGCAGTGCTCGAGGAAGAGTTACTGATGGGAAATGATCGAGAAACTGAAACAAACCGAAAAGGAGAATGTGCAGGAGTCCAGTCCCTGTGCTGCTCAGAGTCCCATCAGGAGTCCAGTCCCTGTGCTGCTCAGAGTCCCATCAGGAGTCCAGTCCCTGTGCTGCTCAGAGTCCCATCAGGAGTCCAGTCCCTGTGCTGCTCAGAGTCCCATCAGGAGTCCAGTCCCTGTGCTGCTCAGAGTCCCATCAGGAGTCTAGGCCCTGTGCTGCTCAGAGTCCCAGCAGGAGTCCAGTCCCTGTGCTGCTCAGATTCCCATCAGGAGTCCAGTCCCTGTGCTGCTCAGAATCCTATGGCACTAACATGCCACAGGGTACAATTAAATTAATTACTTAGAACGCAGGTATGAGATTTTATCTAAATGTGACGCATACAAAATCTAAAGTGAAGCCACAACAGCTTTTTTTATGCAAAAAATTAATTATATTTTCAGAAAAGAAATGTAAAACATATAGGCATGTACAGTATGCTTTTATTATTTATGCTGTCACTGCTCTGAGTTTTTAAATTACAGTGCCTTGCGAAAGTATTTGGCCCCATTGAACCTTTCAACATTTCGCCACATTTCAGGCTTTAAACATAAAGATATAAAATTTTAATTTTTTGTCATGAATCAACAACAAGTGGGATACAATCGTGAAGTGGAATGAAATTTATTGGATAATTTAAACTATTTTAACAAATAAAAAACTGAAAAGTGGGGCGTGCAATATTATTCGGCCCCTTTACTTTCAGTGCAGCAAACTCAGTCCAGAAGTTCAGTGAGGATCTTTGAATGATCCAATGTTGTCCTAAATGACTGATGATGATAAAAAGAATGCACCTGTGTGTAATCAAGTCTCCGTATAAATGCACCTGCTCTTTGATAGTCTCAGGGTTCTGTTTAAAGCGCAGAGAGAACCATGAAGACAAAGCACCAGGCAGGTCCGAGATACTGTTGTGGAGAAGTTTAAAGCTGGATTTGGATACAAAAAGATTTCCCAAGCTTTAAACATCTCAAGGAGCACTGTGCAAGCAATTATATTGAAATGGAAGGAGTATCAGACCACTGCAAATCTACCAAGACCCGGCCGTCCCTCCAAACTTTCATCTCAAACAAGGAGAAGACTGATCAGAGATGCAGACAAGAGGCCCATGATCACTCTGGATGAACTGCAGATAACTACAGCTGAGGGGGGAGAGTCTGTCCATAGGACAACAATCAGTCGTGCACAAATCTGGCCTTTATGGAAGAGTGCCATTTCTCAAAGATATCCATAAAAAGTCTTGTTTAAAGTTTGCCACAAGCCACCTGGGAGACACACCAAACATGTGGAAGAAGGTGCTCTGGTCAGATGAAACCAAAATCAAACTTTTTGGCCACAATGCAAAACGATATGTTTGGCGTAAAAGCAACACAGCTCATCACCCTGAACACACCATCCCCACTGTCAAACATGGTGGTGGCAGCATCATGGTTTGGGCCTGCTTTTCTTCAGCAGGGACAGGGAAGATGGCTAAAATTTATGGGAAGATGGATGGAGCCAATACAGGACCATTCTGGAAGATAACCTGTTGGAGTCTGCAAAAGACCTGAGACTGGGACGGAGATTTATCTTCCAACAGGACAATGATCCAAAACATAAAGCCAAATCTACAATGGAATGGTTCACAAATAGACGTATCCAGGTGTTAGAATGGCCAAGTCAAAGTCCAGACCTGAATCCAATCGAGAATCTGTGGAAAGAACTGAAGACTGCTGTTCACAAACGCTCTCCATCCAACCTCACTGAGCTCGAGCTGTTTTGCAAGGAAGAATGGGAAATAATTTCAGTCTATCGATGTGCAAAACTGATACACATACCCCAAGCGACTTGCAGCTGTAATTGCAGCAAAAGGTGGCGCTACAAAGTATTAGCGCAAAGGGGCCGAATAATATTGCACGCCACACTTTTCAGTTTTTTATTTGTTAAAAAAGTTTAAATTATCCAATAAATTTCGTTCCACTTCACAATTGTGTCCCACTTGTTGTTGATTCTTGACAAAAAAAATATATTTTTATATCTTTATGTTTGAAGCCTGAAATGTGGCGAAATGTTGAAAGGTTCAAGGGGGCCGAATACTTTCGCAAGGCACTGTATATTGTTTTTATACAATTATTGAGAACCTTGATTACTTGCAGCCTTATACAGAATATAAACATTTTCAGACTATTTGACTTTTCCAATGTAATGATATCATAATCCGGGTCTAAAGTGTTTTAGAATAAAAAATATCCAAGTCACGTAATTCCAATAATTTTCTGAAAATGAAGTACTTTTTGATAAACAACAATACTTCAAATTGAGACTTGGCTGACATGTCAATGATCACTGGATACAATATTCTGCACAGATTAACTTCAGTCACCAGCTTCTGACAACTCCACCTGTCACGTCTTATTGTATACAGTATTGAACAAAAATATATTCATTAATATATTTCAATGAGTTATACGTTTTTTGGGTGACCTTGTTTTTCTTTTTGTTTAAAGCTTTGGCTCAGATTTCTATGTGGAGGCTGTTATTAGAGTTGCAAAAGCCCGCCCTGATACTGTGCCTAATCTATTTACTAAAGAACTGCAGTGCATCAGCCGTGACACCTTGAAAATCCACTCAAATCTGCTCAACTGAAAAGATGAGTGCTACAAACACAGCCCAGACTTTGGGGTAAAAGCGGAAAGAAAGATTGTCAGCACATCTCTCCATTGAACATGCAAAAGTATTCACACAAACGGTTCAAATAATAACTGAATTGTTTCCAGAAAAGGGATTTAAATATGAGGAAATACTATGAAATACTATGAGGAATATATGGGAGAAAAGCAGATCAAAAGTGGTAAGTGTTTAATTGCATTAAAATATAGTAAACAACTGTAAACTATGTGGGTCTTTATTTTCTCAGATTTTAATGTGGATTAAAATATCTGCAATAGGTGCTTTATAAAAGGTTGGGGAAAAATTATTCAAATTATGAGAAATTGTTCTAGTGTCTCAATTGTGAGCAGGAAAGAGGGACAAGTAAGACCTTAGATCTAACATTTTGGTCTACACTTAAATATTTAACTCAGGATTTGTTTATTTCTTATTGATGGGGGAATCAAAGAATAAAGTATAAAACAAGATAATGAGACCAAGTTGAGCTTTGTGAAATTGTGTGTATATTTGCCCGGGAAATATATAAACAATTGCAGGGTTAATACCAGAAGTCTGCAAAGCAAAGCAAAAACATCACCACAGAGAAATGTAGGTGAGAAAAAGAGGCTTAAACCAGACAGTGCGTCACTTGAAATGTGCAGCTGATATAACGCAACTAAAAGCTGCCATTCTATTACAGGGCCATTATAAATATAGAAAATGTCTTGCACTTAAAATAACACGACAAGAACTAGAAGGCGAAGAACTGAGGTGAACTCAATTACTCTTCCTCAAACTATTTTCAAACCAATTATGCTCCCTATAATGCAACACACTATTTGTAACTCGACATACATGGGTCTCTACAGGTACAACCTACACACAAGCAATAATTAATTAGTCCAAGTTCATAATGACTCTCTTCTAAGCAAGCCATTCAGATCTAGTTGGGATTGCAGTGATTTTAAACAGTAAAAGTACACGAATAATTACAGCAGCAGTACTACATGGCCAATCAATTAATCTGAAATGTCAGGTCCTGTTTTCCTCTGAATCCCAGCAAGATGCCAGTCCTTGCACTCCACAGAATCCAGGCAGGAGGCCAGTCCCTGTTCTCCTCAAAGTTGGATGATTCGGGGTACGAGGTTTCATTAAGTCAATTAGTAGTGTAAAACAAAGATATTATTTTAACTAACTAGCCCAAGTTCAGCCATTCCGACCTAATTCCAATGATTTTAGACAGTAAAAGTCCAGGCATAGCTACAGCAGCAAAATTACCATGGCCTACCACCTGTTTTATTTATTTATTTAAATTTTTCCATATTGTTTTTATTTGTTATGCTTATAATTTTAGGTCCATAGGCAAGACCAACCACGTACGTCCGCTATAACAATGATACCCACGTGATCGGATAAGCGAAAGTGCTGTGATCCGAGTGGTGACAAGTGCAAGTTTCTTAACAGCACTTGAGTGTGCTTGTTATACACATGTAACACACGTCTTGAACCTCACACTGCCGCTTCCTGATGGACAGGTGGGAAGCGTTGTTTTCACATCTCCCATCAATCACTTTCCACTCGCACTAACCTTTAAGCGTGTGCAGAGACGCGCAATTGACACAAAAACACAATGCAACACGAGAACAGACCAGTTAAGAAATCTTACCTTCAATCAAACGTGTCTTCTGTGGGTGATTATATGACAGGTTAGCTCATTTAGGCAGCAGCATCAGTTCCATTCATTTGGCCGACGATCTGAGAGGTGAAGGCATCTGGAGTGGCAAAAAACAAGAAATTCTCCCCCCGAAGTAGACTCTTTCCGCCAAAATAACCTGGTGTTTACTCATTAAATTTGCTCCACATAACAGCGACTGTTGGTGTTGTTTACCGCTAGCCTGGCGGTCAGAGGCGGACAGCAGCTGCTCCCAAACAAGCGACTTGACTCTGCACTCAGGCTCCACCCACTGCCGGGGTATCACGGACTGAAATCTCGCGAGACTACAGCATTCGCTCCTTTTTGAATATATTTTTTTTTAATACAAAAAAATATATATTACCTCTACAAGCTGCAGTTTTTGCTCCAGAAAACTAACTTATTTTTTCGTTGTAGATTACCACTAGACGTATAAAAAGGGAATTCATGCATATGTTTTTTTTTCTTCTTCTTCTTTACTTACAGTCTATTTTTGCGGCCATCCAGGTTTTGGAAAAGTAAATAAATATTAAATAAATATTGTAAAATGTAACCTGGCTTACATGCAATTGTATTTAATATTTTGCCTATTAATTTCCACAAATTCATCTCAGTTCTGTCATGTATTTTCATCCTGGGAAACTTACTGGGCAACAATTACCAAGCAACCATGTAATAAACTGGTCCCGAGACAAAGAAAAAACAATCATATACTCGGGTTTAGTGCAGTAAATTATTGAAGCGTAAAACGTAAAAAATGTATTGGTAAAAACACAGACGCTTCTTAAAAATTATATCAAACTGTATTGTGGATTGCAAATCTTCCTTCCTTGATGCCATCAGTTGAACATTGACCTGCTTCCTGTTAATGTAAAAACGTTTTTTCACACCACTTTTTTATCATAAACTGTGCCTTCATAAGAATCAACATTTGCGTACAATACATACTTTAGGAAAAAAACAAGAGCAACATTATGGGGAAGTGCTTTAAGCTCTTTAAGCATGAAGCGAAGGATCTATTTAAGGAATAGAAACTGTGCATCTTGGTGGAGCTCTGTGCTCTAGACGTGTATTTATAGCTTCTAGCTTCACTAAAAAAGTCAAAATATGGTACTTACTGTGATTTTATTTTATTATTGTACTGTGACAGAGAGAGGGGTAGTTCATTATTAGATAATTTGCTGATGCCAAAATTAAATATAACCTCTGTTCTTTAATGGCGAATATTGTGCAACACTGCCATCTGCTGTTTGTAATATACTTTTTTACAAAGTTCCCATCTGATTTGTATCGCCTCTATTCAATGTATTACGTATGTACCCAGATAGCAAAATGGTTGTGGTCCAGATGTGGCCCACATCTGCTTGCTATCTGGGTATACACTGAATAGTATGTCCACATGTATAAAGTTGTCCTCATCATGGTTAAATACTGAGGCAGATGCTTTATATCGGTCTACGTACACAATATAGTAGAGAAACATAAAGCCTATTTGAGCATTGATCTTTGGGAATGTTCACCAAAATAAGTCGGTTGGTGAACAACTGAATTATTTTGATGATAATTTAGCCTAAATGGTCCCCGTTTTATAAGTTGAGATCCAGACAATTATTCTGAGACTATATATTGTTACCCTTTAGATGGCGCTGCACACCATTCCATGAGATCTATGACTTTCAGGTGAACAGAACTTGCATGTATTTTTGTTTGTTCTCAATTCTGTAATGTAGTCCAATTTTCTGTTATGGCTTATAGAAGTATACGCAACTTCTCACCATGATACACATGTACACTATCGCTTGCTGTAGGAAGCGTGTACCCTGTCAACACGCTAATTCTCTGTAAACATTGCCCCTGGTTTGGACCTGTATTTTAAGAAGTGATTTTTGAGTGCATTTTGGTTTAATTGATCCCCTTGGATGTTCTCATTCAAGAGACAGTTTGACGTCAGAGCTCAATGCGGTCGGTGATGCTCTGGTGGTGCGTTCATGAAAACTGCGGAATTGCTAGAAAGTAAATGGAAAATAATAGAATGAGTGTGAGGCACCTCTTTATTATAGTGCATAACAAAGTTAAAGAAGCAGCATTAATCAACCATGTAAAAGCATGCCCTTGGACAGATTCCCAGTGGTTGAGAATAATTAAAGACGGGATTCAACCCTCAACCTTTGTTAACTCCTGAACGTTGTAAATACTGCAACAAGTTTAGATCCAGCTATAAATCATATACGTTATTCATAACTACTACATATAAGCCCACTCGTTAATCATCCTTCAAACTAAGTCAAGGTATTTTACTTCCCAAAGAACCATTCCAATTATCCCTAGCCCTGACTAATACCGTTCACAAACTTATATTATATATGATACCTTAGTGCTATATTACCAAGCATACCAAGGATACTTTTTATATAAAGTGTTAGCAACCTCTTATACCATTTCCCATTGATAATTAGTCTCTCAATTCTGCTGATTGTAGTGGCGGCTGAATGTGTAGAGCAATTTCCGCCTGGTGGGCTGGTCCCTGATGCGGCACGGTTCAGGGCTGGGGCTGGGAGGAGGATACAGCGATTCCGATTAGGTTTTGCCGCTGCCAACGATGCAATGTCTCGTTTTACGGATGAGCCGCGGGCATAGGCACCTTTTGAATGCTCCGATCAGCCCAGCAAGACCCCACCACGCTGTGTTTTATACGGATTTACCACTAGACCAAAAGGATCGCTACCAGACCACGTAAAGTGCCCACACTTCAGGCTGAATGTTTACCGACGTGAGGCGACTGGAGAGGTGAGCCTCGCGAGCCGTAGTAACTTTAGCCTGCTACATGCTAACTGCTAACTCCTGCTAATACTGGGATTTGTATACAACATTAGCTTCAGCGCAAGCGAAAACATATGCCAGTCGAGTGAATTTTAGCTCATAATAATGCAGTTATGACTGTTTGTAAGTCTTAAAATAAATCCTGCTGTCCTGCACAACACTGATGTTAACTAATCAATGAACAACGAAGGCTAACTAGTTACATCCTGGCAACGTCAAGCTAACAGTTGATGTTGAGAGACCATTTGTTGTTTACTAATGCACTGGTCTTTTCAATTCTTATGCATTGAGATGGTTATAATCATCTGTACGTTCATGAGTTTTGGTGTGCTTTAGCCGAGGAGAACGTGTCACAGAGTATTGTAATATTAATGCTTTAGTGCAGCTGCAGATCCTGTCAAAACAAGCCTACCGCCCCCTACCCCATTGACTCTCCTTTGGTCTGGGTTTACGGATTACCGGGATTTTATGAATGACATTAAAATTTAATCTGATGGAAAACAAAGGGGTGGTTATATTTAACCGCTAGATCCAAAGATATTTTTATAAGTACCGGGTTGTTGTCATTTCCTGCTGAGTGGATAGCACTCTCGCCTCTCAGCAAGAAGGTCCTGGGTTCGAATCCCGGTCGGACCAGGGCCTTTCTGAGTAGAGTTTGCATGTTCTCCCCGTGTCTGCGTAGGTTTCCTCCGGGTACTCCGGTTTCCCCTACCACTAAAAATATGTCCAATAGTTCTGGCATGCGCCTCCTGTACTGGCCCCGCTCCCATCTCTGTGTGGAGTGAGAGACAATTAAAATTAACAATTGTAAACCGCTTTGAGACTCAGATCTGCAGTGAAAAGGCGGTATATAAATAAAGATTACTACTACTACTACTGCTGTGCACCATGTAAAAGATGGTGTGAAATAGTCCATATTTCCCTAGTAGCAGCCAATGCAGTATTATTTACCACGGATTATATATATCAGATATTTCTGTCTAGTAATTGTTGTGTTATTCTACATTGAAAGTTAGAGTATCTGATTTTGAACATGTGAAAAGAGGAACTAGTTCTATCAAAATCGATGTAACCTTTTCTCCTTGTATCTCAATGATTAAAACTACACAACATACGACTATTTTTGCCTCTATTAAATGTTTAGAACCTTTTCAGAAAGAGCACTCCTCCGAAATAACAACTAATATAAAAGCTTTGGGTATTCCTTTTAAGTCTACATAAAACGCTTTGTAATTGGATTAAGATATTGTGTATTTCTCTATATTCTGGCTCAAAACAGAAAAAAACCTAAAACTTAAAGGTCTGGCTGCTGGTAGCCAATATAGAGAGTTCTATAGTTGTAAAGCCTGTTGTTGTAGAGTTGTAATGAATCTGAATCTGAGCTATTTGTCTCCTTTCAATTTGAATGTTGGACTAATTTGATTTAAATTTTTACTTCCAGTATGAATACATTGGTTATACATGAGTGGGAATCTAGCATTGAAGTGAATAGAGTAGACGCAGATGTTTCAGACACACGTCAGCTGGTTTAGCCATTTAGTGGGAGGGTGTTTGTAGTGATTTAAGGCACAGAACGTATTTCTGAGACAGCACAGGATGCATTAGATATGGTGGTTGCATCTATTGCTCATATCCACTGTTTTGGTCCACCCTGGTAATAGTCGATGTTTTCAACTCTCTTCCAGGAAGCTATGGCCATGGGTCGTTCATTTAGGATACGATGAACACCATTAAGCTGGATCCCAAAGACCGAACCAGTGCGCCCTTGGCTTCCAAGGGGCCTTCTCTCTCCCCATCCCCAACCATGGCAGGCTTCAAGCGGGGCTATGATGGCAAGATCGCTGGGCTTTATGACCTCGACAAGACGCTTGGAAGGGGGCATTTTGCTGTGGTGAAACTAGCCCGCCATGTCTTCACTGGGGAGAAGGTAGCTGTGAAGGTGATTGACAAGACTAAATTGGACACAGTAGCTACAGGACACCTCTTCCAGGAGGTGAGATGTATGAAGCTAGTCCAACACCCCAATATCGTTCGTCTTTATGAAGTTATAGACACCCAGACAAAGCTTTACCTCATTTTGGAGCTTGGAGATGGAGGAGATATGTTTGACTATATCATGAAACACGAAGAAGGTCTCACAGAAGAACTTGCAAAAAAATACTTTGCCCAGATAGTGCATGCGATATCCTACTGCCACAGACTACATGTAGTACACAGAGACCTCAAACCAGAAAATGTAGTCTTCTTTGAAAAGCAAGGATTGGTAAAGCTCACCGACTTTGGATTTAGTAACAAGTTTCAGCCTGGGAAAAAGTTGACGACGAGCTGTGGATCATTGGCTTATTCAGCACCGGAAATTCTACTGGGAGATGAGTATGATGCCCCAGCAGTAGGTATGTACATTTAAAGGATTTTTTTAGAGTTAAAGTTTCCTGCTATGTTCTTTTATTTGGTGCTGGATACTGTTGAAATGGTACAATTATTGATAAAAAAAAAAAACTAATTCGAAACCAAAACTAGAAAGGAAAAAAATATTCAATATAAGGTTCGTAGAAGGTTATAGGGAAGATTGTTTCTTATTGTGATTCCCACAACAAAATAAACCAAAAAAGAACATGCACTGGTACGGTTGAGTGAGGGGGATTGGAGCCCAATAAGCACTTGCTTTGTTCAACCCCTTTTCAACTGTACTTTAGTATCGTGTTTGTTTTTTATGTTATGTTGTATAAAAATATAAGTTTGAAGTATATACTTACCATACCATTGTTGAAGTACTGCTACCAACATTTTTTTTAACAGTCCCCAGCCCAAGTTGTGCTTTATTTGGATTCCATGAAAATGTATATAAAGCTTTAACAGGATAATTTTATGATATTTGTGGTGGAGTGTCTTTCATGATTGTGTTCAATGCTGAAATGATTTGTCTTCATTCTCCCCTGGCCAATATAGCACATTGACACTTGAACATTTGCCACATCAATATTACTGCAGTGCCCATAGGAAGTATGTATTGTTTTTTACAATAATACATTCACACATACTTTATTTTAGGGGTGTATGTATGAAAATTTAACCTCACGGTTATTGTGACCAACATTATCACGGTTTTCGGTATTATGTTCAGCGAATATTTTCAGAGAGCATTGATAGTCCTACACAAACTAAAATAGTTTCCAAGAAGTGAACAGTGTGACCTGCAAGTAACATTTGGTTGAAAACATTCATGTAGTGAATGTCAACTAAAATGGTTAAAACAAACAAAGTGCAAAGTGCATGGTATTGTTGTGCCTTCACCTAGCGCTCAATAATCCAGTGTCTTCATTTCCACCGTCTCATCTATTACTGTTTAGCTTAGCATTTTAGCTGTTAATAGGCAGTGGCTGCACTTTTACGTGAACATTTTTGACAGACGGATAATCAGACAAATTGTTGCATTCTCTCTCAACCAAAGACCCCCCGGCCCCCCACATCATCTATTTCAGCTAAAACCTTGTCGTTATCTAACCTAGCATTGGCTATAGAGTTGTGGGTCATGATCACGCAGATAAGCCGTCGCGGAAACTTATTTCCTGCACGTTCTTTAAAAACCCAAAATATGCCCACACTTCAGACTTTGTACTCTTTGAGGGCTGTTGTCTTCTCCTTCGATCATGATTCCTGCATGAAAGTGCACCCGTGCGGCAACTTCAGCAGACTCAGTGACGACCCAGGAAGACTCACGGTGCCGTGATAATATCCTTTTTTATTTTTTTTAATTAAGACAGTACTTGTTATAGTCACTTTTTTTTACCGAGATTTCCCGTTATACCTTGTTATACATCTTTACTCTATTTAACTCAAACAAAACAACACGTCAAGAAATACTATTTTAAATTTGTCCTCAGCACTGTTCTTCATGTTGTTAATACACTCCTTGGCATGGTGTGTATACTGTGGACTGTTCCAAATAGGAAATGACAATAAAAGTCAATACATTGTCGACTTATGTATTGACAATGTATTGTTTCCCTGAAAATTTGATAATCATTGCTGACATCCCTGATAAACTGAACAGCTGATGCTAATGGCGCTTACGTGTGCTAGCTTTGTTTTGCTAAAATGTTGCCTAATCATGAAGATGCATCCTTGGGAAGTACCCAAGTTATTTTGTCTCTATCTACCTTTTCCCATCTTGTTACCTACGGTTCTCATACCAGCCTACCATGCTGAAGCCGGAGCAGAATATTTACAGACCTGCCTTGCATTATAGGTTGATGTTAGTACATTTTTCACCCAAAAGTTGGAGACTTGGCTTTGGCATTGAGTGAGGGTGTTTGATTTACGGTGAAAACTGGCTGTCAGGTTTGTTTGCAGCAGTATTGGCTATAAAACATATTTTTGGAGTTTGGGGATTATACTCTGTCCTTTTTTTTTTTTTTTTTTTACAGATTTTAGCATAGGACCCTTGTTCCATCCTCTGAAGCTGTGCCTTCTTGTTTTTAGATCTTGTCAAAAGCCTTCCACTACACTAACTACATCTTTCTTTGCTTTGCCATTGCTGTTTTGATAAGATGCGTTTAGGCCCTTACATAGAAGATCAGTGCTGTTACTTGTCTCCCTGATGGGCTCCCAGGGATGTCCTGTGGCTCTAAATATACGGTTCCATTGATTTTGTGTGAAGTGGACACTGTGAAGCAACAGCACATGCAACACTGTCCATGTGCTGTTGTATCATAGTGGTCACTTCATGTGGTTTGAGAAAGAACTGGATAGTAAGATGTACCAGATCTACCACAAGATTCTCATTTAAGCCTCAACCAGTCTGTGAAACATACACATTTCTAGTTATTTTATGCTCCAATACTATGACTGACCAGAAAGTAAGTACCATGTGTGATTTGTTGATGCATATGTGCAGCTTTAGCCATATGTCTGTGTTTATACTAGGGTTGGGCGATATGGGCCTCAGCATGTATCACGATTTTTGTTGGTATGTATCACGATATGACGATATGATAATTTTAACAAAGCCTCATATAAAAGCTATAAAAACTTAGCACTGATAATTTTAAACACACTTGCCTCAAAGTGCATTTACTGATTTATTGGCAGCAAAATGTGCAATACAGCTATTGTATATAAAACATATTAACAAAACTGAATTGTAGAGAATTCTGTTTTGTACATACTGAAAATTTCAGGCATCAGGTAATAAAGGTGAACATTTGTAATTTGTAAAATATATAAAAGTTTGTCCTTTGTAATATAAAAAGTGTAGCATTATCAAATAATTATTTGATCACTTTGGCTTATGTTTCCTAATCCCAATATAGTCAAAATGATCAAATACTGTATATATTTTTTGTATCCTTTTGCGTTTCTATAATTATGTAATTATAACTTATTTGTAATTATATTGCAATGTAGACAAACACATCCATTGAAGTAAAATTAATGACAGTAAACAGTAAATAAAGCTTACCAATGGCACTGAGAGAGAGCGCGAGTGTCCGAAGCAAGCCACTCGAGTCCAGTTGTTTAGGGCAGCTGCTTTCACATTAGATCCACTGTCGATAGTTACACACAATTGCTTCTTTTTATCTAGTTCCCAAACTACTCCCATATGTTTGAGGTAGCTCCGCGTTTTGGCACAATGTCTTCTACAATCTGCATGTCTTCACCATGGTCTTCACCGCCGCCCTCAGCCATGTTTGCTCTCTGCTCTGTTGTTGTTATCCCTGCACGCCGCTCTGCTACACGTGACGCGCAGATGCGTTATCAAAGTGCGCCGCACACAAACGTGTCTTCCGCTTGCCGTTTTCAGTGTTAAATGATCGTTTTCACCGGTATAAGGCATTTTCTTATCATTTAATTTACTTATACCGGTACAAAAAAAATATCGCCCAACCCTAGTTTATACTTAACAGCCTTTACTCATGTTTTCTTGAGTCTCAGTTTATCATTTTTGATGTGATGTACTTCAAGTAGTTAATGTCAAATGTTTGGTTTTGCTGCTAATTTATAGTTCAAAGTTTGTTCTATTGCTAGTTTATTATTAGTTACATGACGTCTATTATGCATCTGACAATCTGCGTCTTGTGCCAAAATTAAAGGGCATGTCTGTAACTTTTTAGGAGCAACCAATTAAATGCTGTATTTTTTAAATATTGAATTATAGACCCAATTTATAGCTGTTATATGATTATATATATTTGATTATAACCTGTAAATAAGCTACAACAGAAATCTCCCTCCTCTGGACCCTGATTCTCTGACTGGAATCTTTCCGTACTGTAGTCTCCTCAAACCAGAATATTTCCCTGGAGCCTCCACTTCACTGAGAGTGTGTTGTTTTCCTTCATTCAGCTGTGATTTGCACTGATAGACAATAATTAATGCATTTAATCATTCAACAAAAATTAAAGGAACTTGCTCAAATTTACATTTATTTGTGTTTCATGCATAATATCGGTGTATTTGGCCCGCGGCCCACTGGTAATTTTTTACTTTGGCCCTTGGAGGAAAAAGGTTTGGGCACCCCTGCTGTAAAGAAAGTCACTTTTTGTTGTATCTTTAAACTTCACACACTCCATCTTGTTTTGTACCAGTGCTTTGAACATCAAAGGTTGGCAGTGTTGATTTGTCCCCATCAGCAGCTGCAGCAGAAGTATTAGTTTTTGTTGTTTTGTCAGTGAGAAGCCATTACATGAGTCAGCGGCATCACAGTCAGAACAGCTAAAGAGCTGGGAACTCCACAGAGTGTAATGGAGTCATTCACTTAAATGCTTTCCGAACACTTTTGGATAATTATTAGATAAACTGCATGTGCGTTATCATGGCACTTAGGTTAGGGTCAGAGTTATATGTTGAAAAACCCTGTTAACTATCAACTAATAAACAGCGCTCCAGACTGCATTTGGCCCATCAAGAAGATTTGAGCAACATTACATGAGGAGTTAAACCGTAGTCAAATGTATTTCAAAGATACCATATTCATAGACCTTACATAATACAAACAATTAATATATTAATAAAAACTGCCAATTGTTTTTCAGATTAGAATATCTGGGTCCCTCATGATACTATGTCCCTACTATGTCATGACACTATGTCCCATGTAAAGGTTTGTTTATTGTGTATCTATTGCATATGTGGTTATTTTTGTGTATTTAATGTTAACAATATGCAGGGTTTTTGAACAAATTATTACATTGCATTATTATGAGTTTGGATCGTCGTGTTTAGGAGCTGTTATCTGAAAAACATGATTCCAGTTGCGCTTAGATTGAAACAGAAATGGAGGACACGGCTGGGTAAGGTTGACAGATTATTTTTTGCCCTTTGGCTTTAGTCTTTAAAGTAAGATACATTATATTGTTTTCCCGAGAGAATAATCTATAAAATTATGTACATTCCATGGCGTTGTAGGACACTAAGTTAATAATGATTCTCATTAATTGAAATGGAACCTGCCGACCGTCCTTAGCAGAAAAAAAATAGATTGAGACAAAAGATTGCGATATATCACGATATTTATATTCTGGCTCACCCCTACTTTCAGAGTTCTAATAAGTCAACTTGTACAGTCAAAGTGATTTATAATTAATGGTAAGCTCAGGCTTCATGAGCCAATTGTAAGACCAGATGTTGCTTTTAGCCACAGGTCTGTGAACTCTCCAGAGTAGAGGTCCCACCGGGAGCTCTGTAAAGAGCTGCTCCTCTCCAGAGTCTTTCTGGTGTGCACTTTCAAATATTGAATGTTTTCATCATAGTGTGTCTACTGCAAGCATAATTGTGTGAATAATCCATTGTCTTTCCAACTTTGAAGTAAAAATGCATCCAAGATAACTATTCCTCGTAGATTTTGAAGATGATCTATAAATACTTACATGTTGCTTTTAGATCTGTCATGATCAATGCAATGTTGATCCCTGAAGCTATATTCCTGCTGTGATACTTTTTCCTGAAGATACAGAAGACCATTGTGTTATATTTTTTATCAAATGTTTTGTTTTGCGTGTATGGTACAAATACTGCTTTAGTGATCAGCTGACTAACACAGGCCCAATATTTTGAATACTTTTTTGCGGCCAATAATTAAATTGCTAAACACTGTATTGCTGATCTTTTCAGTTACTGAAGGAGTAATGGGTGAAAAATGGACATTAAAACATTATCAGCGACCATAACCTCTGATTCAACAGTTGTTTTTGCTCACACAGTGTGTGGCAAACTCAGCCAATGTCATAGTACTGGCGGAGGCTGCACTGTTGGCCTTGGTCCGGGACACTCCGCTGGTCAAAGGCCTGTTATATGAGAGCACTTCTGAGGGCTGTTGTCTGCATGAAGAGGGAGTCAGTATTTAGTGGCCTGTGGTGCGGTGGTCAGAGCCATTAGTGCTGTGTTTTTCTGAAAGTGAGAGGAATTATGTGGGAATCTTGAGTGCTACCCATACCCCATCCAACTACTGTATGTTTGTGTTCTGCCTTCATTTGAGACCAAGGAAATGTAAGATGTGGGCTTGTGAGCATAACATTTAGCACTTGAATATAAACGAGACCCTGCCCGAGGAAGCGTCTCATCATCTTAACTTGAGATGTTTTTTAAAAGATAATATTTTTTTTTTCTTATTAGGTATAGTTATACATCACAATAATATATTATGAATATAATTTATGATTAATTTAAACAGTGCATTATTGAATTGTGTTTAATCAATGAATGTTACAGCCTCAAAATAAAAACTTCCAGCTTTCTAAAATAATGAACTCAAACTTGCCTAAATGCTCAACACTTAATTAAAACATAGCTTCCTAATATGATGCAAGTAAGATGTAACATGTTTTTCACACATTTTACCATTACCAAATTGAAATTTCCAAAATGCTCTTTTTGTCTAAATAAGAATTATAGATGCACCAAGCCAGTTCCCATTCTGTTACATGTTCTTGGTACTCTATTTGTATCTGACAGTACCTGCTAAAAGGGTATTTTCTATCCATTTTACCAGTGGGGGCAGATGGCGGAAATCGAAATACATCATGGCGACTTTCCAAGACTCAAGAGCCTGGTTACACACATGTGTGGACACACTTGCAAAATGAATTATTATCTCAATTTTATGTTAAAGTAGTTCTGTAGGGACTTATCATTAGAATGTCAGACAGTGACTTTTCTG
The DNA here is from genome assembly GCA_964034765.1 of Knipowitschia caucasica. Classification (NCBI taxonomy): domain Eukaryota; kingdom Metazoa; phylum Chordata; class Actinopteri; order Gobiiformes; family Gobiidae; genus Knipowitschia; species Knipowitschia caucasica. Next base: position 8,398,899 of record OZ035829.1, on the reverse strand, counting down.
TGTCAAAAAAGACAAACTCTCATTGTTCTAAACCAGTAGACTGTCCCCAACCCCCGGTCCGCGGACCGGTGCTAGGCCGTAGGACGGTTTGAATGTCCCACTGCACACTCATTCTGAAAAGGAAACTATAAATAATGCACATGAGCAAGAGGGCCATACAACATGACACAGAGGACTGCAATTAGCTCGCAGGCCTCAGTTTGGACTTGACTGCATTAGTAATTTAGAAGCTATTAGTATTTCACCAAACACATGTCTACACATGTTCGTGCCAGTTGTGAGCAGAACCTCAGAAGATCTTCTAAGACTAGGAAAACATGATCTGAAGTGAGTGAGGGTTTAAAAAGCCCTGCAAGTGTGCTGAAGGCGCTCTTGGGCAGCTGTCCTAATTGAGCGACAGGGATTAGTCGAGAGACAGGAGTGGACACAGAGGAGACAGGTGCACAGGGTGGGATGACTTGAACTGTCTCAATGCCACCCTGAAAGACCACAGGGAGCTACATTTTAGCCTTATAACTGCTAGTAAGTTTCTATATACAATCCCATATAGATGATAACCCTGCTTTTATTTAATAATGGACACATTAAAATTAATACAATGTCAAAATCTGCCTGAGATTGTACTTCAAAATGGCATCCTTAGTCTAACAAGGAAGATCAAGAAACATGTCAGGGAAGTAGGTTTTAAACAACAAAAGGTTTGTTGAAGCAATTCAAAGCTTGTTTGATAGATACTCCTCCGTTGAAGAATCTAAGAAAATACTATACTACTACTAAATTAAAATACACGACCAGAAAACTTCAAAATGTTATGTAGAGCTACTATAGAGGGAGGTTGACTCTTCACTTGCAAATATGCATGCATTTTCTTCTTCACAAGACAGGTGTTCACATTCCTATTTACTCCAGCTATAAAAAAATCAGCAATAAAACACCCATAAAAGTCTGGAGATAGTTAACAGTCATCTCGCTTGATAACTGGCTGCCTCACATTGGTGTCCAGATGTTATCATAGAGCAGGTTATTGTTATCTCGGTGGCTGGGACCAGATCCAGGGAGTAGCATCTTTCAGCAGTCCGGTGTGTGGATTTAAAAACAGATGTGCCGCTTCCAGACCCAACTGCGCCCACTGCTGCAGCCAGTCCAAGTAAAACCACCAGCATAATACAAGAATGGATTACTAAGGGTTACAAACAAATCAACACAAGAATTTTTCACCTTCACAATGTATAATCCGATCACTAATTAAAATATATTGCACTGCACAGTGGGAAGGTTCAGTCAGAAGGGCTGGGCAGTAGTCTGGAGAGGAATGCTTGACGTTTCTTGTGGTCTGGTCTTGGGGTTTGATTTGATGTCATAGATCTGATATGGCTATTGAAGTTAACATCAGCTTCATTGCCATTTATAAATATCAAGCCTGCCTAGAAGAGAGAGTTTGCTTCTGACACCTTGTCTAGTCTTTACTTCAACAATAATTATGTTTTCTTAGCCGTTTAGCTGATCTCTCCAGTGGCAAAACACACCGACTGGACCATGATCAATTGCTCCATGATCAATCAAACATACATGCGTTGGAATGTCGCGTTTTGAGATTCATTATTACTGCATATTAAATGTAAGAGTGGCAACATTGCAAATACTTAGCAAAGGAGGTTTCAGGATGGACCCCTGTCTCACATAGACCATGTTGCCCAAAATTCTGTCACCAACAATCTGGACAAAGATGGTTCACTTTCCCCTTTCCTCTTGATGGGACCTGACTCAATTTGGGTGATTCTCACGAAATCCAGATTTAAAACAATTCCAACTTCAAAATTTTCAAAAGGCATTTGAAGACTAATTTTCTTTTAAGCACTTTAGATGAATGTCTGAACTTACTAAACACATTATTTTTCAACATCGTTTTTGATTTTTTTAGTTGAATTACAGGTATTTTAGATATTGAGTGCCAAAAAAATCTCATTACCGCAACATGAAATCACATCAGATTTATTGTTACAATAAAAAAAATTGGGAAATTTTAAAAGTAGCTCATTAACACTTATGCCAAGAGGAATGTATCAGTCAAGAAAGATTACTTCGTTATATTTATAAATTTGAAAATATTTATAATTTGTCTCATTACCGCAACACACTTAATGATTTACATCTAGTTTTTTTAGGATATTCCTTTGAAAACTGACATAAATATATATTTTTTGTGATTGGGATATAAAAAGTAGTACTACAAATTGTGTCAACACAATTGCTAAAAAAACAAAAAACAAAATAATTATTAAATCATTTGCAAATGAACACGTTACGGTAATGAGAATGGTGTTTCGGAAATGAAATTCAATGTTTCGGAAATGAGATTTAGTGCAACATAGGTTAGAAATGATTCACATTTAACACCCAATGATAGTTTAATGGTCAAAAGCATTTAATTTCATCATAGTAGTAGTAACAAAAGAATTCATTTATAACAAATAACAGTATTCATTTATTACATAGTAAGGTGGATGACAAATATAGCCTGACTCTCGCCAGACCCATGTAGTTCGCTGCACTTCACACATGAGTCTGGTACTGAGCCATAGTGGTTGGATTTCAGAAGGCAGGGCCTTGTAAAAAAATCCTTGTATGTGATTGGATAGACCACTTGTCCGTTATCTTGAATAAAGTCTGCTTTCAACCACTCACATCGAAGCACACGGCTCCCATAGGTTTCCAAATCCCAGCAAGATTTTCCAACCCAAAGTCCGCGAGAATACCCACACAAAAAAACACTCAGAATGATTTTTTGGCTAAAAACTTAATGTAATCAACTTGGGCTATCATGATTCTGTTTATTGTCTTTCTGTTTATTTAATACCTACAAGTCTCTTGGAAAAAAATATGCGGGAACCACCGAACCTGGCAACCCTGCTGCATAGTGTGTAAACAGGAACACTGAACCAGTGCTTCAACCAAACTTTACAGGAACATTTGACTCATCCATCAACATCTCGCCTCTAATTGCATTAAAAGTGACATCCGTGTCTTAATTCTATCGTATTTACTCTTTTAAAAAGATTTGCGGACTTTACGTCCGCCATCTTGGATTCCTCTCGCTGCTGCATGAGAGAAGCTTGAGAAGGCAGTGCAAACCCCACGTAACACCGGCAATCCTGATTGGTCGATTAAAAAATAATCTGGGGAATGCGTTCGCTATGGCGTCGATACCAGACCCATGTGGTTCAGCCAAACGCCTCTGGTGGAGCATGGCGGAACTACAAGGGTCTGGCATAGCCAGGCTATGACAAATAAGCCCTGAAAACACCTTTTTTTTTAAAATTCTAAACTGCATTAAGGAAATTTAGCAGAAATTAATATTAGTGTAAGAGGTACACATAAGTATCATTTATGGATGGCCCTCAACAGAGGACCCTGTACTCCCGGAGAATCCCCCAAAGGACACCCCGGGGAACACGGTCGAACGCCTTCTCCAAGTCCACAAAGCACATGTGGACAGGTTGGGCGAACTCCCATAAACCCTCGAGTATCCGATGGAGAGTATAGAGCTGGTCCAGTGTTCCGCAGCCGGGACGAAAACCACACTGCTCCTCCTGAATCCGAGATTCAACCATCGGTCGTAGTCTCCTCTCCAGTACCTTGGAGTAGACCTTACCGGGGAGGCTGAGGAGTGTGATCCCACGATAATTGGAACACACCCTCCGGTCCCCCTTCTTGTAGAGAGGGACCACCACCCCGGTCTGCCACCCCGATTGCCTTGCGATATTGCAGAGACGTGTCAGCCAAGACACTCCTACAACATCCAGAGACTTTAGATTGTCAGGACGGATCTCATCCACTCCCGGAGCCATGCCACTAAGGAGGCTGCCAACCACCTTGGTGACCTCAGCCAGGGAGATGGAAGAATCTGCCCCAACATCCTCAGCCTCTGCCCCCAATTCAATACAATTTATTCTTGTATAGCCCTAAATCACAACAGAAGTAATCTCAGAGGACTTAATAAAAATAGAACACATGTTGAAAAATGTCCATACTTGTTCTAGAATGTTAAAGTCGTCACGTCCTGGATCATCACCACAGTCCTTCTAGTTGGACACTAACTGCCCAACAGACCCTCCTGAATTGGCAAGGAAAAAGTCATAAGAAAACCCCCCTCCGGTCCAGAGGACGTGACGAGGCACCTCTTTACTTTCCGAACTCCTCCCAGTCCCGGGTTTTTGCCTCTGCAACAGCCCGGGCCGCAGCACACTTGGCCAGCCGGTACTGGACAGCTGCCTCAGGAGTCCCACGGACCATCATGGCTTGATAGGACTCCTTCTTCATCCTGACGCATCCCTTACTGCCGGTGTCCTCCACCGGGTTCGGGGTCTGCTGCCGGGACCAGCACCAGAGACCTTGAGAACACAGCTGCGAGCTGCAGCATCGGTGATAGATGCGGAGAACATAGTCCACTCAGACTCAATGTCCCCCTCCTCCGCCGGGACCTGGGAGAAGCTCTCCCGGAGGTGTGAGTTGAAAGTCCGTCTGACAGGGGGCTCAGCGAGACGTTCCCAGCAAACCCTCACTACACGCTTGGGTCTGCCAGGTCTGACCGGCTTCCTCCTCTGCCAGCGGATCCAACTCACGACCAGGTGACGATCGGTTGACAGCTCCGCCCCTCTCTTCACCTGAGTGTCCGAGACACGCGGTCGAAGGTCAGATGATACGAAAACAAAGTCGACCATCGACCTCCGGCCTAGGGTGTCCTGGTGCCACATGCACTGGTGGACACCCTTGTGCTGGAACATGGTGTTCGTGATGGACAAACTGTAACTAGCACAGAAGTCCAACAACTTAACACCGCTCGGGTTCAGATCAGGGGGGCCGTTCTTCCCGATCACCCCTCTCCAAGTGTCACTGGCATTTCCCACATGGGCGTTGAAGTCCCCCAGGAGAATAACGGAGTCCCTGGGCGGTACACCGTCCAGTACACCTCCCAAGGACTCCAAGAAGGGCGGGTACTCTGCACTGCTGTTAGGCCCGTAGGCCGTCACAACAGTGAGAGACTTGTCCCCCACCCGGAGGCGGAGGGACGCGACCCTCTCATTAACCGGGGAGAACTCCAACATGTGGCGGCTGAGATGGGGGGCAATGAGAATGGCCACCCCAGCTCGCCGCCTCTCCCCGCGAGAAACACCAGAAAAGTGGAGCGTCCAACCCCTCTCGAGGATTTGGATTGCGGTGCCCGAGCTGTGTGTCACCCCCAGTGAGGTGACGCTCCACGTCCCAAGAGCCATATGCTGTGTGCGTGGACTGGGTCGTTGAGGTCACCGCCTTCGACTGCTGCCCAGTCCTCTCAGCACCTCTCCACCACGGATCCCTCTGTGGGTGGTGGGTCCAAAGGAGGGCCTGCCCATGTCATCCCTTTGGGCTGAGCCCGGCCGGGCCCCGTGGGCTAAGGCCCACCAGACTCTCGCATACAAGCCCCAACCCCAGGCCTGGCTCCAGGGTGGGGCCCCGGCTGCGCCATGCCGGGCGACGTCACGGTTCTCAATAACATGCTATACATGGTGGGTTTTGGACTCATCAGCTGAGACCTGTTTGCCATGGGAGACCCTACCATGAAGCCCCAGACAACATAGCTCCCAGGATCATCAGAGTACTCAAACTCCCTTACCACATTAAGGTGGTAGTCCAGGGGGGCATAATATTCTGTAAAATAATCCATCCATTTTCTTCCCCTTAATCTATTCCTGGGTTGGAAGGTGGCCAGAGATGCCACTCATTACACAGAGCACAGCTCTATGGCATAGCCTTAGTCTTTCAGAGGGGCCTTCAGGCAAAGTGGGATAAAGTGTCTTGCCCAAGGATACAACAACAGCAGACATCAGTGGGGGTTGGTGGAGTAGGTCTTGTGGTGGGCTTGAACCCATGACCTCTAGCCTTAAAGGCTAATAATGCTCTACCAACTGAGCCAACTGAAACTAATGACTTCTGCTGGAAGGTTTACAGGTATACTTTATAATTAAAAGCTATATTATTTTGTTATTTAAGTGTTTTTCATAAATGTGTTAAAAATATCTGTGTTAATTCCTGGTATAACATATCAATTTCTCATTACCGAAACAGTGAATCTCTCTACCGCAACATGCCTTTAACTGTTGCGGTGTATGATAATGCTGTTGCGGAGTATGAGTGACCTTGAAATTTTCCGCTGTCTGCGAAGGCACCACAAGGCTTAGCTAAACTTTAGCTAGCTGTTTATTTTTGGACCATAATGAAGTATATAATAAACAAGAATTTTTAAATTAAAAAAAAATATCAATGTTAAAAACGTTGCGTATCGGTAATGAGAAATGAAAAGTCGTGTAGCTGCTGTAATGAACAAACTTTTAACTTTTATCTGGAGAGAAATAAAATTAGGTGCTTATCTGGTAGCTATTTTGAGTGTCACTGGAAATGATGTTCCTCCCTTCAGAATTCTTTGATTTTGTAAGTTCCTTGTGGACTTAAACAATTTTTGAAAATTGTTGCGGAGGATGAGAAAAATGGTTGTGGACAAAGTTATTTTCCTTAAAACTTTAACTTATTTTATACAAGAATACCCAATATCACATGTTTATTTATTGTAACTGTTTATAGTATAACATGCACTGATAATTTATACATTTCATTTCTTGTATTGTATTTCAAAGTTCTCAAATTCAGTAATGGACGCGTTGCGGTAATGAGAAATTTACTATTAAATATGGAAAAAACAATAAAAATATTTGTATAATGTTCACTTTAAATCATGTGCAACATAGCCTGTGATGACATGTTTATAAATGTATCATTATAATTTCCATTGCATTTACTTTGTTCATCTTATTCTTCATGCCACCTTGTAAGTCTGATTTCGCGAGAATCACCCATTTAACCCTTGTGCTACCCTCGGTAGGATACATTGAATTTAAATGAAGGAGTGCTGCATTTGGTTGCCTTTTTAAACTAGACGCTATTGGAAATTGAATATTCTAACATTTGACAAATACGTATACTCTAAGAAAATATATATATATATTTTTTTACACATTTTTCATTCCGTTTTTGTATTATGGAACATGTGCCCTTGCTTTGTCTATGAACTAGCTTGGAAATTCTCTACAAAATACCCACGGACAGAGTGGTAAAATCTCACATCAAGGTCAAAGATACAAGAGTGGAACTTTGGCAGTGCAGCTAATATCACACTTCCCCCGTCCCTGTTTAATGACAACACGCTTGAAAGTAGGGCCATCTAGTGACACAGCTTTATTTACAGCTTTAAATGCCACTCTGACAAGCAGCCAGGATAATGGCTCACTGCAATTATTTACAACAGATCGAGGAGTTTAAACAAAACAGCGAAAATGTATGATTGGATTGTGGAAGGTAATACGTTTATAATCCTTTCTATTTGATGCACAACTATTTCCTCTCATTTTCTTATATGATTATTAAGGCCAAGCCCCATAAGAATACTATTGAGTATTTTGGTTTCGACTTATTGACATTTTTTATTTCAAACCCAATGCCGGACTCAATTTCCCATCATTTGATTTGAGCTTTGGTCGAGAACTTGAAGCTGCCCCACATGTAGAATTAAGTGCTTCTCTTTCCCATCAACTTGTAATTATTGCTCCTGTGGCTGCTGTCATTTTCTGTTCGCGCTCCGGTTTATCAGAGCAAAACGCCTGAATACAGAGCAGCCCAGGAAAACGTGCCAAGAGACCAATCCCACACACGCTAATTAAAGCATCAGGGTGCCGTTGGGAGGCACACATGGATGTGAAGAAAATGAAATACACTGTTCTCAAAGAAATGCTGGTGTTTAGCAAAGTAAGTTTAGATTATTATAATTCAACATTTTTGGGTTCATATCACTTGCATATGAACCCAAAAATACTCAACATTTTAGACCGCAGGATAGCTTTCTTTTCATAATTTTTTACCCCAAAATTCCTTTTGAATTTGAGTTGTATGATCCATTGACCTTGCATCTCTTCAAGTTGATGCCAGTAATGACACCAGACTCAAGCAGACACTAAATGTTAAACTTCATTGTCTTATTTGTAAATGACAGGAATGTGTTGTGTGCATAATTGTCTAATTTGATTCCTTTAGCCCAAACCAATCGGCGCATTGGTTGGTTTGTAGCTTGATAGAAAGAAAGATTGTGTTTGTTGTAAATGGGGATGTTCAGTCACTTGGCCCCATATGCGGTGGCAGCTCTGAACCATAGCATAGAAAATGACCCGAAGCAAGAAGACCCTGTATATATCAGAGAGAAGGCCCAGGGCACATGCGGAGTAAGGAGCTTTACCGGTACAGGCACTACAGCTCTGAGGGAATCCACAGAGCTGCTCTTTCAGCACCTGGTCAGGAAGATCAGAACCTGTGACCGACCTGTCCTTCAGAGCACCACCTCTACTCAGTCTCAGTGGGTCTGTTTGAGGACTCCTGTGCCCCATGATTCCAAGATTCCATGCCTAAGGACATGTAGCTGACCCAACGCATCTGCTGAGAGGACCTCATCACAAGCTGGAGACTTTTTATCGCTGTTGTCAGCTGATGGAAATTGTTTTAACATAAACTCATAACAAATTTACTATTTAGGAGTTTATGTAAATGTGTCTTGTCTGTTTTGTCTTTATCAGTGACTGATCATCATCATTTCTCTAAGTAGTTATAAAAGTAAAATGTTGCAGTTATTTACTTGACTGACTTTTAGCGTTGTGAAATTGTGTCAGATATTTTTATGGTAGATCTTGAAAGCTTACAATTTTGCAGTGGGTCTGAGCTTGAAGGGGGGTGATTTATTTATTTTTTAAAGGGATGATTTGGTGAACAAGCGTTGCTGTGGTAACGCCTGCTGCCAGAGTGAGAGCCAGGTGCGAGGTGGAGTTTCGAGTGCAGTCTCGAGGGACCTCTGTACCATCTCCACCCCGCCTCTCAGCAAACCTGGAGGCTGTGGGCAAAGCTGTCAGCATATAACACCTTAAATTCCCTAATCTCGACAGCACAATGCAGCCAGGCTCATAGACCTCATCGTCAATGTCAGGTTTTCAACTATCTCCCTGTGCTATAGTGATATTTGTTTGGGTGAGGGTATGCATATCCTTGGTAAAATCCAAGAGTTTGCAACATTGGTAGAATGGTTTAGGGCTGCTACTTTTCTTCACTATGGGGGTTTTGGGTGTTCAAATCTCTTACTTCACTAATGCTGATCAAAATTGGCTCCAACAATTGTATTAGTGTTTTGATGTACATTTATTATAAATTAGACATACATCTGTCTTTTCAAGCAATAAAGTCCAAATTTAAAACGTTTTAAAATATTTTTTTGCTTTGTTACAGCAATTAGTTGAACATCTTAAAGTTTACACAGAACATGTATGAGATGTTACTGAGTCTATATTTGGTGCATCTGGGTCAAACTTCAAGGAAACGGGGCGCTTTGGACATTTTTGTATGTTTTGGTCTAGAGCTACATCTTTTGGTTTATTGCATGATGGTTATTTTTGTTTTATATTGCAATAGAATACATGTTTTGTTCTTTGTGCATCTCTCTAAAAGTTAACGTTTCAACAATATTTTATGACAGTGTGTGGTTCTACAAATATAGCCAACTCTATAATAATTATGTTATTGTCTCTCTTGCATATCTCATGTAGATTCATGTATATTTTTATGATTTTGGGTTTCTAGACATTCTTGAAGTACATATGTATGCCTCTGTGGATCATGTTACCGTCCATTGTCCAGGGGGTTGTCCTTTAATTTTTTTGTATTCAAATTTTTTTTATCTGCTTCACAGTTAATCACATGACATTGTCATATTAATGACAGCATGTGATCCATATACAGTATGCATACGAATAAGGCCCTACATGGTGGAAACACAGAAGCTTGTCCTGTTTTATGTATACAGTGAGTTTCACTCACGTTATCAGTGTTTTCATTGTTGATTTTGAAGCGAAGCTGAAAGATCAAGGCTATGCTCACACTCAGAGAGCAGCCGTCCTCCTGTGGACTCACCACCTGCAGAGGGTCAGTGAGGGGCTGGTGCTATGAGACTTGGGTGGCATCTCTGATTGCCACCCCCCTGACCCAGAAATGGATTAAAGGGTAGAAAATGGATGGATGGATGGATGGATTTTGAAGCGCACCCATGCACCTCTTTAGTACGAGGGGTGTGCCAAGATATCAGCATTTCAATATATTACAATATGTCTCACGATTAATAAAACTCTGAGTTACCACTATACGAGCTGGTGGGTCCTAAATGGGATTTAGCTGTGGCTACAGTAGTAGTTTATCACCACCGAGTATGGAGTTAATGAATAGCACCATGTGAGGTGTCTTTGAGTCTCGAGATGAGTTCTAAATAAAACTGATGCATTTTTCTTAAACTTAGACATTTTACCCCCGGCTAGCAAAGTAAAAATTATCCCTGGTGGTCTGAGCTCTGAGTGCTTTTCTAGTTTGAGAGTGTCCTAATTGTTTAGGCCTTTGTATTGGAGAAGATTTATCACTGTTCGTTTCTCTTGACCATAAAAGGCTTGATGAAACATTGTGTGCCTGTGTATTTTTAGTGTCCGTTCCTCTGTTTGTTCTCTGCAGGGCTAAGTGTTGCCTCTCTCAGGACTTGGTATGGTATTTGGCAGGATTCTACATTCAAGCTCAGTGACATTTATAATAAGTGGGTAGTGTATTGTCTACTACTCTCACAGTTTGTTAAAAAAAAACTCTTTAAGGTTTGGCACAATTTTTATTTTCAACCAAGATTAGGTCGAATGTTTTTATGCTCTTCCTGCAGTAATGTTGACATTCTCAGCATAGACTTAATATAATATTGTATATCAATAATTATAAAATTACCTAATTTCCCTTCTGGTTTTTATAGTAAATGTATTTATTACCATGAGCGGGTTTATTGGGTAAAGGGTTAGCTACCAAAAAAGGTGAACTGGTCGCATCCCTCTTCAGTCCTGGTCCATGTTATTGCTTTTCCCGTTCGAACCGTTTAATTCCCCGATTGGTTGTTGACAAATTTGCAACTTTGTAAAGTTCTCCAAGATTACTATATTACATTGAGTTAATAGTATTATAGTAAACAGGATTCACGGTGCTTTGTTTATCCACTTTGCCTACTACAAAGATGTGATAGACAGATCGATGTCATTGACTGTTCGTGTCAATACTAAATTAGAACGATGAAGCCAGGGCTGGAGACTACAGTCTGGTCGCCCCCGGGACAGTGTACATGTATCACAGCATGAAAGACTGGCAGTTGCAAAACTATTGATCATCACTCTTTTAATTCTTTCATTTTACTCCCCATTTTTAATGCTGTAGGATGTGTCAATCTGGCTATTGCTTTTTGCGAGCATTTCTGTGTTTGTGTCTCTGCCTCCTTCACACAGACAGCCAGTTGTGTCCTCAGCTTTAGCCTTTTGCTCATGTTCCTCCTAGTTTGCTCTGCTGTTATTCATTAGTAAGCCCCACTGTGCTGTGTTTTCATTGAAAAAGTGGTTTGTTTTGGAAAAAGTTTAAGTACACTGCATTTCTTTCCCAATTCTAATCCAACTATACGCTCATCCTAGTAATCCCTCTTTGCGTCTATTCATTTTATTATAGTTTATGCATTGCAGTGCACAGTCTCCGCCTGGGGCCATAATGTTAATAGCTCATCGAGGAGATGCCTCAAAGAGAGCCTCATTCAAATTCAGCCACAGCAGCAGACCCCGTCAGCCCGACATATTATACAACATATTCCTCTTTGGAATTGCACACACATACTGTTGTGTCTTTGATGAAGTGACCCATGGTTGGAGAGCTTCATTACATTAGGACTCTTGTTGTGTACAATTCCTTGAACTTCTGTTGTTCTTGCAGCGGGAGATATTGCAGTGATATAATTACCACAGGCAGCAAGATTGAAAACTGAAATCACTAACTCGACCCTAGAAAAGCCCATAGAACAAGTGAACATCGGAGTAGTGATGCCATTGTTAGAAAAGTGTGCATTTAGCCTTCTCACAAAAATTGTAATATTTTGTACATTGTTCGATAGGTACTGAAAACCTATACGTGTACGTACTCCACCAAAAATTGCTGACCAAGTCTATTTTCTGCAACTACAGTGAAGAACATTTACCAAGTAACAAGAATTGACAAACCACCAAGTCTGCAAAACTCTCCAATCTTTGCCTTAGGTCAATATTTATGAAAAATGTATATCTAACAAAATAATTTGTTGAAAATGCCTCCATTAAATACACAAAAATAACTTCTGATGCAAAAGATGAGACAAACTTTGGATTCCCTCATTTATTCTCCTTCCCTCTTGTCATATGCTGTCAATGTCAAAAAATACTTTTACAAAATAATATACAGATCAGGCCTGGTGCCTATCAGACAAAAGGAGAAAATATCACTCCTCTCCACAGTCCCTGGAGAGACATAGTTGAATCTTTAACATTCCACATCCAAAAAAATTGAATTGAATTCTCAATCCATTCCAGTTTGAAATTGGACATTTTTGGAAATGACCTGTTCTCACAGTTTAGCTTACACCCACTCAGTGTTCTCTCATATATTATGTGTCTGTATCCAGTATTAGACAGTTATATAAACAGTTACTAAACTCATACTACAGTTGATGTAAAAATAGTGTTCATGATGCACACTCAAAGATGTTAAAAATACATTACTCAATGAAGTGTGGAAAGAAATCTATCTAACATTAAATACTTTCACAGTGAAGAAATATAGTTTGATGTAGGAATGAAAGATGTTTTATATGTGTATCAGTGTTTCCCACACAGGCTAATTTGTGGCGGTGCGCCAGAGATTGTGTTTTGTTATTAATTTTTAAAATTCATTTGGGAAAGATATATATGTATATATAAATAAATTAGAATTATTTCAAACGTTATAAATGCACAAAAACGGTAATCATGAGCCCAAAATTCTTATTGGAATCTATATTGCTAAGATCCCTTTGTGTTTAGCCTGGTGTTGTCCCAGTTCTAACAGCCATTCTTAATTTAAAATTGGAGCTTGAAAAACATAATTTAGATTTTCTATAGTGTCCTGATTCATGTCCAGCTTGTGTTAATGTCATTGACTGACACTGAGGGCAGGCCTGTCTTTGACAGATTTGCTCTTTTCCACCGGCAGCTGGTGACAGGCGTGTTTATGAGGATGTGATGAGAGTCTGGAGGCTGTCGAAGGACTGACTGCTCTGTGCATGCTAGTGACAGCTGCTCAAAAAAGCCTGTGTTAATGTGCCTCCACCCAAACTGGGCACATGTGCACCCAACAGTTTGGCCGGTTCACAGAGCGGAAATCTGTACCCCAGTGAACCTGTTCATTTACTGCCTAGTGACTTCAATGCATTACATACAATCCAACCAAACACTTTAATCATTTTTTAAATGTTGTGGATTATATTGTCATTTTTTTCCAGTTAGAACATTTGTCATCAATGAAAATATGCAATGACGTTAGAGTCTGTGGGAGTGCATCTAAAGCCTTATTGCTGCACTTGAATGAAAAAGTTAGGTGCAATAGTGTAAATTATACCAATGCCTAGACTGCTTTGTGCTCTTGTCCAGGGGCCATATCTTGTGTCTAAAACCTAAAAAGAGCATGTGTAAAAGCCGAAAAGGAGTGAGCGTGCGAATGTTGCTAAACAGAAACCGCTTCTTTTTCGCTGCATTTACCAAGTATGCTAGCGCAACCGAAGCAAACATATTATAAACTCGAGCAGCCAAAAAGTCACACGTCATCAACATGCAAACTTTGTAATATTTCTATCTTGAGCCTTGGGACACAAGTAGGATGTTTCAACACAACCAACTTAAGGAGGAATTTAGTTCGCCACACAGCAAAGATACTATCAGAATCATTTTTATTGCCACGTAAGTAACAGGAAGTCACAGACTTGGAAATTGCTTTGGCGCAGTGCAACAGTCGGAAAGAGAGGTACGGGTAGAGAGGGCATAATAAAAAATATAGAATAAAAAACATTAAGGAATACATTTAAAATATATTTTTTAAATAGAGTTACAATTACAATATACAGTAATGTAAGGTGACAGCAATATAGTGAGGTAAAGTGACGTATGATGGGCAGTAAAGTAACATTATAGAGGGCAGTAAAGTTACTTTATAAAGAGCAGTGGGGGACTTCTAGAGGGCGGAGAGGTTAAGAAGTGTTCAAGAGTCCAACAGCAGAGGGGAAGAAACTGTTCTTGTGGCGGAAGGTTCTAGTCCTGATGGACCGCAGCCTCCTGCCTGAGGGGAGTGGTTGGAATAGCTAAAGCGAAAAGGATGAAAACAACAAACCCTGCTGTATTCTGTACATCCCAGCGATTAGAAAAAAAAAATTCTATCAGATTCCCCTTGCACTGTCTGCTTTTGCGGTAAGCTAATTCAGATCAGAGTATTGAGAAATTGTTACTTTTGAATGTTGAACTTATTGATGCTTCTACTGTCAACTTATTCAGTGTTTCAGAATAAAGCTGGACAAAGCTTGAAGAGGTGGTTATTGCTACGTATACTACGATATGAATGTGTGCCATTCTGCATTTCAATGTGATACATGTTGTGCTTGATTGCAGTTCATTGGATATTGCATTTTTTGGTGAAGCACAAAAATATTGCTATAATATTTTATCGAAATTATTAAAAAAATACACTTTGGAATTTGGCATATTTGTTTATTGCAGTAGTTTTTGGGTTTTTTTATCGTGTAAATATATTGAAATATATATTGTTTATTACATCAGAATTCATCAACAAAAATTAGCTGGGACATTTATTTAAGAATAATAATAATAAACCTGTGTCTTATGCATGTCACCTCTGCTGTGGGTTGGTGAAATAAAAGCACACCTCACTATCTGCGGGGCTAATGACTGGAGGCTTTCCAACCCAAGGAAAGACCTGATAGTGAAGGATTTGAATTGGACATTTAGAGAGAGAGGAATACTGCCTATATAGGCAATGATCTGAGCTACTGTGAGTGTCTGAAACTTGTCTCATGTGGTTTGGGAAGAGTCCCTAGCTGAGATTAAACAAGAAGTCAACAAATATTTGCTTGTGTTGATTGGTGCTAAATAGAATTGTTAGGAGTATAATTTCCCTGATCAGCGTATTGTTTGCAATGTCCCAATTTGACGTGCAGTATCACAAACACTAACTTAAACCTAATCAAACATTGGTTTTCTCTATAAAACTCAGTTTCAATACACATCACATTTCAGGCCAAAGCAGACTTTTTGAGTCGTACCAACAGAAGAAAATGTATTCATGTGAATGACTGTGGCCAAAGGCATTCCGTTTTGTTGAGGTTTGCTGAGCTGTGTCTAATCTGCCCCGCTCTGTCTGAAACTGCACTCATATCCTTGGGCTTTTCAAATCTACACTAAGGACTATGAAGTGACAAGGTGGGTTTTTCAATACTGCACCCCTGCATTTTCATGTTGCGAAGTTACAGAGGGATTTTGTTGGTCCACCTTGAGTAAACATTTGTGCAATTAAATTTGTGCTGTGCACTTGTTGGGTTTACGACCTTCTATATATATATATTGTCACAGCAAACCCATATAAGGCGATCTACTTCATGTAAATTCATCTTTGAACCTTAACCTTTACTTCAGTAGTAGGCTATTCTGTACACATCAGTTTTGAAGGAACATATTTTTGCCCCATGAGTTAATTTGCAAATCTACATTGTGTATAAGATAAAGCTGATTGTGTGTACATTTGTGTAATTCCTCCTCAACATTTCAGAATAAAAACTCTCCTGTTTCCCTCCTGTCACCTTTGTCACAGCATTGCTGCATGCACAGTGTGCGTCCTCCTGTATCTGGCTTTATATTTCACAGCCTGTAAGTGGACATGAGTAGATGGGATTGGAATACAATACCTCTGGGACATGGCTCTCGTTGTGAATGTTGATGTAGCGAGTTTGTGATCCAGAGCGATGTGGGACAGTAGAGGACACTGTCAGACTGGACCAAAGCCAAAAAGCAC
Organism: Knipowitschia caucasica; assembly: GCA_964034765.1. Classification (NCBI taxonomy): domain Eukaryota; kingdom Metazoa; phylum Chordata; class Actinopteri; order Gobiiformes; family Gobiidae; genus Knipowitschia; species Knipowitschia caucasica. The sequence continues at coordinate 8,382,855 of OZ035829.1, read as the reverse complement.
AAATGGCAACGTGGAGATGCAGCCGTGCATGAGAATGGAGACGATCAAAACTAACTTGGACTTGAATGTGTTTGTTTATTTGGATTGCCATTAGCTGCCACCAAATAGGCCGCTACCCTTCCTGGGGTCCGTCGGTCTTTAAAAGAATGCTCAAAACACAAACAGCCAGTTAAGTTTTTCAAATTGGTTCTGGATCCTAATATCCCTCAATGCAGTAAACTTCATATAATTGTCCATGTGTGAATTACCTTCCTGGATCTGGAGTATGCACTGATTCGATGCGTGTCCTAGTTTGTCCTTTCATTTCTAACAATCACAATCAGGCCTGACCCAATTTAGTCCCTCTCATTCTCTGAATTTAGTCTTAATTACAATGTTACTACTTAATCTTGTGGCAATTACAGATAGCCTTGTTTTAGTCAGTTTGGCCTACCCTGTTACGTGATTACATTTAAACACTGCATTTCTTAAAAACACAAAAAAAACGTATGAACCTAGTTTAATCAAGCCACTTCATTCATTTATTCCCTTTCATTGCCAATTTATAGATGATTTTAACATAACTGAGAAATCTATGGCGCAGAGTTAAAAAAACGGGTCACTGCAGCTTTGGAAGTGAGAATTTATGCCACGCTTGTTGTTTGCCTTGGTCCTCATCTTAATTAAATTCCTGTGTTGTATCGGTTCTGGTTTTGTTGGCAGAGCTATAAACGTTCAAGTCAAAATATATTTGTTGAGCCTTACACTGGAGGGTCATAGCTGTATCAGGTTTGTTTGAAGAGAGAGCACTTTGAGATTAATGGACTTTGTCAAGCAACACAGAGGGGACTTATGCATATCAAATGATGTTTACTGTCTCCGCTCCAAGCGGAAGGCCTGATCTGGGGTGTTTAAATTGAATGGCCATGGGCTCCTTGTCTGGCTCCAGAGCTTGTGTAATGACAAGCAATACAAATATACTGTATCTTACCAAACTAATTTATGCACCGAGTCACACACAGTAGTTTATTCTCCTTCAACTAACAAGTTCTACAATACTGTTAAACTAGTCTCAACAAGAGTAATATTTAATCTGGAAATATTTTTTCATATTTTTCTTTATAAGCCACCAATGCAGCATTTGCTTTCCCCTATACACCACAATCTCTGTCTCATTCCCACTTTCTGATGGCATTATTTGAAAGGCACAAACATTTGACCTGCATAGTCTGTATCCACAGCTGTATCCACAGCTGTATCCAACCCTTTTTACTCAGATCCGAATTAAGCCACCCCGCATCAAGCCGCCCCGCACCAAGCCGCCATGCATCAAGCCGCCCCGCACCACGCCGCCCCGCACCAAGCGGATCTGCACCACGCTGTCCCGCACCAAGCCGCAACGCGCCGCTCCACAACCCCCCGCACTACGCCGCACCGTGCAAAGGAGTTGGGGCCGCCGTGTGATGATTTGTTGCTGTTGCTATAGAAGAACGTTAGTCAAATTGTAATTAATATGATGATTAGAGCTGTTTGGCACCCCATGTAAAACTTTGCCTCAATCTGTAGGGAGCGCTATTGGGCCAATTTCAAATATTTCACTTTCACCTGACATAAACCCTGGAGTTGAACATTTGATTAAAGTTTTGCGCAAATCAGACTTTGTTTGTGCAAACAGGAGCCAAATTAATGTTGTGAAAAACGGTCAAAAAACACTCACATTTTGCCGCTCCGCTGCTCAAACAACGTTTCACTGATCAAAAATCCCTTTGGTCATTTTGAAGGTAAATGTGTTGAGATGATCTGAAACGATTTTGAGGCAAATCGGTGAAACGGCCGAGGAGGATTCGCTTTCCAACCGACATGTATGAAAATGATTGCGGATCATTTTTCCATTTTGCAGTGAAATTTATGGGCCTCCTGTTTGTCAGGGGGCGGAACCATGATAACATTTTGGTCGTATCTTGACTTGAGGAACATGTGTACCGAATTTCATGGCTCTACGACAAACTTGACCTCTGAAACTCCCATTGGCTGTTCTGGCATTTTTTGAGTCCCATAAAAATAAACACCAACATATCAAATTTTTCACCAGGTCTGATGTTTGGGCAATATTTTACAACTTTTCATGCATGTTCAGGGGGTTAAATTAAGGCTCAAAGTGCAGAATTTGACATCTCTTGAGCAAAAACAATAGGCCCTTTCCCCGTTCGGGGCTCGGGCCTAATGCTGAATCATACAATTATAATAGATTACACACTAATTTCTAAATACTTTGGCGAGCTACCTGGAAGGAGTGGTGAGCTACTGGTGGCTACAGGTTGGAGAGCCCTATTTTAGTTTTTTAGATAGATATTTAGATATTTTATTTTAAGATAGAGAAATAAATAGAAATGTAGCGCTACTGTCAAGCATTCAGTGTGTCCTTTTAGATCACGTCGTGCCTCTCTTCTCACTTAAATATCTTGTCCTTTCTTTCCTTTTTCTTACCTCATATACTGTATATTACAAGAGATGCACATAGGTAATAGAAATACTGTTTTTTCGTGCCTGCGCCTGAAGCCTCTCTGAGCCCACAGCGGGCTTTAATGATGAGTTGAACTAAAAATAAGCACGCTGGTGTCATGTCTCTATTAAGTCTCACACAGAAGGAACTGGTGGGATCTAGGAACCAGAGTGTGATATTTCATAACTGAATCAATTTTCTTGCTGATATTAACCCACAACTTTGAAGATGAATACCTGTTGAAAAACCCAACTCAACCTATTTTGTTAAAAAAATAAATCTCAGTCTCTTCTTTGATAAAGGATCAGGGTCATTTATGGACATTGGTCAAGGTTTTAGGTGTTGTATTCGGTCATTTCTTATGTGTTCAAATGGTGTGATCTAATCTGCAGTTGGCACATCAACAATTCTGCGACGCCCTGCTGTGATTTTGGACTATACAAAAATGTTTTGATGTGCCAATTTCACTCAATCAATTGCCTTCATGTTCTGGAATTCAATTTCAGTTAGAGCGCGGGTGCCAGTACAACTCTATAGATTCGCCATATTATACCTTAGTTATTCCCAGTGGCTAACAAACATCATATGTTTTTGAATATTGTCAGCACTTCTAGTAACCTTAATGAGAATATATTTAGACCATAGTTGATATGTTCTGACAGAGAAGATGTTTCTTACAGTATTACTTTTGACCATTACCAGAAAAGATGTTTTAGCTGCCCTCCACCACAAAGTGAACTCTAGGCTCTTTGGAATGTTGTAACGTCACATGAGTCAAATTGAGTGTAAATAGTAAATCAAACACTTTATTCTTTCAGGTATTTAAAGCCACAGTATAGCGATTGGTATTGAACATAAAAAATCTGTATCAGTACATCCCTAGTCAACCCTCACTAATGTTTTTTATATGATTACAGAAGTGGATTAAGCCTTACAGTGTATAATATAACAGTGTGTTTGTGGTGTTGCAGATATCTGGAGTCTCGGGGTGATCTTGTTCATGCTGGTCTGTGGACAGCCTCCGTTTCAGGAAGCCAACGACAGCGAGACTCTGACCATGATCATGGACTGTAAATACACCGTACCAGTCCGAGTCTCCAGCACCTGCAAAGAGTGAGTACACGCAATACACATCCTCACACTAGTGCATCGGTTTTGTATAGCGCTTTTTTGGTCATGCAAAGACATTCTTTCTCTCCATACACGGTGGTGAGAAATTACTACTTTAGCCACAGCTGCCCTGGGGCACACAGACAGAAGCGAGGTAACCAGTATGTGCCATCAGCCCCTCCAACCACCACCTACAATTCACGCACACACCAGACTCATTCTGGTATTTTGGGTGAAGTGTTTTGCCTAAGGACACAACAACAGTTTGGGACTTTACAGCCGCAGTTGTCCCACTGTGGCCCCTGGTGTTCCCAGAGGTCTCTCATCACAGTACTAACCAGGCCCTGCCATGCTTAGATTCAGAGGTCTGATGGGATCTGGCTTTCACATGCAGCTATGGCCACTATACAAAAGTAGAATCGGATTTTGAACATGCGATCCAGTCCAGTTTAGTTATAATGGTAGACCTTGCTCTAAGCAGGGTCTCTGTAATCATATTTACTGTAGGTGCACATAAAGACAATCTTCCGGAGCAGTTGTGCAGTTCGGCAAGAGGACATGTGTCATTATTCCAGACAACTGTAATCCGATGGTGACATGAAGCCTTGAGGCAGTTAGAGAATCCAGCTGCATAGAGCCTTTCCCAAGTTTGAGCAACATATCCTGGCTCAAATTAGTTTCACATTCTGGGCAGATTTGGACAAGCTACATTCTCTTGTACTTAACTGTGGGTGGGTGTCAATTTAATATTATCTTTAAAGGGACAATATGTAAGATTTTAAACTACATGTATTGTATGTTGTGTCCATGTACAGATCATTTCAGGGCATTTATGATCCAAAGTTGAATGTGGATTTCTGTTTAGTAGTAATAGATATAAATGGAAATGATGGCCACACTATTAATGTTGATTATTTTGGTTTTCAAAATATTTAGCCAATCAGAAATCAAACTTGGAAATATGTTATTTGGATTGCCAGCTTGTGGTGCTCTGTTCAGTGCAGTGGTCATCTGCAGTGAACAGACAGAACAAGCCGGGATGCTTCACATCAAGAAGGTCCTGGGTTCGAGGCCTTTCTGTGGGTATTTTGCATGTTCTCCATGTTTGCATAGGTTTACCTCGGGTGCTCGGATTTCCCCTACCTTTTAAAAATGTGTACGATAGTGATTGTGAACTGAGTGTGTGTTTGTGACTGTGGGACTACAGATGGAAATTAGCTACACAGCTACAATCTGCTGTTCATTAATGCACTCCCATCCATAAAAAACAAAAACAAAACCCAAACATCCACACATATCCATATGCATCTCAAAAGTACAAGTCTTAAAGGCACACCGTGTAACTCTTGGCCACTAGGGGCGCTAGACCTGCAACTTTCACGTTTAGCGCCCCTAGTGGCCACAAGCAACTCAGCACTGTCGCAAAAGTCAACAAACAGTCAGCCGGTGTCTTTTGAGTGTGTATTCAGACAGCATGCACTGGTGTGTGTGTTCAAACTGTAGAGACATGCCTACAGATATTGAGAGACTCTGCTGTGGTCAGCCTCCAGACCGCTGCATTAGTAATCTACCACACATGGACTTCTATATCCTGGATGAGGGAGTTCTGCGTCTAGCTCGTGCTGCGTGGAATGACATCTTTGCAGTCGATGACATCCAGGAACCAGGTGAAGAGCAGCGCTCATACAGACATGCAGCTTACAGCACGATCCCTTTCGCGTTTCCTCTTTTTAGCCTCCTCCGAAGGTTTAAAATTTTTCCTTGCCTCAGCCATGACCAGGAGTCGAGCAGGTGAAAAATGAGTAGCAAAAGCCTTAGCTCCATGAGTATATCAGCGCCTGTAGCCGTAAAGCAAGTCTTTCTTCCAAGTCACGTGACCTGGTGGCAGACGGTCCGTCTGCTCGAAACTTACATGGGCGGTATTTCAAGAGGGCAGCCCCGCTCGGAGCATTGCAAGTGTCAAGCGCTGTATATTGGCCCAAGTATTCATATAAAATAACTCATATGTGTCAACTCTTTAGGTCACAAAGTCCGCGGTGTGCCTTTAATCAAATCTGGAGGAGCTGCAGAAATGTGTGTGGGTGTTTGTGCGTGTGTGATGTGTGTGTGATCTACATGCAGGGACCAGTAAGAGTACAAACTAAGAACATACCGTTCCTTCAACACAATCATTTTCAAGTGGATCTCGGGTCTATTGGTGCTTGAATGAATGCACTATAATTGTATTGGTTAATTAGGTAAGGTGAAATGAGGTGATTTAAATCACCTCGAAAAGAAAAGCAAAATCTTCAAAATGACATTTGAGAATAATTGGGTTCCACTGCTCCAGTCCCGGGCCGATGTTTCCTCTCTGCAAAGTATTTTTAGACGCAGGAAGTTAACTTTTCATAGCTGGAGGAGACCGAAGAGAGGAATCTACATTGGAAAATGTCAACGTAATATTTCAGAAAGGCTTTGTGGTCGGCGAAGAATCAACACCAACAGTTACTGCCTTACGGAAAACAAAACACAATCCAAACAATTACTACCTCAAAATTACATTTACGCCTGAGTTTAGTCTTCCACTCTCAAAAAAATGAGGTGAAAGTGAACTTGTCCTCTGCATTTGACCCATCCTGCAATACCTCTAGCTCCTCAGTCAAGAGAAGTGGTGACCCCTGGACTCATCTGTATGCACTGTTTGGTCTGGGCTACCGGATGTGGAGGATATTTACATGTCTTTAGTGTTGGAGAATCCGGGGAAAACCTACGTAGGGAAGAACATGCAAACTCCACTCAGAAAGGCCACTGTGCCACCCACATAAAATATCTTTGTGGTTAAGAACAAATACCATAAACGTCCTACACACTGGTCCAGGAAACAAAACACAAGGAAAAGTTCTGCATATCATCTATCATTTAAACCAAGTGACAAAGAAGTATTGACATGAGATTGCACAGGAATGAGGACTTCAACACAGAGCGAGAAGTGGGAGGGAGGTGTGTGGTCAGAGAGTGTTTGGGCCTGTGTCTCCATCGTGTGTGTACTGTGCTTGTGTTGTGTTGAGTGCGCCTGCTTCATACAGCCTCTTTCTTACAGTTTATCCAGTTTATTTCTGTCTGTTTTGTATCTTGTTTATAGTTTAGTTTTGCATAACCTTTGCAATAAAATTCTTACTGCTAAATCAGGCAATGCCAACAAAAGTCATAACCCGCTTTGGATGACACGGCTCAAAATGTGAATGTCATTGTTGTATTTTCTGACTCACTCTCCTGTGTAGGACGTGGGCGGCCTTGCTATCTTTATTCATTGTTCCCAGACCCAGTAGTCTTCCCCAAATACACTTTTCAGACCTCTTAGTGCAGGATTCATCATCTCTTTGGCCTCTCGTCGCTTCCTCCACTCTGCCTTTGTCTTTGCCACGGTACCAGATTATAATGTAAGGTTCTTCTGTGTTTATTTCTGCACCATCTCCTCAATGCAACCGGAGCATCTTAGCATTTTTCGAATCTCACGCAAGGCGCACACGATGTTCTCGTTAATGTCATAGTTATTTCGTAATACTTCATTTACATGGGGATGCGTCACCACTCGCACGCTTGTCATTATGGAAATGTGGAGTTCACTTTTCGACCGTGTACAAAACGAGTCTCACTTGAGGACAGACAGAAAGAGAAATGATAATAATGTACTATAAATATACAAAGAGGCAGGCTGTCTCCAGGTGCACAAACATATACATTTCAAAACAAATATGCTCTCATTTTAATAATCGAGTCTGCTGCTGCATCTTCCAGGCTTTACACAAAAGATAGTTTAAACAAGCCACGGGCGGAACGGTGACGCAGCGGTTAGAGCTTTTGTTTTACAGCAAGAAGGTCCTGGGTTTGATTCCACCTCCAGGCCTTTCTGTGTGCAGTTTGCATGTTATCCCTGTGTCTGCATAGGTTTCCTGCAGGCGCTCAGTTTTCCCTTACCACTGAAAACATGTACATAATAGGTCTGAAAGTTCTCGTGTTCGCTTTGTGCTTTTTGAGTTAATGTTGCATTTATTGATTTATTTGTGTACACAATCAACCTGTAAAACACCACAACATTTATAGCCAAGGCTAATTTGCAATATCCCCATTTGCTGAGACACACATAATTTGTCCTACTTGAACTTATTTGAATTTTTCTGATATCAACCACACATTAATACTGTCAGTTTTAAGGCAATTACTGGACGTGAAAAAAATCCAGTCGTTGTGTCCTTAGTTAAGAAGACACTCGGCTCACATTGCCTAGAATGAGTTTGGTGTGTACATGAATGATGGTGGTTAGAGGGGCCGATGGCACATACTGGTGTGCCCCAGGGCAGCAGTAGCTACAGTATAAGATTATCACCATTGTGTTTGAAGAGAATGAATGATGTCATTATTGAGTGACCAAAAAGGCGCTTTATTCTTTATTATTATTATCATTATTATTAATGTTATTCTCATCCTGCGTGACTATGCCATGTTGTTGAACTGGTCGAACGCAAAAAAATATGTCATAAATCCATTAAGATCAGGGTTAACTGCTTTGTTGACTGGCTCCTGAACACACCGTGCTTGCCCTGCATTAAATTTGACCCTACTCACTGCAGTTTTATACCAACATAATCCTATTAAAGAGCAATCTCTGGCGACGTTGCATGGGCTTTAAGCAGACCAGCTGTAGTGTCAGAGAATCGTCCCTGTGGTCTGTCGCAGTGATTGTGTCTTAGTATTAATGCTCCATCTGCTCATGCCTCACTGTAACTTATCCAATAAACCAGGCGGTTTTCAGGATGCTGGTTCAATGCTCACCCAAGCATTTTCCCACACCTTGAATATTTCACCTGTCAATGACGTTTTTGATCTTTGGTGGCTGAGTGGATAGCACTCTTGCTTCTCAGCAAGAAGGTCCTGGGTTAAAATCCCTGTCGCAACAGGGTGTTTCGTGGAGTGTGCATGTTCTCCCGTGCCTGCGTTGGTTTCCTCCGGGTGCTCCGGTTTCCCCTACCATTGAAAGAACATGCACAGTAGGTTAAATCCTCCAGCCCTGGTAGTCCTGACCAATCAACATCTGGAGATGGGTTCCAGGCTGTACTGCTGCGATCACTGCTCCTGACGTAAGCCTTAGTGGCATCAGGATGTGTCAAATGCAGAGGATGAATTGCCCTACGGGGATTAATAAAGTGCATCTTCAACTTTACCACGTTTACTTGGGTTGAAAGTTTGAGCCTTTCATGTAGAACTACCAAAAGTCATTGTTATTGTTGCAAGGGGCACATCGATGAAATGGAAGCTACCAAATGTGTAAGTAAGTGATTAATCACAGACTTGTCAATTATTTAAACAATTAACTAATTTAGTATTTTATGTATTCTTTTTTTGAACCTTACATGGACTTAAACTTTCTGAGAAAAGGTTCTATGACTCAGATAATTCTATAATGACTGCAGAATGAAATTCTGTGTTTACAAAGTATTTCATACCAAACAACCCAATGTTTAACAAGTCGACTTAAGCTTTGATTTGGTCAAATGTATAAAAATCCCATATCTCACACAATCGCAACAACAGTCGAACATAACGGAGGACTTTAAAAAGTTGTCGATTCGCCAACACAGATTAGAGAATCAAAACAGTTTGAACACATGAAATGCAATAATAACATTCCTAATTGGTCCATAGGGAGCCGGATGACCATTTGCCATGAATATGAATAAAAGTAATAATATGCAGGCCGTGAACTGAGAACAAGGTTCTCGTGAGCAGTGACAGTGACCAGTCGCTTATTTCAATACATCATTGTATGAATACATCTTCCATCAAAATCATAACAGGAGGACTGAGAACATGTAACTTCAAACATCGCGAGACATTTAAAACTATTACACCACCCACTTGAACATAAATCATGTATGTTCTTATCTAATGGACGAAAGTCATTCCGTCTCTTTCAGGGCTATTATTGTAATGCTTCTCTTGTTTGTTCTTGATCCCACTGTGATTAATTATGCCTAAAGAGTCCTGTTCTCTTCCACAGTCTGATAGACCGGATGCTGCAGCGGGACCCAAAGCGTAGGGCCTCACTGGAGGAGATCGAGACCCACCCATGGCTGCAGGGAGTGGACCCCTCCCCAGCCACAAAGTTCAACACGCCCCTGGTGTCTCACAAGAACTTGTCTGAGGAGGAGCACAACAGCATCATCCAGCGGATGGTTCTGGGGGACATCGCTGACAGGGAGACCATCGTAGAGTGAGTCCATACGTCTGTTTTTAAACACCCACCTTTAGCAACACGGCTACTATTCTTTTGTAAAATACCACACATAAATCAATATATTATATTAATGCTATGCTTTGAACTTACTGTACAAAGGTTATCAAGTCTGAAATAGAGTACCACCGATTTGTAAAACGGAAATCAATGCTGGTGCTTGTAACTTACTTTTTATGTAAACGACATAGAAATTAATTCAATCCGTGAAGCCAGTTCTTCTTCAAAACTGTTTAGATTTCACAAGCATGTATTTCTGGTCTCTGTCACACAGAGAGGACCACCCTCACTTCCAGTATGAAAAAGATCATGTGTTTTGTTTTGATTTGTTCACAAAATGTTACATAAGCGAGACACTTTCTGTTGGGACAACCAGCATGTTTATGAAACAAAAAACAATTGCATACTCATGCTTGAGTCACACAAAAAAGGGTTTGAAATGATAAAATGATTGAATTTTCTAATTGTAATTTGAACTGTAATACAGAGTAGTGATCCCGGTAATCAAGTTATTTGAGCTTTGAATACAAAGTTTTCTCATATATTGTTTTTTATATGACCATGAGAGAATGCTTTCCATCAGGCATTTATTTTCACATAGCAATGGACAAAAACAATGGCCAGCAGTGCCTTTTCTGTAGCATGATTTTGTCAATATTCATTTTATCTATGACTATGCAGACCTTTTTTCATTTTAACTATTACCTTCTCATCAAGCAGGCTCGGTTAGAGAAAGGGGGACAGCGACGCAACGCAACATTTCATTTCCTGTTTAGTAATTACAGCATCAACACACAATATTCACAGCACTGAGCCATCTGAAGAGCAGCGAGCGAGAGATAATGCAGTAATTCATACGAACACAGCGTCCACCCACACACATTAATGAGACAAACCGGACTAACAGCCTGAATACATCCACATGCAATTACTGTGATTACACTGGAACCACTTCACATCGGCCAGATACGCATTTGTGATGTCTTTGTTTGTGTATGGCATGTTGGTTTGTCTTGTTTGTCTTAATAAAACTGCAGTAATGGTGGTTATGTGGGAGATATGAGACATTGGAGCCAACAATACGCCAATATTGATGTTTTTGTTTTTGAACTGGACATTTGGCTCAAATGGAAAGGCCTCAATAAAGTTAAAAAAGGATAAAAGGCTAGCATCCTTACTTGCTCGTGGCTATGAAGATAGTACTGTGCGGTCAACAAATGTATTCCTTTTACCTAGGGTTCTATTCCATATTAAAATCAATACAGTTACACTTCCTCAATTGTACAAATATCGCAAACATTACAATATGTATGCTCAAAGTTATTATAATATGTTTTTATATGTCTAGCATTCTTCATTCACTCTGTAGACAGTGGTGGTAAACTACTATTGTAGAACACACTCTAGCCAAGTGTCTTGCCTAAAGACACAATGACAGTTAGGCACTTTACAGCCTCAGCCTCGCAGCCTTACTTTGTGCCCCACCGGGTGTTCCCAGAGGTCTCCCATCACAGTACTAACCAGGCCCTGCTTATCTTCTGAGATCAGACTTTCACATGCTGCAGATGGTGCCATAATTAGTATTGTATACCCCTAATGTAGCTCTTTTCAGAACTCTCAAAACACACTCAATGTCACAGATTCCACTTTCACACACACTGGAGTATCGGACTTTCACACTTTGACACTGGAGTATCGGACTTTCACATAGACTGGACTAATGGACTGTCTCACACACACACACACACACACACACACACACACACACACACACTAGACTTTCGTACTTACGCACACACTGGACTATGAGAATGTGTACTCTTCTTACAAGAAGAAATACAAGCTTAGTAGATGTGTGCAAACATTGACTTTGGGAGCTACGTGCCTTTCCCTTTTGCTCCAGGAGACAAACGCTGAGCCGTTTCTCACCGAGAGGATTTGGGAACAGCTTCATGTTTACACTTGTTCCGTGCTCCTGCGTTCTCACTTTATCTGTTCGCTTCTTGTCTCATACAAAAACAGGACTTAGGCGTTGACAATTTTCCATTAACACCTTTTGTTGTTCCTCCACCAAATCATTGTGACTCTAATTTTGACAGATTTTGGTGAAAGAAAACTCAAAGAGGAGGTGGTGGAGAGACTGTGGAAATTGACTTCAGCGGAACATTAATCCAAGAATGAAGACGAGTGAAGACATTGTTAGAAACTAATACAATAATTCAATTAAGTCAGGGGAAGGTTTAGCCAACACCGGTGAAACGAAGCACTCTTTCAATATTTACTTTGGCCGCACTGCTACTGCTTCATAATTACACTGGTATCAAACTCTAATTGCTGTTTTATGACGGCGTGTTCAACATTTCTACTTTTTTTTTTATCTAGTAAGACGTTGACTTTTATCTAGAGGACCCTTAAATCATTCACTTTTCTAATTGACACAGTAAAAGTTTATTGCTATTTAATCATTATTATAGCTGCAGTCATCCTTTTTTATGTGAATATATTATATAATTTGTAAACGCATAGTCTAAAGTTGCTTTTTTGTTTATTTTTTAATAGGGACATTACACATTAATGAACATTACTGTAAATATGCCAGTTTCCAACTCTTTAGTTCTGAGACTGTGTGAAATGCTTGCAAAAAATATACTTCTAAGAAAAAATAATATACATTACATCAAGTATAGTATTTTTTATTTTATTCACCCATGACTTGATTTAGCTGTTATTATACATTTCTTTGATAATTATGGAGCTACAAAATGAAACTGATTGAAATATGAACCCTTTTCGCTTACATATCCCCTTTAAGAGAATGCAACTTTTTTCAGTTTTACATACAATTTCTTTAAAAAAAACGGTGCCTAAAGGGTTAACTGTATTTTCTTTTAATAAACTCACAGAATCACATTTCTAATAAGGATTCAATATACCCAGGATGTCCAAATCAGACCCAAAATGAGAACGCCGAGGCAAACTCATATGGGAACATAAATGCACGTTCCCATTTTCTGCTGTTGTATGATGTGAGCATAAATCAAGCAGAATATGAAAGTGAAAATATGAATAGATCGCAATAATACAATGCACAGCTGTCAAATGGTGAAGTCTGGAGCTGCGTTGGGAAAACCATCTATCCGTACCTGACAAGCTCCCTCGTGGTTGCAGATTAGACTAATGAATCCTACTTGGGAATTGAACCTACATAGACTTTGCCGAAACCTTTCTCCTATGAAGTTTTAGAAGATAGTTTTTTTTTATATATTTGCAGAAAATATGCAACTCAATGCAGGTGTTCAATGTTGTAAGATTTTCTGTTTTTATTTTTTTTTATTTTGGCACTTACACTCAACCTAATAATGTTGAAATTATTTTGGCCTAGTCCTTGAAGAGCACCTGGCCTCAAACAGCCACGAATCCTCGCCTTCTGACTTGTTTTAGAATCTGTAATTGTTTGCTTATGAGGACAGCTCATTTGTTTTAGATTTTTGGATTAATGTAATGTAACTAAATTTTATAAGATTTCCTCCTGCTCCATTGTTAAATGATTTTATTGATATGTATTCTCCAGGGCTCTCGAGACCAACAAGTACAACCACATTACAGCCACGTACTACCTGCTGGCCGAGCGAATCCTGAGAGAGAAGCAAGAAAAAGAGGTCCAGCCGAGATCTTCCAGTCCCAGCAACCTCAAAGCCCACTTCAGGTAAAAGCAGAATTAAGATGGAATCCTGAGAAATGGTGTTCCCTCCTGTCTGGCTGACGTGGTTATTTTTACCAGTCATATTGGTCTGAGAAAGTTACAAGTAAAGTAACTATAATGATATGAAACTGAATCAGTGAGCTTTAAGTGGGTGTCTACTGTACTGCAACAAAATATCCTTGATTATAAGAAAGATATATTACGAAATGTGTTTGTGTGTGGAGAGGTCCTTCCAGAAGTGGAGGGGTTCAAGTATCTCAGGGCCGAAAGCAAAGCTCTCGTTTTACCCACCAATCTAAGTTCCAGCCCACACCTTTGGTCTTGAGTTTTGGGTAATGCCCGAAAAGATGAGATTGGAGATACAAATGTTTGACTGGCTATAATACATGCGTTTGAACTTAAAATGAACAAAGCAGAAAATAACATCCAAATCCACTGAAAATTGGGTTACTTAATTTTCTTGAAATAAAATGCAGAACTAGCCACATAAGCAGATTACTTGTGTAAATGTATGTATTTTTATTTTTTATTGATTGATTGTTCTAATATTCATAAATGCTTATACAACAACCCATTGTGAAGATAAACAGTATTTACATATTCGGTTCCTATTATTTTGCATTGTCTGATGTTGGTGGGTCCCTAATCTGTTCTAGTTGGAAACCACTGATCTAAATTCAAGATCACTGGTCTCAATTCAGCTTTTTTCTTCACACACAATCAAGGCAACCTTATGCAGCGAGTTCCCAGTGGCCGCAAAGTCAAGTCCAGGTCCCTCTCACAACAAAGCTCATTAAGCTCTCCATCGCTTCTTAATGGGAGAAAATAGCATCAAAATCATTTGGAAAACATGGCTTTCCCAGTGTGCAGCTGGGTAAGTCGTGTGGTGCTGGTTGATGATCAGAGTTAATACCAGTTCACATCCCATAATGATGAACCAAGAAGATTGTAATGATGCACAGCAGAGAACAGACTACAGCTGGGACGGAACTGCAAAGCTTTCATTTGCATTTGTGGCCTAGTCCTCCCTCACTTGTTTGCCACACACTCTCACGAATCCCTATGGTTTGATTATAGGAGGATCTTTGTTTACACCCACGTGCGCATGCGCCCCTCGCTGGGTGGCAAAAAGATTGAGCGGCACATACTGAGGCATGAATGCGACAAGTACTTTTAAAAGACTCTGTGGGCGAATAGTACTGTATACAAGCATTTTAACGCAAGACGATCAGAGGAGATATAACGACAAGCTAAAAACTGAACAAATTCAAAGCCCATATGAGACCTGGGAGGACGACAAACATTGGTCAGACTCACCTCTGTCTTGGCACCGATCTGCTGGGACTGGGACTTGGAGACATCTTCATAGAAAACCCGGGACCCTTCTTTGCAGTAAAGTGGCCCGGCATTTCGCCGTCGCAGTAAAGTGGTCCTCACAATAAAAGCGGGTTTCCCCTTTTTGCTGTTACTTATACGTAAAGTTAGAACAGGAAGCCGCAGGGATGAGCAACCAAAATGCAATATTTAAAATGAATCATCATTCATTAATGAATGAGTGAACAAGTCCGCAGTGAAAGTAGTTGCAAAACTTAAATTTTTTTAATGCATTTTTATCCCCTCATCCCCCTCGGCTTCCCATTCTACATTTACTGTAGGTAAGAACATAAGAGGTCTACCACTTTACGGGCCGTACAACCGACAACACAACAAGAATGGACCATTTGATTTAGTAAAACCTCTCTCCAAACGTCAAAAAATAGCTAACTCTCTAACATCCAGGTAGGTCACATGACCGGCGCAGAAAAACTATAAACAACGACGTCACTCCAAGATCCTCCTATAGTGAACGACTCATTGATTGTGTATGGATGGAGAAGGCTAACCCAATTGCTCAATGAAGCTCAATAGAGAAGTGGTCATGGACAAAGTTTTGCTCCAACTTGCTCTGGCTCTTATTGATTCACATTGAATAGACTCGGTAAACTCTGTAAACTTTTTTGTGTCACACTCACCATTTTGGGCTTTAAAAATCGTTTGTGCTTTCAATTATTCTGGTGTTTATAGTTTGATATTGTCTTTGTCCATCCAGATATGAGTCATAAGCATTGGCAAATCAGAGGTTTTCATTTGTGCGGGAAACTCCTACTTACCATAGCAACCTTTTTAGCTAAAGTCTGCACCGCCATCGGAATAAATGCCCATATAAGGAAATTGGCTCCAGCTAGCTTATGTTCAAATCGGGTTCTTTCACATTTGTCAAACACTATTGGTGATGCCAGCACTCAGTCCACTCCTAATATACGCTCTATGGATAGTATTTTACCTGGATTTCTCTAGTCATCTTTTTGTCCATCCCCTCGCGCCATAGCGTTCCATCTTATTTATATGACGGTCAAGAATTGTTGTTGTTCAATTTAAAACCTTAGTAGATATTCAATTCAATGTATTCTTGTATAGATCTAAATACCAACATTAGTTATCTCAGAGGACTTAACAAAACCGTTGAAATCACCAACACAGATCAGAGAATTAAACTAAAAAATATAGAACACATAGGTATTGGTCCATAATGTTGATAAATGTCCATAAATGCTGTCGAGTGTCCTGGATCATCACCACAGTCCTTTTTGTTATACCTCTAACAGTCTAATTGCATCAGGAAAGAAAACTAATAGATAGATATACTAATATAAGTTTGTTTACAGTCGTTCGCTTCCAGTTGTTCGTTTACAGTGGTATTAAAGTTTTCCCTTGCATAAAGCTCATAATAGCTTATCTTAGAAACTTTTTATAGTTTTGAAAGTAATGTAATGCGTGAGAGAACAGATGGTGATGGTTCTACATGCTTCTGCCATCATTCTTTGTGGAGCGAATGCAAAATGAATGAAACAATTGTAAAACGCTTTGTATGACCTTGGTCTGTGAAGCACGCTATAAATCTAAAGATGACTTACTTACATTATACTGCATTGTTCCAAAATACACAGTAAAACAATTTAAATATGTGATGCTTTTACCTTTTCTGCTTTTCCCTGTTGTTGCTCCCTCTGGAGCCGAAACATAAAGCTTCCTTCCTGAGATTGTTCCACTTTATCAGGAAGTGGACTTAACACAAAGTAGAGTCTGTCTGAGCTTATGAGGAGTCTTTAAAATCTATGTCATGTATTTAAAGAGATTTTGAAGTGTTGCACTAATAACCCTTTATTGTTGTTGTCCCATGGCGGAGTAAAGATCAAAGATAAACCAAATAATGATAATAGTTTGTGTGTCTGGGTCTGCAACAATGTGTGGGATTTTCTGTGGGAAGCGTGTCAAGTTTTGTGCTATTTCGGTTGTTATGGTCTGAGGTTAGCCTCGTTTTGCTTCGAGGCTATTCTCTTCCGCGTTACATGATTTGCAGTGACATTATTTAATTCGCATATCCGGCACAGACTCTAAGCCTCGCTGTTCTGTGAAGTGTCAGCTCCTGTCTGCTCCTCTGCATCTCTCTCTGAGCTGGAGCCGAGCTGGAGCCGAGCTGGAGAGGAGTGATGTAGGGCTTCATGATGCCTGACACATTCCCCACAGTGAGCTTCGCAAACTCCACTCTGAGCAGAACTGTGAAGGCTCTGGTCAAGACTCATGCTACTGCTTCAGAAGTTTATTCACTATCTATAAAAACGGGGAACATCTGTATCTGTGTGCTGTGGGCCCAAGCTAATGATCAAGTTTGATAACCTTGAATATTACAACCAAAGAAAATAATTTCCAGGATTTTGTTTATCTTTAGATGAAACCAATCAGTTAATGCAGGTTTCTTGTGTCCCACAGACAGTCGTGGCCGACACGAGTGGACATGCACCAGGACATTGAGGTCAGTTTAGCAGCGTCCTCCATCTCTCATGGGGGAGGTCCTCAGTCTCCGGCTCGCAGTGCTGAAAATCTGCTCAACGGACACCGCTCCAAAGGCCTGTTGGAGCTGGGACGGAGAGAGGACACCACAGACTCTGTGGGGCAGGTACTGACCGCTGTGGGAATCTTCTTACCCCTGTTTGTCTGATGCTTGAGGCTTTAATATTTTCTGATCTGTTTTCAGGGAGCCACTGCTCCTCCTGCCCCTGGTCTAGGGTCCCTGAGGGCCCCTGCCCCATCTACGTCATCTACGTCCTCTAAACAGAGAGCCTGCCTCTTCAGGTACAGGCTAATCCAATTCATGACTATTTCAGAACTTCATGTTTAAAGCAAATGCTTGACTAATGTGTATTGTCCTTTCAGGGTGGAGGAGGACGAGGAGGAGGAAGATGATCCCACTCCGTTGCCCTCTCAGGTGGTCCTCAGGAGGAAGCCCCCCTCCATCACCAACAGACTGACCTCCAGAAAGAGTGCTCCTGTGCTCAACCAGATCTTTGAGGAGGAGGGAGAATCTGATGATGACTTTGACATGGATGAAGGTCTGCCTCCTAAACTCAGCCGGCTCCGGATGAACATGTCCCCTGGGTCTGGCCCTGCAGTGGGACAGGGGTCTCCAGGAGCCCCTCAGAAGCGTTACCACAGGAGGAAAAGCCAGGGGCGCGGCTCCTCCTGCTCCAGCTCTGAGACCAGTGACGACGACTCGGAGAGCCACAGGCGCAGGCTGGACAAAGACTCTGGTTTGGGCTGGAACAGGCGAGACAGCAGCGAGGGACCCCCGGGCAGCCAGGGGGGCTCTGGGGGCAGTGGGTCTGGAGGGCCTTCTGGTGAGGGAGGGGGGAGTTCAGACACAGGGGGGAGTCCTGGAGGAGGAGGCGGGGACAGTGGGACAGGAGGAGGAGGGCCAGCAGGGGGCAGTAAAGGACAGCACAGCCCGTCGTCCTGCTGCAACAACAGCAGCTTCTCAAGCCCCGCCCCCACTGTGCTGCGGGGGTCTCGGGGGTCTGTGATGGAGAGTCTGAAGCTCATGAGTCTGTGTTTGAGCTCGCAGCTGCAGAGGGGGCGGAGCCACAGAGGCGTCACGGAGGCTCAGAACATCATCAAGGAGCGCTCGGCCTGGAGGATGTGCTTTGGCTCCACAGGAAGTCTGGACACCATCACACTCCCCACCACTGCAGCCTCCTGTCACCACAGCGCCCCCCGCAGGCCACACACTCACAGCACCCCTGCCCTCAAGAACGGGGTCCTGCAACTACCTCTGTGCGAAAAGACCATCTCTGTGAACATCCAGCACGGGCCCAGAGATGGCCTGCTCTGTACCTCAGGCCCGGCCTCCTGCTGCCAGGTCATATGACGCCTGCTCCAGGGACTGCCTGTTGTACTGTGTAAGAACTCATTTTATCTTTAACTTTATTATTTATATTCAGGTTTTAATGACCTACTTTTCAGTGATGGAGTAATAGTTCACTGTGAATTTTGATGAATTTCGATGAGTTTTGTTCCATTTTAAGGAATGTTATTAGGATTGGTCTTAATTTTAAGACAATTTAATATTTGCACTTGGAGATCAGAAGTCTTCAATCAAAGGATAATAAACAGATTTTGTGCTGAAGTGTATTTTGTTGCCAAAGTATTCTCCTGCTGGGTGCATAATGTTTATTGGTATTTACATTATCATCTGGCTAATGAAGTTTAAACATGCCAAACTGGTGTCTGTTGGAGCCAGCTGGTTCTCACTCAATTACATTTGGCTTTTAACATGTAAGATACAGTTTTATTAAGCTGCGTGTCCTACTACTCCATCACTCTCTCACTGTTAGACTTTGTGCAGACTGCAGCAGGCGGCTCTACACCTCCCAGTGTGTGCAGCAGGACTGGGTTCTCTGTGATCACTGAGCAGGTTCTAGTTTAACCTTTATTCGACAATGCCTGTTTTCACACGGCACTCAGACAATCTGTTTTTATTGTTCTCGTCTATCTGCTCACATGGTCACACTACCCCTTTAAAATGTTGCTTTAGAAACGAGCTGCTCTTCTGTGTGAAGTTGTACTGTAGCAACAACACAAAACTGCAATGTGTCCGTTTGTACCTTTTTGTTGTTTTTGAGTTGTGGCTCTATTTTGACTTTTACCGGCTTCTGCAGACTTACGTGTTATTTTATATGTCGTTATGGTGTGTCGATATGTGTCCAGTTTGTATATACGCTATAAAAAATGTTTTATTTTTTAAACTTGTACATTTTGTGTGTTGATTTTGATGCTGAACCAAGAGGGGCCTGAGTGAATCTCTCCGGCTGGAGTCAGGGCGAGTCTGAGCAGCTTTACGAGCCGAGAGAAAGAACAAATCAGAGGAAATCTTTACTGTGGGAGTCAGGGTTTGGCAACAGGGGGCTGTGTGGAGCAATAAATAATCTAATGTATTGGGATGTTTTAAAACTCTATTTCCATTGTGGGAAATCTTAATTCAAAATACTAGCGGCTAGCATACGACCAAGAGTCTGATTATGGTTTGGTCCCATTATTTAAAAGAGTTGAATGTAAAAGCCATTGACCCTTGTTGTAACGATGACAAAGTTTAACACTTGAGAAACTTGAAAATATAATAGCTACCATGTAGTTTGATAGTATTGAAAGGAAAGCACGTTTATGGAGTGTTGAACTGAACATAAATTAAAGTATACGTCTTTACGTCTATATGCATTTTCCTTTATTTGATTTGCACTTTTGTTTCCACCCAAAAAATGCTCTAACAAAAGCTAAAACAAGGAGTGTCAGACTTGTTCCAGAAAGGGCCGGTGTGGCTGCAGGTTTTCATTCCAACCAAGGCCACCAGACCCCACCCATTTGAATTAAAAAAAGGCCTTTATTAGTCCCACAGAGGGGATGAATACAGTTTGATGAATAGACATCAAGAAGTGGCAAGTCAAGTTTATCTGTATAGAACAAGTCATAGACAAGTGCTTAACAAAACAAGATGGAGACGGTCAAAAAAAGCCGTTATGATCATAGTTACCGTGCATTAAAATGATAAATACAAAGTTACAATCCCTCAGTTGTATGCACCGCTAAACGGAACAGTTTTTAGCCTTGATTTGAACATTGTCAGAGAAGGAAGCCTGTCTCACACTTTCAGGAAGACTGTTCCAAGTGCCGCAGACATCTCAATCCGCGCTCCTTTATGACTGTTATTCTGAACAACAGAGAGAAATACATACATTTCACTCAAGTTGAATATTCTCAAGCGAGTCCAGTCTTAAGCTGACGCGCTGAGGAAATGGGAGGAGTCTGCTGTGCTCCTGCTTGGTTGGAATTAAAACCTACAGCTCACACAGGCTCATTTGAGAACTGCTTTGACACCCGTGCTCTAAATTGTCTATCTTTTGGCAGCATTTTATTTATTTTTTTAGGGTTAGCAGCAGGGCCACGACTACCATCCAGTCGCGGGTTAAGTCTTTTTCGTGTTTGTCCCATGTCAATTCTGTGCACAGCCCGTCTTCAAACCCAGACTCTCACTCTTATGGGCATTGGCAATAAGCTAAGTGTTTGCAGCTACGTGTACAGTTTGTTTGACATTCATCCAAATTGGACGGACCTGAAAAAGAAAAGCTGTGTCTGTGTCAACTAGTTTTCTCCTCCGTTTTTCTGATTTGTTACTTTAATCTTGTTTTGTATTTACACCAAATGTAAATATTGATGTAAATATGGTGCTCTTTTTTCCCCCCCTTCTGTAGACCAGATGAGTGATTTTTTTGAGGTGCATATAGCTGTATAGTCTCTTAGCCTTGTAACCATGATTAGTAATGTATGGGTGAGAATAAAGTAAGGAAAATGGAGATTGTGTTCGACTGGTGTTATGTTGTATAAAGTTGAATGATGTGCATGTGCTGTACAATGTTGGAAAGACAGTTGATTAAACAAAACAAGAAAAAAAAAGTTACTGGACCAAAAAATTGAACTGCAGAAAGAGAAAAACATTGAATTCTTCATTGTATTATTCTGTAGTTGATGCTGTTGTTACATATAGCTATGATAATATCAGAAATAAAATGGTGGCTGTCTAATGAAGTGGTGTCTGGACTAGTTTGTGCACTTTTACACCATGTCGTGCAACTGTTATCCTATGAATGTTACCGAACAGGTCCGGGGAGTTTGGAGACTTGCCTCATGACTCTACTTTGTGTGTAGTTAAGAAGAAAAAAAGCCTAGAGCTGTTTTAAAATATAATAATTCATTGCTATTATCGCTCTACTAATTTTGGAATTGCTCAGAAAAAATAGAAATGATATTCAAATCAAACGACTTTAGAATGAAAAGCCTAAGTAATGTTTATTTATATAACGCATTTTACAGACCAAGGTCACCCATAGCGCTTTACAATGTTCAGATTTTAGATATTGTTCCATTCTCTCCACTCTGTGATGCCGTACGCCCTAGTGCATAAAAGCTCCCAAACCAACACCATTCATTCTCTCAGACCTATTTGTACATGTTTTTAGTGGGTGGTAAAACTGGAGCACCCAGAGGAAACCTGTGCAGACACGGGGAAAACATGCAAACTGAGATGTTTGCATGCTTTTTTACTCAGTTTTTTACTGAGAAGCAAGAGTGCTATATCCACTCAGCCACTGTGTTGTCAAACTACACAACACACTTCCCATTACTTGTTCTAATGTAACACAAAGCTAGACTGTCAAGAAGTTGTGCAATTAGAGCTGGAGTACTTAACTTTGAAACCATCCATCTACAGTGCCTTGCGAAAGTATTCGGCCCCCTTGAACCTTTCAACATTTCGCCACATTTCAGGCTTCAAACATAAAGATATAAAAATTGTATTCTTTGTCATGAATCAACAACAAGTGGGACACAATCGTGAAGTGGAACAAAATTTATTGGATAATTTAAACTTTTTTAACAAATAAAAAACTAAAAAGTGGGGCGTGCAATATTATTCGGCCCCTTTACTTTCAGTGCAGCAAACTCAGTCCAGAAGTTCAGTGAGGATCTTTGAATGATCCAATGTTGTCCTAAATGACTGATGATGATAAATAGAATGCACCTGTGTGTAATCAAGTCTCCGTATAAATGCACCTGCTCTTTGATAGTCTCAGGGTTCTGTTTAAAGCGCAGAGAGAACCATGAAGACAAAGGAACACACCAGGCAGGTCCGAGATACTGTTGTGGAGAAGTTTAAAGCCGGATTTGGATACACAAAGATTTCCCAAGCTTTAAACATCTCAAGGAGCACTGTGCAAGCAATTATATTGAAATGGAAGGAGTATCAGACCACTACAAATCTACCAAGACCCGGCCGTCCCTCAAAACTTTAATCTCAAACAAGGAGAAGACTGATCAGAAATGCAGCCAAGAGGCCCATGATCACTCTGGA
This sequence comes from Knipowitschia caucasica, assembly GCA_964034765.1. Lineage (NCBI taxonomy): Eukaryota > Metazoa > Chordata > Actinopteri > Gobiiformes > Gobiidae > Knipowitschia > Knipowitschia caucasica. Next base: position 8,360,015 of record OZ035829.1, on the reverse strand, counting down.
TGAACTGCAGATAACTACAGCTGAGGTGGGAGAGTCTGTCCATAGGACAACAATCAGTCGTGCACTGCACAAATCTGGCCTTTATGGAAGAGTGGTAAGAAGAAAGCCATTTCTCAAAGATATCCATAAAAAGTCTCGTTTAAAGTTTGCCACAAGCCACCTGGGAGACACACCAAACATGTGGAAGAAGGTGTTCTGGTCAGATGAAACCAAAATCGAACTTTTTGGCCACAATGCAAAACGATATGTTTGGCGTAAAAGCAACACAGCTCATCACCCTGAACACACCATCCCCACTGTCAAACATGGTGATGGCAGCATCATGGTTTGGGCCTGCTTTTCTTCAGCAGGGACAGGGAAGATGGATGGAGCCAAATACAGGACCATTCTGGAAGAAAACCTGTTGGAGTCTGCAAAAGACCTGAGACTGGGACGGAGATTTATCTTCCAACAGGACAATGATCCAAAACATAAAGCCAAATCTACAATGGAATGGTTCACAAATAGACGTATCCAGGTGTTAGAATGGCCAAGTCAAAGTCCAGACCTGAATCCAATCGAGAATCTGTGGAAAGAGCTGAAGACTGCTGTTCACAAACGCTCTCCATCCAACCTCACTGAGCTCGAGCTGTTTTGCAAGGAAGAATGGGCAAGAATTCCAGTCTCTCGATGTGCAAAACTGATAGAGACATACCCCAAGCGACTTGCAGCTGTAATTGCAGCAAAAGGTGGCGCTACAAAGTATTAGCGCAAGGGGGCCGAATAATATTGCACGCCCCACTTTTCAGTTTTTTATTTGTTAAAAAAGTTTAAATTATCCAATAAATTCCGTTCCACTTCACGATTGTGTCCCACTTGTTGTAGATTCTTGACAAAAAATGTACATTTTATATCTTTATGTTTGAAGCCTGAAATGTGGCGAAATGTTGAAAGGTTCAAGGGGCTGAATACTTTCGCAAGACACTGTATTTTCTCTTCCCCTTTTCCCAATTCACAGAGCAGCAGCCCCTCACTGATCCTCCTACAGGTGTGAGTCCACAGGAGGATGGCTGCTCTGTCAGTGTGGGGTTGCGTGTCTTGCCCAAGGACACAACAACAGCAGACATCAGTGGGAGTCGGTGGAGAAGGTCTCGAGGTGGGCTCGAACTCACAACCTTCAGGCTCAAAGGCCGATGCTACTTTGAAACCATTAATCATGTAATGAAATATGTGTGTGGCACAGTGGTTTACACTTGTGTTTCACAGCCAGGTTTTGGGTTTGATTCCATCTCCAGACAGGGCCTTTCTCTTTGGAGTTTGCATGTTCTCCCTGTGTTTGCGTAGGTTTTCACTGGGTGCACTGGATTCTCAGTATGTGACATGTTTTCTCATACGACGATGTGGGAAAACAGTATTTATGAAGTGAGGATTTGACTTTTATTAATCAATCTTTTCTGCAACAAGGTAAAAATATTGTATGAGGAGAGGAAAAAATCAGTTTTACTATTGCCATTAGTTAGTCTATAGAAACAGCCTGGCCCTGATAAATGCAGACAAGTGACATACAACAGCATTTTAAAGGGCGTCTTAATAACAGGGCGATTGCTCAGGCAGTGTAGATATTTATTGGTCTGCGTCGCGCGGCTTTGAGACATGAGCCGGAGTTAGAGCGCTGTTGAAATGTCCTCAGGAGAGATTTATGACCAACATGAAACCGAGAAGCCTCCTCTCTCCAGCACTTGGCAGTGAGAGGGTGGAACGGAGACTCTGAGAAGGACAAGTCTGAATACTGCTGTCAACTTTGGCCCATATTCTCTGAAAAATTTCTGAATAAACCAGACAGAAGACATCCCCTGCAACCAGACAGTACACGGGCAGCTCCAAAACTAACACATTTTTTTTTCTTTTTTGCATTTGCGTTGAAATACAAACAGTGAATGGCCCAGAAACAACTGCATAGATGAGTCTTTATTGGGGTGTTTCTGACTTAAATCTGGGGTACCTAAATGTCAAGCCACACAGCATTGATTTACAATACACCTGTCTCTCAAACACTTTGGTTTTATCACTAGTTTTCCCATGCATGTATTTTTAGCTTGAGATCAGCTTTTCAGTCTGAAAAGTTGACAAGAGAGGACCATCCTCAACCACAGCTCTTAGAGGAATGAAAAAAATAAAAACAGGAAACGGATTTGTTCACATTTTACTTACACACAAACATTAATTATTTATTCACCCCAGCTTTAACCCTTTAAGCGCCAAAGTCGCAATATTGCGACAAGCAACATTGCTCACTTAAACAGGCTGTATGTAAAAATGTGGTGCAGAATCTTGTTAATACTTTTCACCAGGGGTTAGTGGACATGTGTGCCTGTAATATGAGCAACATTTGTGGGTGTGGTTATATTGAAAGTTTTTGAGTAAATTGAGTTTGTAAAACACCTGCGGCGCAGCAGCGCGGAGGCGAAGCAGCAGCGGCAGAGCTGAGAGGAGCGAGAGCAGAGCAGAGGGAGAGAGTGTTTTTTATTTTACTCACGAGGTCTTCAGTACCAGAGAAGTACTTGGTCTGGTACTGGCTCACTCAGATTCAGAGGAGGAAGACACGCAGGTGTCCAGTGAAGCAGACACGGACATTATTAGTGACGGGGAGACAGCGCTCCATAGTCCACAATCAGCCCCTGTACAGCGGCTGCTTGTCCTCCGTGTAAGTAAGTAAGTTAGTAAGTTTTTTATTTATATACCGCCTTTTCACTGCAGATCTGAGTCTCAAAGCGGTTTACAATTGTTAATTATGGGCATTTGTCTCTCACTCCACACAGAGATGGGAGTGGGGTCGCCAGTACAGGAGGCGCATGCCAGAACTATTGGACATATTTTTAGTGGTAGGGGAAACCGGAGTACCCGGAGGAAACCTACGCAGACACGGGGAGAACATGCAAACTCCACTCAGAAAGGCCCTGGTCCGACCGGGATTCGAACCCAGGACCTTCTTGCTGAGAGGCGAGAGTGCTATCCACTCAGCCACCGTGCCGCCCACGTGTGGCCGCGGTAGAAGCATTCTGTGAACGCCAAGCAGGATCCGTGGTCGAGGGGACAGGGGGATCATAACACCGGGCATGTGGGAGAAAGTAGCGGGGGTAGACATCCACGGGGAACACGGGAAACGCGGGAGAAGTCGCGGGAGAGCCGCGGGAAAAAATAAACACATCGCTAATCGCGTTCACTGCCTTTACCAACAGCGATGATGAGGATGAAGGCAGTTCTTGAGAGAAAATAATCCACAAAAGTGGATCAGAAGTGTTGAAGAGCCTGTTGTATGTTGTTGAGACGATCTGACATGTTCTGAGCCCATTCATTTCATCTCTCTGTTTGTAAACGGTAAATCCTCGAGCCTCATTTCCACTGAGAAAAATAGTAAGCCCACTACTTCTTTGAAAGGGAAATATTGAAACCAATCTCAAGATTTCATGACTGTAAACTATAAAGAGTGCTGTCTTGATCACTGAAGGTCTTTGAAAATAATACAATTCCATATGGCCGCGAACCAGTGCTAAAACATTATCTATAATCTGGATCAGGGAATTTATTTCTATCCCAAATTCATTTTATACTAAAGATATTTCTCATTGACTGTTTATAGTATTCCCTGATCTCAAATAAACTCCCAAGCTACAGCTTTTTGAAGTCTTTATACAATAATTAACATTTTCCAAAATGGCCGCCACCTTGATGACGTCACGATATGCAAATTAGATGACGAATCAACTTCCATCCCAAAGTTTGGTTCAAACTGAAGATATTTCTAATTTACAGTATGCCTTTATCTCAAACCATTTTAAAGTTATAGCCTTTTGAAATCTTGAAATCAAAATTGTATATTATCTTGAAAAAACTCTGGCGCCTAAAGGGTTAACTTGTTTATACCATAGACTGTTAATATTAACACATTTAGTCACACCTATCTCCGCCGTTGAACCTAATGTGTCACCAATTTTGCCTTCTGTAGCTTTTTCAAAATGGCCGCGGGGCAGGAAAATGTAAAAAAAAAAAACACACATTTGTGCATGTATTAGCCGACATGAGCCCCATTCATTTACCAGTGCGTTCAAAAGTCCACAGCGGCTAAACTAGACTGGTTCAAAAAAGAAATACTCCCTTCAGCATTGACACACATCTGGAACGTAGCGTTAGGCCAAGAGTGACTTTTGCACCATCCGTTTTCGAGCGGAAAGAAGATGCCATACAAAAGCATTGGGTAATTCTTATTCCGGGTACACCCCCACCAGCCCAGAGTGGTATTGCAAGCATGTCAGCGCACGTGCTCATGGACCCACTACCAGTAATGTTTCAATTAAAGGTTTTTCCCAGTATTCTACATGTTAAATAATACACAAAAGTCCAAGAAAATAACACAAAGCTGGACATAGCAAACAGTGGGATTTGTAGGATTTAATTTACTTGGTGTAAAAATGACATCCCCAGAGCAGTGTTCAGCAAATGGAGAGGTCATTTGCAAAAAACAGATCTTGAAAATATGTCAATTTTTTTTTTTTTTAATAAATCTTGCTTCAATCTTCATGTTTTGTCATTTGAAAGCATTTGCTCAAGAAGGGGAGAGACTTTATGTGTATAGCATTAAAACCACTTGGTGAAGGGTGAATTCTAATGGCATTTATCCGTTTTTTGCATTTGAACTATTCAAATATAAAAGATCCATGCTCGTTTGTGAATGAGAATATATAAAAAGACCTGAGCTGGTGGCCTCATCTGTGAGTGTCCGGGAGATGGAAAGGTTAAAAGACATTATCACCGCGGCACATTCCAGACATAGCGACAGCAGGTGGTAAAACCTCCATTAGAAACATAATATCCAGCACCTTTATTTCATCTATCTCTAATGAAACCCAACGAGACCAGATCTAAATAACAGTTCGTGATCACAGATGCGTTGTTCCAAAGTAAAATGAGGCTTTTTAATTACAACTATAAGTGCAAATGTCATGTCCTGTAAAAGTATTTAACGCTTGTGCTACCTTCGGGTCAAAATTACCCACCACAGATGACTAAAAGCAGGAGAAAAATACCTAAATTAGGTTCTAAATGGTATAAATGACTCAGGGTCTGTCAAGGTAGAAATATCATCAAACTTCAGCTCAAAAATGTTGTATTTAGGGTATTTTGGAATCGCTGTTGGTGGGTAAATTTGACCAGAGGATTGCAAAAACAGACCAGAATTTCTATATAGTGTGCGTGTTTTTACATTCTGGAACAAACAATTAAATGAAAGCACAACTCTAGGAAACATTTCTCTGTTTTTTTTATTGTTCAAAATGCATTAAAGACGTCTGCAAGTGTCGATAGCAACAGTCCAGTAAAAAAAAACACACAGGCTTGGATTTAAGGCACCAGAGTGGTTCAGGCGACTTCAAAAGTGACTCGAGTACAATATAAAGGATTACCCTGGTTTATGACATGCTCAGAACGGGGAAGAAACGCCAGAAACAAGTTGAATACTGAGAGGAATTCTAGTTTTATAGCAATAGTTTGTTCATTACAGCAACAACATAGCTCAACAAGGTCATTCTTAATTATTTTATAGCTGTAATACTGTCAGTTGTATATTCAAGGTTGAGAATGAGTAACTTGTAAATATTAGCTTTTCTTCTTGTCTGGAGTGTGGCTTAAAGCTGCGGTACCTACATTTCAAACCACAAAACAATGAACAATGGAAAAAATATGTCACTAAAGTTCCTCGCTCTCAAACCAGTTCTGTTCATTCGTTTTTGTGTTTCAACATCTTGATTTGCGATTCTTTAGACAGAAAAGTGAAAAAAACGTGCTCAGCCAATCAGCTCTCAGCACGAAGAGTTCAATTGTGACTCTGCAAAATAAAATATGTCTGTCTTACATGTATTTTTACAAGACATTCTGTTGGGAAGCAAAAAAAAACCTTGTTATTCATAAAGCCAAAAAAAAAGTCAGGTACCCCAACTTTAACTTGTTTATAACAGTAATGCTTCTATGGAAATGAAGGTTTTGCCCAATCGTGTACACGCAAAAACATACCCAAAAACACAAAGAAAAAAACAAAAGGCTGGAAATATTGATATGTTGGACTTAAGAGTTTGATGACATTTTTAAAGCAGTTTTTCTAACACAAAACAGTCATGCAAGTTACTTTAAAACGCCAAACTGGGGAGAGATTGCATAAGTGTTTTCCCATATAATAATAATAATAATAATAATGTATGGGTTTTTTTACAATGCTTTTCAGGACACCCAAAGCCGCTTCACATGTCATTAATATTCTTGTACGTATAAATACTTGTTCTTGATCTGAATCTGCCTGTACCTTGTCTTCAGTTGGATTATTCCCCCCCAAAAAAGCTACTCATAATGTCCCATGATGAATACAGTCTTTGATGTAGAACCCAAAGTGACTGAACGCGATTTAAAATAATGCTTTGACATAAAATATTGTAGTTTCTATTCTATACGTTTGCGCTACAGCCGTTCATGCGATTTCAAAATGACCCCACGTTCATAACAGAAGTATCTATTAGTTATCCCTGTATCACCAGCAGATTACAGTACATTCATACTAAATACAGTCTCTCTAGAACACCGCAAGAATAGTATGGATTATTCACAAATCTGTCTTGGAGATGTTATATTTGGACAAGGCTTTAAACTAGCAAAAAACGTGTCTCACTATTAAGTTAAGAAACTGCAAAAAACAATCAAATATGAGATAATATTTGCTGGAGTACATTCTGACGGTCTTAAAACAAGATTCACAAATGGGACAAAGCCATTTAGTCTGATTTCAAGAACTGTGTCTTTATTTTCTCATTCCAAGAGAGACATTTCTTGTATATTAAAAAAAAAAAAACAACATCATTTTGCTTTGTCCCCATTGGCCAATTCTTGGCAGTCAGAATGTGCTCAAATTAGTATAAATGTTTTTTGATTTCTGACTTATTTTTCATCACTTGTTGCAGGGCATTCAGTTTTGTCATTACACATGTCAGAAAGTAAGTATGTATTTACTTATATAGCGCATTGTTACAGACTAAGGTCACCCCAAAGCGCTTTACAATGTTCAGAGTCAGTTGTAGACTTGACATTTAGAAGAAAAATTATACTAAAAATGCAGGGAATCCGACATATTTTAAATAATAAAGTCTGCGATCTTTTTCCTTTGACCTTTAAACGGAGCCTCCATGTAGATACTGTTATAGTTTTGTAGCAGGTTTGGATCCACGCTGTAGCTTTGGACTCTTCTCTGGTCAAGGCTGGACTTTGCTCAGCTCAGTGGTCTCCAGCATTTTCTGCAAAACATAACAACAAGCCACATTAGGTATGTTTAATTAAAAATGAGAGAAAAAAAAGGTGATTGCTATATATATATATATATATATATATATATATATATATATATATATATAAAGCTAAGTAGCCATTAGTGACACATCACTCATCAACAGCATCTTACCACAATCATTATGAACAAGTGACATTTCAAATGCATGGTAAAGATAGATTAAGATTAAGGTCTTATTTAGTAGAACAAAGTAATGATGGAATGCATTTTTGTGCAGAACCTGTTCCTCATCCGTTTCTGCAGGTCACTTTGAGTCGAGTTGAGTTTGGTGTTAATTTATGTATTATTTCAAGCTCAATGTACATACAATACAATACGATACAACTTATTCTTGTATAGCCCTAGGTCACAACAGAAGTCATCTCAGAGACTTAACAAAACCATTGAAATCACCAACACAGGTCAGAGAATCAACAGTTAACACACATGAAAACTACGCTGCCGTGTGTTGGGCCCCGGGCAGCACAGAGCGGGACAGAAACAGACTGAACAAGCTGGTCAGGAGGGCCAGCTCCACTCTGGGCTGCTCCCTGGACTCTGTGGAGGAGGTGAGGGACAGGAGGGTGCTAGCCAAAGCCACCTCCATCATGAACAATACCTCCCACCCACTGCACAGGACTGTAGAGGAGCTGAGGAGCCCCTTCAGTGGAAGACTGAGGCACCCTCAGTGTAGGAAGGAAATTTCAAGTCGTTTCAAACACATGCAGAGCACACAACCAGCAACAAGTACGTTATCTCCTGTTCATACACCACTACTAGCATTTCCCACACGGTAAAATCCATCTTCTACAACCAACAACATCCCACTGGCTTAAATAAATTAGACATCTCTCTCTCTCTCTCTCTCTCTCTCTCTCTCTCTCTCTCTCGTGAGCTGAAAGTAGAGTCCACATCCAATAAAGGCATGCGAGCTTTGGGCCAAATGAGAAATGGCAGCGGTGATAAAGTTTGTCGGAGGTGGTGCTGAGGCAGGGCTTTAGTTTGGAGCTTGTTCAGTGAAAAAATACAAAAGGAGACATCAAACAGCGTAAGTGCAATAAGGCGAGTATTGATTAGAGAAAACTGCAGGCGCTACAAGACGAGAGTAAGACGTAAAGTGCTGTATGCATGGATTATACTCAAGCATAGAGTTGTTTGAGTTGGAATTTGAAAAGTGAATGTTTTTTCAAATTCAGCTCGACTCTTTTTTGCTCGACCGAGACCAAAGGAGAGATGGTAATAAACGTTGTGTATCCGCTAGTTTATATGTGTCTACTGTATATGTATTTTTGAAAAAGAGAGAGGTTTCCCAACTTTTTCTCACTGGCTTTTGGAATCGTTCCTTTCTGATGCACACTCTAAACCCTGACAAGTAAAGTGTACTTGAAAAAACCTTGGGAAAAAATTGCTAATTAAAGATGCTATACCTGATTTTTTTTTTGTGTTCATAAAAATGCTTATTACTGCATACAAGTTGTATTACAATCATTTAATTGAAAACTTGAGCTCATTGATTCAGCTTGAATGTATGAATTCAGGCCGTAAAAAGTGCTGAGTAGAGACTTTAGCGTGACGTCCGCTCTCCTCCAATCACAGAACAGGCTGCGTCCTCTAGCCTCTACAGCGCTGCTAAACACAGTAGCATGTTAGCATAAGTGGCTATAACTCCTCTTTCTGTAACTGCAGACACAGCAAAACAGCCCAAACGACAAAACAGTGAGGAAGAGAAGAGGGAACTAAAGTGACAAAATGATCAAATAAGAAATCAAGATCATAGCTAGCTTACATGGTCTCCTCTGAAGAGACTTGTCTATGGGAGAGACCTGCGGGAGTGGGACTGCCTCGGACTATCTATGTTCGGACTACATTCTTAAAAATACATTCTAAAATCCATGATTGCCATGCACCGCCATATGACGTCATAATACGCTAATTAGATATTAATGGCTTATTAACCGAGCACAAGGTCTGTACGGAGAAATATCAGATATGGCCTTAATGTGCAAAAAGGCCAAGGTCTGTCATGGTAACGGTCCGAGATGGGAAAATATCAGACCGCAAATCAACCAATCAGAGCGCGCGTACGGTCCAAGTCATATAATAATTCAATTTAATCCCTACACAAACTTTGAGCCATCCTTGATACTTCTCTAATTTACAGAAAACATCAGTAGCACATTTTAGGAATAGCCTTTTGAAATTAACAAGCGTTGTAGGAAAAAAAATCTCTGGCGCTTAAAGGGTTAAAACATGTATTTTTAGGAAGGTGGGCAGATCTCCATTCTACAGCGTTGAACGGGAAGTCTCATTCCGATTTCTTGCAATTAACCCAAATAAAATAAAAATCCAAACTCATGTGTACATTTCAGTTTGTTACTGTTGCGAAAAGAACATAATCATGCCATGTTTCTTTATAATTACAGTCGAGGTTTATTGTGTGTTCATTTTAGAAAAGCCATGGTTCTGGAGCAATGATTGAAATGAGTCTAAGGGTTAATTATGAATGATGATTTTAAACACACACGACCCAATAGATTGAACCAATATGTTGTGGTATAAGAATGATATATATTTATTTGCTACAGTTTACACGTCTCTCAGCTCAGCTCCTGTGAATGCACATGTGTGTTCTTCTCCTCAGAGTGGATTGTCTCCGTGTGTCGCTCTAATGCTGCTCACGTCAGCTCCGATCAGTGCAGAGGGAGCAGACTAAGGCTATATCCACACGAAGACAAAACGCTTATAATTTCAGAAACTTTTTCTGTAAACACGGAGTTAGCTCAGTAAATGTGTGCGTCCATATGAATGTAGTCAATACGCCTGAAAACGCTGTGAAACTATGCCAGACCTGTTGGTGGCGCTGTGACGCAATGACGGGATCAAGCCCAAACTTCCGTGGGCATGCGCAGAATTTTGTAAACAGACAACATGGCGAGTGGGCGAGCTGGTACTACATTAGTATGGGCGGACGATGAGGTTGAACTGTTGCTTCGGGTCACACTGGATTACAAAACCAACAAGCTACATTGTTGTTGTCATTATTTTCTGAGTGCGGCGCATGCGTGCTTTAACAAGAGGCGGGGCGATGACGCAAGCGTCTCAGATACATTGCGGAGAGGCAGTAACCACGGAGCGGCATATACAAAGTTTTGAAATCTTTCCACTCTGGGACCTACTTACAAAAATGTTCGTTTACACCCCCCCAAAACGCCGGCCTCGTATGGACGATACACTGGATTGATAAAGTATTTTTGCGTTTAGGCCTGAGCTTGACTTCGTGTGGACAGGGCCTAACACCAGGGTGGACCGTGCTGCTTCTCCCCCAACACACACACACACAAACACACACACACACACAGAAAACTATAGCTTTTTACAGAATTTGGCCCAAAAACACTGTATATCCACAAACTATAATTGAAATAAATGTGATGCATAATTACTTTTGGCCAATAGAGGATGAGACTATTTTATTTTGTAATTTCATGTTTTAGTATTCACCCATCCGTCCATTCATTTTTTTTACACTTTACAAGATTTGTACTGGCTCCTTTTCGACGTGGAGAAGCAGCGGCTCTACTCCGAGCTCCTTACCCTATATCTCTAAGGGCGCGCTCAGCCACTCTGATCTTGTGCTTTCCGTTATTATCCAAATCTCATGACCACACTGACAATAATGAAAAAAGATGAGGTGATAATTGCTTGAATCCAGTTTTTAAAATTTTTTTTTATCTTAACTTGAGTACATTCTGTCGGTCTTAAAACAAGATTTTCAAATGAGACAAAGCCATTTAGTCTATTTTCAAGAACTACTGCTTTATTTTCTCATTCCAAGGGAGACATTTCTTACATATTTTTTTAAACAATATAATCTTGCTTTGTCCCATTGGGAAATCGTGTTTTAAGGCTCAGTCAGAATGTGTAGCAGTAGTGGTAGCATTTTAAATCGAGCAGTTTTACAATGTATTTTTCTTTTTACAGGCATATATAATTCAAGAAAGAAAGCAGAAGGTATAAGCTTTAAGTGCCTTCCCCATTATCTATACTTAATTTAAGCGACCGCAAAAGGATTTAAACTTTCACATCCTGATTTTTTACCATCATCAGGGCTGTCATGTGTGCTCAAAGATACATTTAGCCAAATTTGAGCAATTATGTACATATTTTTCATCACTTTTGGCAGTCCATACTCCATCTATCTAAAGCCATGAACCATTTCCTCCATAGAGGGTTACACACTCATTCATCCACATCCACACCTCTCGACCCCTCAGGCAATCTGGACGAATGAGCAAAGTAGTATGGAAGGTAAAAAAGGAGTTGATTTTTCTTTTTTTTCTCATCCAAAAATAACAATCGTAAACAACGAGAAAAGGTGATACTTTTGTTGTAAAAGACACAAAGACTCTGAGACAGGGGCTTTCAGACAGAATGGGCGGAGTTACATGTTTGTGCCAGAATTATCCGATACTAACATGAATAGATCTAAAAGCCACTCCAGGTCTGTTTTTGAGGGAACAAAATGATCTATCCCTCTTCTACGACACAATCACTTCAATAAATATAGCTTATCATTGTAGTGAGTCTGACAAGTCACATCCGCAGCGAAATCCATGCTTATAACAGGCACTATTACATTACAAGACACTGTGGAGAGACCAGAGATATATTTTTGAAGGGGATCCTGGCCTATCACCGCAGAGAAGACAGGAAAAAGGGTTAAATTGAGCGCCTCTGCTTTAAATTGAATGCTATCAAATACCCATGCATCTGTTATGCCTACATTACATTACATCCCCTCATCATACCATCACCGCTTTCTATTATTCATGTCCTGTTAATAAACCAGTGCCCTTTATTAACTGTCAATCCAGGGACTCGATGCAAAAACACATAAAAAAATAAATTGACAATCGCACGTCATTTCATCCCCCATCCACCTCCCACCTCCCACCTCCCGCCTCCCGCCTCCCGCCTGCCACATGCCAACAGACCTCCACACGGTGAGAGCTGATTCACATTCCTCCTGATGCGTCACGAGTTACTGTGTGTTTGCCAGACAGAGACTTGCCTTATGGATGAGGCAGTAATGACCTGTCACCATCCACTGACTGCTGTGAGAGAAAGCTGAGGGAGAGGGAGGGGGGTGGGGGGATATCGGGGGCAACGGGTTCACCGGCATCAATTTTGTGCAGTAAGCAGTCTGAGCAGGCTTCTTCTTCTTCTAATTAAAAGTCAAGTCCAGAAATATGTCATTTATTATTCAGGCCTTTAGGCTTTGGAGGTGGAATGGTAGATCTGTGGATGATTGGTTGAACAGAATGTGCTGACAGAGATACCTTTGAATTACTATTGGGAAAACGTGTTTCAGGAGGTATACTGTATACTGTAGGCGAGTGCATGTATGGGATTCAGAGTCTGGGTGTATACAGTACAGACAAGTACAGACCAAAAGTTTGGGCACACTTTCTCATAAAATAGTCATGAAAAGAAAGGACTTAGTGTCCTTTCTGTAGATTCATACCAGGCTGTGTAAGGGCTGTTTGACCAATAAGGAGAGTGATGGGTGACCTCAACAGTCACCGGACCTGAACCCAATCCAGATGGTTTTGGGGTGAGCTGGACCACAGAGTGAAGGCGAAAGGGCCACCAAGTGCTAAGCATCATGGGAACTCCTTCAAGACTGTTTCAGGTCCTCTTAAGGCTCATCAAGAGAATGCCAAGAGTGTGTGAAGCAGTAATCAGAGCAAAAGTTGCTACTTTGAAGAACCGAGAACATAACACATATTTTCAGTTGTTTCATACTTTTTTCAGTACGTAAATAATTCCACATGAGTTAATTTTGTTTGCCTTCAGTGTGAATCTACAATTTTCATGAAAAAAATGAAAATAAAGAAAACTCTTCGAATGAGAAGGTGTGTCCAACTTTTGGTCTGTACTGTATAGTGTTGAGGCTTTTTGTTGCTGATTATAATATATTTTAATTTTGTTTATGAACAACAAAAGCTAAAACAACAGTCATAATTTCCTATAATTTTGAAACCACAAGCAGTATATCAATATGAATAAGCCAGATCCATAATGATAGTTTTACTAAAGTCAGAGAGAGGAAAACCCAGGATACCTTCATCAAAATACAGCTATTATTTTGATAATTGTTTGGTTGGCCTTTCATTTTTGTGTGTTAATTGGGTTAAATATAAAAAATAATACGTTGTTTAGAACAGTCTGTGAATATAGGATGTCTCTTTCAGGACATTTAAAGGTCTTTTATGGACATGTATTTACATTAATAGACATTGGTCATCCATCCCTTATGGATAAATTCCTATGCTCCAACTGTTTGATTCTCTGATCTGTTGTTTGTCAATCAACGACCTTGTAAAGTCCTCCCAGACGACTGCTGTTGTTATTTAGACCTACTCAAAAATACATGAAATCGATGTAAACTGTTTCCACAATGAATGATTCTTCCTCCACCAAAGCCAGCAGGCAGCGTAACCCCAGAATAGAAGTGACTTAACCCTTCTTTTAAATACTTATGAGACAGGAAACCACAGTTGGCCTGACACAAGTACAGTTATCTAAGACACAGCTTCATTACATTACAGCAGGACTCAATGTACCACTCCAGTCAGGAAGTCATGTTTAATCATATAGCGCCTTCCAAAGACAGGGAGAGTCACAAAGGACACGGTGAGTTGTGCCTGAAAAGCCGTTTTGTCAACGTCGTCGGAAATAATGTCTAATGTTGTGTGTTGGTAAAGCTGACTATGTGGGTTTCAGAGAGAGGGTGGCTGCTGTGGCAGATTTGTATCATGTGTTTGTGTAAGGGACTTGATATGAGTCAGCAACAACTGGGGTTCAGTAGAAAAACAAAGTCCACATAATTATGGGTAAAAAACACTATAAGTTCACCCTGGTTAATAGTTATGGGGACATATCTTTTTGAACAAATATCTCTAGTGAAACTGGGGAAATTAAGTAAGTAATATTCATTTATATAGTGCCTTTCACAGACCAGAGTCACAAAGCGCTTTGCAATTGTGGGCATTTGTCTCCCACTCCACACAGAGAGCGGAGTCGCCAGTACAGGAGACGCATGCCAGACCTATTGTACACGTTTTTAGTGGTAGGGGAAACCGGAGCACCAGGAGGGATACCTGTGCAGACACGGGGAGAACATGCAAACTTCACTCCAATTAGAATATTGTTCAAAAGTCCATATATATCTGTAATTCAACTTACACTGTTAAACCGTGATATAGAGTCACAAATATAAACTTTGTATTTTATGTTTTATTGTATGTAATTATGGCTAATAAGTCTATGTCAAGTATTGGTTTTGCATTTGAAGTGTAATTACATAAAAAAAATAAACCAATATTATTAAAAAAAAATTAACCAGTCTGTTTTATTTTTTTGACAAATGCAAATATGCCATAAGTCATGCTGGTGTTCTGGGATTTGCCACCCCCCCAAACCCAGAAATGGACAATGGATATAACCCTCCGACAACATAGAAATACAAAAACTTCAGAAGTTTTGAGTGCTATTGAAACTATAGAGACATAAAAGAGAAGAAAGTAAAGCTAACAGCGCAGGCAGCTGGAATGCTCAAAGCAACACTCCATCAGAGTCAATGCTAACCCCCCATATGCGTCTTAATGAGCACTGCTGGGCACAACGTGTAGCAACATTTGGACTCCATGTTTTGCCTGCATTGGTACATAAAAGGCTTTTACATCATTTATAAAAGAACATTTACACAGTATGATTGGATGGATTAGAAGTTAGCAAAAAGAACAAGTCAGAATAATTAATAAAACTGTGCTCAATGCCAAATCTACAATAATAAAATAGTAGTAATGACAGTAATGGCTCACGTCACAATTGTTTTTTGTTGTTGTTTTTTTTTTAAAATAACGTCATCATGGACCAATCACAACACACACATCCAGAGCCGTACTCACCCTTTCTGCTTTGCTCTCTGTCAAAAACATCACAAGGTTTTTAGAGACTTTTTGCATCATGATTCAGATAAATAATTAAATGTTTTTCCGTTATGGAGCTGAAATTATGATTTAAGATTTAGACCAAAGCCGCCCCTCCCACACTAAAGGGACTTTGACAAATGAAGCTGTAGTGAAAGTTTATATTTATTAATGTGGATTTCTACTTAATTCATCCAGACGGAAAGTGAACATGAATCCAATAAGTCAAGTCAAAGGCTAATCTTATTGTAACATGGTTGAAGATTCACCACTTTTAAAATCACTTTTTAGAACGCTTCATTTTTATTAACCTTCCAAAGTACCTAAGTGAACTTTTTGGACGAGCAGCAGAAGTCCTGAAGCTTTGACCCTAGTCGAGGAGCGGGTAGGAAGGGGTACGGCAAAAGTTCTTGAATTTATAACAGTTATATCTGGCCTTTTTTACCAGATTTCAGAGCATTTTCAGAGCAAAACAAGCATGAGAAAACAACGTAGCCATATTAAAACATTCAAATCAAGAATATTTTCTGCCTAAAAAAACATAACAAACCTCACATATTGAGATCATTTGTATCTGTATTAGTTTCCTCAATCAAATTCAATCAAAATAATTGGTCAAATTTTGGTCCAATAGGAGCCCATTACCCAATCAATCAACATAAAGTCCAACAGCTCTACTTGAATGCAGGACTCGAACACGCACAAATCAATCCAAATAGGCCAATAAAGGGAAACGACTATTATCGAATGGTTCCTGTCTTATAAAAACACTTTGCATATTGTCTCCATAGAGAAAACAGCCTGAGAATTATAATGCGACGGTTATATTGCCTAGGTGTTGGAAAGCTGAAGGGGCAGAAGTCAGAGAGAAGCCCAGAGAAGCTTCAGGAGGGAACAAATGCCTCTGCACTCAGCACTTCTCCACACGCCTCTGTGGATCAGATCAGGTCGATTAACCCACGACGCACCATTTGTCTCCTGCAAAGTGGTGTGGGACAGGTTCTGAGGCCGCTGCAGAGGCTGTGGGCTAATGGACAAGGCCCGTGTGTGTGTGTTTTATGATGGGGGCACCACGTCTGTTATCAACTGAGAGATGAGAGGAGGAAGTCGAGTCTGGAACGAATCATCTATTCTATTTACCTGTTCATGACATGTTTTTCAAAAGGAGAAATAGTATATGAATAAACTATGTCATACTTTGATTACAGTAGTTAGGACTCAAGTGGAGTGCTTGAAAAGAAAATGAATGAATGTATGTACCCATCTCTTTGTTTTATTCCCTGTATTGATGGATTATGGTCTAAGAACAGTGATCTGGGATATTTAAGAACATTTATTAACATTTATGGATATTCATTTATGGATCTATGGCCCAATGGCTCAAATGTGTTTGTTATTGTTGCATTTCCAGTATATTTTTATTTTATTTTATTTTTATTTAATCTTTAATTCAGACACACAAAGGGTCCATATAAAACATATATGTACTTCCTACTTATTTTTTAGTTCGATCTGTGCTTTTTTGTCAGAAAAACTAGAATGTGGCCTTGGTTTCGAAAGTATTTGATTTTCTGATCTGTTGTTGAGGAATTGACTACTTTGAGATTCATGGGGATATAGGCAGATTTGAATTGAAAGATAAAAACAGCAATTGGAATTTAACGGCCATTAGGTAAAATTAGCTCAAAAAACGTGAGGTAAAAATATGAATAGTGATAAGCCAGTAAGATTTTTATTATATCATTTTCGTGCCAATGCGCAGGTTCCAAATATCTACCACATTCTGCAGTTACCGTCCTCAATATTTGCTCAGTTGGCGATACAGAAATTGTGAAGCTGCAGTAATGAGACATAGGTGATTTAACGTCTTTCATTGGAATCTCTCAGAGTCAGTAAAACGCTGCTACATGAAGCGGTAAACTGAAAAAGGCAGAGCCAAAATCCTCACAACTGAGACAAGCAATAAAATATAAAACATGTACCTTTTTCTTTAGAGCTTCAAGCGACTCGAACTCCAGTTTGGCCAATTGGATCTGGATGGGTTTCGGAACGTCAGGGATCAGGAAGGTCAGGATGAACTTCAGAGCCAGGATTCCGTGCTGAAATCAGACAAAACAAACAGATATCTTCATGTTGGTGCACGGTCTAATGAAAGCTGTGATGTAGCGGCATAGCCTTTATATAACTTGCTTTTTCCATCTGAAGACCTTTTTTACCAGGGGTGTAAAACTTATTTTCGTTGAGGGTCGAATAATAAAAAGAAAGGGCTGGTCAGGGGCTGAAAAAATAAGTGGGTTTCATTTATTACATTTTTTTGGAATATGAATGTATCTAAAAACGACTTGTTTCACATTAGTTGGATTGGACATTCTTCTCTGATTAGAATTAGTTCAGTTCCTGTGGACTGAACCAAAACTGGACCAAATATTGAAGGTGTATAGGAGGATTTTCTACTTCCGGGTGGATCATCAAGACTATTGCTCCTCCCAATTGTCCATCATTTTGGTGATAGTGCTCGTCAAATAAGACCAGGCGGTTTTGTTCAAAAAGTGGAGAGGGCGGTCCTTTCCTAAGAAAATTGGGAAATCCTCCTTAATATCTTTAAGAAGAAATGTAATTGAAGATTCGTAAAAATCCTAACATAATACTAACTTCAAATTACATGTTGGCTTAACATTTCTTATGGAATTAAATGTTATGGCTGTTTTCTTAGTAATGGATAACATGCCATTGTCGCCTATCCAGCCCTTTGAGTTGCATTGTGTATGAATTGTGCTCTACAAGTAAAATTGCCATTAATGCTGCTATTTTATATAATAATTTAAAATCATCTCAAGGGTCACTGGAAATGGTCTCGCGGGCCGGATCTGGCCCCCGGGCCTTGACTT
This sequence comes from Knipowitschia caucasica, assembly GCA_964034765.1. Classification (NCBI taxonomy): domain Eukaryota; kingdom Metazoa; phylum Chordata; class Actinopteri; order Gobiiformes; family Gobiidae; genus Knipowitschia; species Knipowitschia caucasica. The sequence goes on along the minus strand of OZ035829.1, from coordinate 8,341,791 downwards.
TGACACCTGTGTTTTATCCCAACTGCTATCAGACTGGTGAACTCTCTGTAGCTTGCGGGTAATATAGATTTTTGTTGTTGGAACTTGTATATTTGTATCATTTGTTTTTTCACTATTTTCATATGTTAAAAAATTATGTCTGAGGGCCACAGTTGAGGGCCCTTATTTGAATTCCTTGGTCCAATCAGGACGCTGTGGGGGCGGGTCTAACAAGCGCTTTTGTTCGTGTATGTTTGTGTTTGGGGCGACAGTAGCTCAGTTGGTAGAGCATTGGCCTTAAGCCCAGAAGGTCGTGGGTTCAATTCCCACCTCTGCACCTTCTCCACCGACTCCCACTGATGACTGCTGTCGTTGTGTCCTTGGGCAAGACACTTAACCCCACTTTGCCCAAAGCTCCCACTGAAAGATCAAGGCTATGCTCACACTCAGAGAGCAGCCGTCCTCCTGTGGACTCACCACCTGCAGAGGGTCAGTGAGGGGCTGGTGCTATGAGACTTGGGTGGCATCTCTGACTGCCACCCCCCTGACCCAGAAATGGATTAAAGAGTAGAAAATGGATGGATGGATGGATGTTTGTATGGGCTCCACTTCATATGATGTCGCTTATGTTACTGCCTGACATTTTCCATGATTTGTATGTGTTTTCATGATTTTATGCCCTGGGCTGCTCAAACCAATTGCCACTGGTGGGATAAATAAAGTAGACCAAATCTGAATCTGAATGTATAAATTCAAAATGGATTTGTGTGACACCTGTACGACTCTAACATTTACAGCACACATCTACAACAGTGGCATATAGTCATAGTTCTACGACAATCCTCAATCAAAAAGTAGTTTTCCTGAGCAATGGCAGGAGCGATATGGCACCAACTCAAAGTACTCAACATTCAAGAATGTATTTTCCATTTGCAGTAAAACCACATTGGAAAAACTGTGCAAGACTACCCCAGTGTAGCCTGGCCTTTGCCATCCGTAAACTCCGGTCAAATCTTTTTTCCCGGGATGTACGTCTGGGTTTGCTCCCACTGGCTGCGATTCAATCGGTAGAATTTCATCCTACCATTCAGCGAGCGGGGGAGGCGGGTGATGTAGGTGACGTCAAGCATTTGCGCCGGTTGTAGTCACTGTAGTTTGGCAATGGCGGCATATGCGAAAATAAACGAAGCTCTGCAATCCATTCTGGCTTTGCTCCCAAATATCCAGAAATTGAAGTCGGAGCAAGAGAAATGTTTAGCAAATTTCATTGCTGGTAAAGATGTCATGGCTTTACTCCCCACGGGATTCGGCAAAAGCCTTATTTTCCAGTTAGCTCCGTTAGTGGTGAAGGAGATGGCTAGGCTGAATGCTAGTGAAGCTAATCCTATCGTTGTAGTCGTTTCCCCTCTTTTGGCTTTAATGGAGGATCAAGTCAAGGAGGCTGAGAAGTTGGGAGTTAGTGCTGGACTCCAAATGGCGACGAATGCTAACCTCGTCTGTTTACCAAGACAACATCATTGGCATCGTCGTTGATGAAGTCCATGTTACATATAAATGGTAAGTGAACTTTAAAACAGCAGAAATTAGGCTTTTTTGCATACTCAATCGGGTAGACTATTGTTGCTTGATGACAATTTTGCATTCCGTTTCATTTGTCTCAGGGGTGAAGCGTCCAAAGGCGAGTCACCATTCCGAGAGAGTTTTTCTAAACTTGGTGAGCTGAGATCCATCATGAAGGAAGGTGGGTTGAATGTTTTCTGTGTTGTTCCTGCTTGACATGTTAACAAATCCGTGCCCTGGATTCAGTGCATTGTTGTTAAGAGTAACGTTAGTACACACTCGACTGTACAGTACTAAACGTACTGTGCATTCAGTAAAAGGAAGTTAAAAAACATGCAGTAAGAGACATGAAAAATGCTGCAATCTTATAGTTCCAGAAAAAGATCAAACTGGTAAGAATAACCACTATGTAGCCAACTCTCAGTCCCCGGCAACCCCACTGTGCAAGTGTAGTTTTCAGTTTATACATTTTTTTTATAGGTAGATTCTAAGGGACATTTATTTTACAATTATGATTTCTTTTTTTAAGAGTTGTTGTAACAAGTACATTTCTCCATTGTGAGAACAATAAAGTGTTATCTTAAGTCAGACACCACAGTACATGCACTGCAGCTAGTGTTATAGAGCAAGACACAGGCAGAAGAACCACACACAAATACACACTGTCATCAATACATGTCATATTAGTAATACTGTTAATGTAAATGTGGGTGATATATTTTAATTTTGTAAATTTGTCTGACAGGTACACCTTTCTTGGCGTTGACTGCCTCTGCTGACATCAAATCCAGAAACCGAGTCACTAGACTACTTCATATGGACAGTGCTGTTCACAGCATCGCTAGCCCTAACAAGACCAACATCCGTCTTGGATTGCGCAAGGTGCCCAGCAATGAACTGAACTGCTTAGACTGGATTGTGCAACATGTAAAGGACAAGGGCTCAACCATGCAGCCTGTACTTATTTACTGTCAAAAAATGACAACAGTGGGGAGGGTCTTTTCTTACTTCAAGGGGGAACTGCAACAGTACGCCTGGGTAGACTGTGATCAAGAGCATAAACGTGAGAACCTCCTGATAGGTATGTTTCACAGCAAGTCCCTCCCCCAAAACAAGGACAGAGTGTTGGCTTCACTGAGGGGGCAAGGGAATTGCCGTGTAGTAGTTGCAACAACAGCTTTGGGAATGGGCCTGAATTTCCCTAATGTTTCACATGTGGTGTTCTTCTTCTTCTTGAAATTTCCGGCATGCTGTATGCAGGAATGCACAAGGCTGCCCCCAAGAGTTATGATAGCTTGCGTCACTCACTCGGGCGCATAACATACGTCACAACCAAACGCTAGTGATTGGATAAAATCAGATCCAATCGTTTCAAACTTTAAACAAAGTTCACCCCTCCCACTTGTAAACGGAGCTCAATTGAGAAAGTCCAGACCCTCTGTACGAAACAAGTACGAGGGTATGGTAAAACCAGGCTAACCCCAGTGTGCACCAGAAGCCTACTGCCACACCTGCACCTGGATCTCTACAGCCTCCAATAAGCTCAGTTTGATAGATTCTGTCAGATAGATGTCTACACTTATTGAAGCTAAGCAAGATGGGGCCTGATTTCCGTTGTGCCCTTAAGCACATTACTTCTGATTGTACTGAGGTGTGCGTGACTGTTTGAGGTTCTGATGGTGCAGATTAACAGCCTTGATTCTGTCATTCTACCTCAGGCAGCTGTGGCTCCAATAGCATTACACATTGTTACTGCGATAGGGCTGTTTAGATTTTTATTGGCCATATTTGTGAGAATACAAATGAAAAGGTTATTGTTCACCTCATTGTTAGCAGCCGAACTAGAGTGACAACAGAGACTACACGTGACCCTGATTATAGGTGTTTAAATCCCATAGTTCTCAATAGCATGCCTCCTTTAACATTAATGACAGCTTGGAGTCTTGTGTGGTGGCAGTGGATAAGGTTCTTTATCCTTTGATGGTAAAACTGCTCATTCTTCTTGGCAAAAGTACATTCCTGGGCCTCCTTGCATCAGCTGCATGTTTCAGATCTCCACATACAAGCTCAACCTCTAACGTTTGGGTGTTCTCATTCATAATTTCCAAAAGGTGGCCACAAAAATAACATCTCTGGCTTTAAAACACATTCATCCAACGCCATCCTTTTCTTTGTCCTTCTTCTGGACTCTCACACCGGTCTTTAGTCACAGCTGCAGAACCTCCTCCTCTTCAAAGCCCCACAGACAAACGACTGGGCTGAACACAGCTGCTTGTGCAATATTGGATCCAGGAAAGTACACTTTGGGGTTTCACTGTACATTATAATGAGACCAAATGGGTATCCTCACAATAAGGAAACCCGTTTGGTGGAGCGGATCCCTCTCAATGTGGATCTCCCCGAGGTTTCTCACTTTTCTCCCACTGGGTTTTTGTGAGTTTTTCCGTGCAGATGCAGGAGGGTCTGTTGGACAGTTAGTGTCCAACTAGAAGGACTGTGATGATGATCCAGGACACTTTAACATTCTACAACATGTATGGACATTTGTATCTCCCTATGGACCAATACATACTGTATGTGTTCTATATTTTCTTATCTTAACTATTGATTCTCTGATCTGTGTTGGCAATTTTGACGGTTTTGTTTTGAGATGACTGCTGTTGTGATTTAGGGCTATACAAGAATAAATTGTATTGTATGGTATTGTCAATAGAAATATTGGCAGAAGCATCTGATCTCACCACAGCAGCACGTGTCTCACTCACAAGACAATTCAATGTTTTCTTGTATAGCGCTAAATTACAAAAGTATTATCTCGGAGGACTATTAAAAACATTTGAGAATCAAACAGTTCAAACACATAAAGGCATTGGTCCATAAGGGGCAGATGACCGATGTGCATAAATGTTGTTGAATGTCGAGTGTCCTGGATCATCACCTCTGTCTTTAGACCCTCCTGCATCGGCGCAAAAAAAAGTTTACATAAATGACATAACAAAGCATTTTTCAGGGTGCTTGCTCTTTTTCCAAAATTAACTTTCAGACTTTTTTCAGACATTTTTAAAACTGATATTATTTTTCCCAAGACCTTAAAACCGAGAAGACGCAACGACCCATTTTTGTTGACCATTAGGCTAGCTGTCTCAATAGACCTCAGGAGTGACATCACGAAAATGTGCCAGACTAGGCTAAGCAAGCGTTGATTGGACATCGTTCCACCGGGCTAATACAGAACGTGACCAGTTAGAAAAAAAATTGTTTTGTAGCCTACCTTCCTATTTCTCATTTCAAAATGCCTTTGAGCATACTGTAAAATAGACTTTTTTTCACATACTTTATTAAGACTTTCACACAAAATTCAAGAAATTTCAAGGTCTGGATGTTTCAAAATTCCATACTTATTAAGACTTTCAAGAGTTGCGCAAGCACCCTGAGCAGTCACCGATTTGATGTGGTCATTTGCACATTTAAAAACTAAACAAACATAGCTGACGGCAAGAACTATCCATTTTCTGACAAGGCTGGGCAAAAAAGAAAAAGAAAAAGCTTCAATCATTAACTGGTCAGCGCTCAGTCACTTCTTAATGATTCATTTCACGGGCCCAGGAGCAGCGTTCCAGCCTTTTGTCATTCAAGTCAGCCGCATTGGTCCCTCCGTAATTAACAGCCAAGCAGAAACAGTCCCTGATCCGAGCCACCCGTCATACTGATTGAATGCGAACAATAAACAGTGCGGCTCTTAGTTGATTGCTAATGCTATCACGAGCTAATTTGTATTTCGGACAGAATAGGGTGAAGGTGAGGGAGAAAGTATGCGCTCCTGGCTTTGAATGAGGACGCTACATGTTCAAGGACTGCCAATAAATTGTGCTCGTCCGGGCGTAATGGGCACAGACAACTAATAACGTGGAGTTTAAGAGGGGTTTCATTGCTTTGGAGACGGTTGTCACGTAAAAAAAAACGGTTGACGGTCGAAGTAGTGAATAATTTATGATCGTGTTAACAAAAGAATCAAGGGATGTTATGGTTTTCAACAGAAAAAAGCCAGCAGATGCATTTATTTTGTGTGAAGGACACGTTGAAGAAAATGGATTAGATTCGTAGAGATCTGGTAGTGTAGTTTCATGTAATTACATGACATACCAGGATTCAAGATTAAGATTAAAATGAAGAGATTAAGAGATCCTTTATTTTCCCCACAGAGGGGAAATTTCAGTGTTGCATAATAAGTTATAGAACAGTAGGAAAGAGGAGCACACAGCACAAGATAAGTGAACAATAGCTATACTAATTAAAATAAAACAAAATCTCAAAATCTAGCATCAAATAACAAGTATAAAATCTCTGTCTTGAAAATAATTATAATAAAAAGAAGTATTAAAGTTTTATTCTAGTGCAAGCCATGTGTAGTCAAGCTATTCATTAAAGGTGATGCAGTGGTTAGGGCTTGTCCCTCACAGCAAGAAGGTCCTAGGTTCGATTCTACCTCCAGACCTTTCTGTGGGGAGTTTGCATGTTCTCCCCGTGTCTGCCTGTTCCACTCCAATATCAGTGTGCGGTGAGAGACAAATGCCCACAACAATTCTAAAGCGCTGTGTGACTCTGGTCTGTGAAAAGCGCTACATAAATAAATATGACTTACTTACTTAATGATTGGAATGAGTTAACACACTGTAGAATGTGGACTGAAGATGAGCTACATCTGTTGAAATTGTTATTACTGTAAAATCAAGTGCAATGTGTTAAAATGTGGTACAAAACATGTATATACTGTATGTACATACAAACAACAACTTAGTTTGGCCTGAAATAAATTGTAATTTTTATTTATATTGCTAGTGAAAAGTCTCGCTAACAAACCACAATATCATATTTTTTGACCACCAAACAGCCTGACAGAATTGCAGACATTTAAAGGGAAGATACGATGCATTCATTCATTTTGCTATTAGTAACAACTGTATTAAAAGAAAATGTCTGTTTGTCATAGGCGAATTATGCATTTGGACCGGACAGATATACCCTTTAGTCGTGCGTGTCTTTGGCCACATTCATGGTGAACCCATTTGGAACTTTCGAGATGGTTAATGTACTATAATCTAGCGAGGTCAATGATTTCTCCTCAGTGTCCAGAGTTTTAATATTGGGAAAGATAATCCCCAACCTGGCCACTTCATATGAACTGTATAATCCACAAATCCCAGCTGCACGCCTAAATGTCCAAATGTCATCGCAGTATTCAGCGCCCACACTCCGTTCCCATGGCGCCTCTATCACTAATTGGAAAATTACCATTTCAATTCAGTGTCTATTGAACAGGAGATAAACTACTAATTCAACTGCTTCATGTGTCATCTTGCAGGATGTCATTATAACCATCACAGTCACCATTACATGCGGCTGCTTGACATAATGAGACATATTAAAAGGATCGCATTGATGGCTGCAATTAAGTTATTTTACCTGGATGACAGATATATCAAAATGTTAGCTGCTGAGGCATTTAGTTTGGCTTCAAATGCAGGACAATTTTGAACCATACAATTATGGAAACAACCATTGAAGTATGTGTCTTATTGTACCTCAGGTTTGATGTAAAAGATGATATAAACCAAAGACTTGGTCGTTTTTCAGTACATTCTGCTGTGAATGGTGCCTGATTTTTGTAAAAAGGCTATAGTTGAAGCTCTTACAGTTTTTCTCTATTGCTTAAACACATTTCACGATACTGCCCTCCCTTTTCTCAAAACTCTAAACACAAACCTCTTTTCTAAAGCTACGTACACACAACAACACAGTCTCTTTTCAAAACCAACCCATCACACCAAAATACCTCTGAAGGTCTGTAAAAATGTGAACACTATGAGCATCATTAACCACATCACTAAAACAATTGAAAACACAATTTTCAGAATGTGAGACTGTTCTTTTTACAGTTTCACAACTGGCAGGATGCATTTGAGCAACACTTTTTAAATTCTCAAATGTTTTGGGCATTTTCTATAGATTTGTGCGTTTCATGAGAATAGTTACAGTACATAAAGTAGTTATATCACAACTCAATGCAAACACGAGTAACTCCATGGAGGATCCATGACACACAATAGATACTACAGTACAGTAACAATTGAAAACACAATGTTTAGGGCAGTGCTTCTCAAATAGTGGGGGGGGGGGGGTGCGATGACAGGGGGGGGGAGGGGCAAATAGTGGGGGCCCCCCCCCCCTCATTCCCATGTGACCGGCGCTGACAGGACAAGTGCAGATCTTTGGACAACCTGTGGACGCGATAAATACAGCGCTGTGAGAAATACAGCTGAACTATGTAAGCCCCTGGAAGTGTCCCCGTGTCTCCTGCAGCCCTGAAACTACAACTCAGCAATTAAAGCTGGGGTACCTAAATTTCCCTTGCATTCATAATGCATGTTGCTCCTCTCCCTCCTTGACCTGCTCCTCACCCTCTTTGACCTGCTCCTCTCCCTCTTTGACCTGCTCCTCTCCCTCCTTGACCTGCTCCTCTCCCTCTTTGACCTGCTCCTCTCCCTCCTTGACCTGCTCCTCTCCCTCTTTGACCTGCTCCTCTCCCTCTTTGACCTGCTCCTCTCCCTCTTTGACCTGCTCCTCTCCCTCTTTGACCTGCTCCTCTCCCTCCTTGACCTGCTCCTCTCCCTCTTTGACCTGCTCCTCTCCCTCCTCTGACACGAACTCCTCTTCTTCTGCCTTGATTATCCATTTTCGTTTTGAACCTTCATCAAACTGCACTGACTTATAAAGTTGTGGTCACATCATTTGAAACAGGAGTTTTCAGTTCTGATGGTTGTGTTTTCTGAATGACACCAGGTTTGTTCATTGTGTTCAGGTTTTGCTGACAGTGGGAGACATTTTTCATCACATGAGCCTCACAATGATTATAGAAGCAGAGATACATGCAAGAAGTGTTTTAGCAAAGGAAAAATGTGTTTTAGCAAAAGAAAAATGTGTTTTGAGAAAAAGGGCATGTGTTTTGTGAACAGTGTCTACAGGAGAATTGTGTTTATGGTTGTGAGAAGTGGGGGGAAGTTTTAATAAATGTGTTTAGGCAATTGGTCATTTGGTTTAGAGTACTGGGTTTTGTGTTGTAGCAATAGAGAAAAACTGTAATCAAAAGGCTGTTTACAGATATGTTCTGTCAAACTAGGCCCATTTCTAAGATGTACTTTAAGTGCAATATTTCTGAGAAAACTTCTAAATCAACAGGAAAACTATTTGAGCACAAGTACAATTTTGGAAAGTTTCCAGTGAGGTTCCACGTCCTCTAATAACAAACAAGGTTTTTAATCAATAGAGCTTAGTGCTCTTAATGAACGCCTCTTTGCTTTCATCAATGTTTTACCATCAGTAAAGACATTAATAAATAGTATCATTGCCTTTACTTTGGAACTATTCCAATATTTTGAATGCACTGCATCTTTAAAACAACATCTAATATTTAAAATATGTTAGTTAAAATGATCGTTAGCTACACACTCTGTATGTGTCGCATCAATTGTATCTTTCACACTACATTGTCCCTGTTAAATAAATATAGAAATAAAAAGATACAGCCAACCCAGCTGAGTAACTAAATTAATTACACATTGGATGTATAATTCTTCCTCCTTTCCCTTGATTCCAGTGTCTTTGATGGCGTAGAAAGGAGTGTGTCTCGTCTGTCTTCACATGAGTGGATTAGACAAACAAACCAGGCCCTGACACTGGCTCTCAGTCTGCCTGCTGTTGCCTGGCTACTGCTCGCTCATGTGTGGAAGCGGTGTACTGAAATTACCTGGGTATCATCGAAGCACTGCAGCTGAACTACGACAACATACAACTGAGGTTAAACAAAAGGAGGAGCTATTGGGAATATACATTTATATCTAATAAATTACCTCACTGCTCTACAGATCTGACTCTTTAACATCACATATTGGGTGGCATGGGGATTGAGGGGATAGCCTTACATCAACAGGATCAACAACAAGATTGACCTCAGGTCACTTCCTGGGATGGACCAGGCCTTTCTATGGGAACAGAAAGCCAAAACACATAATAGGGAATGTCTCTCAGCCAAATAGGACAGACCTGTGGAGAGGTGACCTCATTCACAGAAGGACATATATTTGTCGTTCAATGTATTTATCAGTAATTACGCTGTTTTTTTAATAAAGCATGTTTAAAGTCATGTAATTTATATCATGTAATTTATGATACACATGACTTTAAACATGCTTTATTAAAAAAACAGTGTAAACCTACAGTTTATCCAAACCACACCATAATCACTCGTTAATAAACGTGTGCATATGAGACTGACTGTGTGTACACGCACCTACACACTGATTACAATTAATTCAAACCTGGCCTGACTTGTGTCCCGCCTCACAGTGCCTTTGTAGTGAGCAGTGGAGGCTGTTCCCTGTGGAGGTGAGCACATTAAAAATGCATGCTGTTGCGGACCTGTTAACAGCTTATATTAAGTGCCTGTGTGATGGTAGCATGCAGCACCGCTGTGTCAATAAGCCCCATTTATTTTGTACTCTCCCTTACCACTCGGTGCACTTATCATGGTCCAACCTGTGCAACTCATCACTCTGGTTGTCCCTTCTCCGTAATAGGCTCTGGCTCAATTCTGTGAGATGTATTGAAGAGGAATACAGGGGAACGGGTGCAGAAGCTCAATCAGATGAGGTCTGAAGGCTTTTATTGTCAACATCTGGTGCTCTACACATGGCCTGTTTCTTATCCCTGTCACTTGTCTTTCTGTCAACCAATCAGAACCCTCTCAGTCAATTCTTATGCCTTTATATTGTCATTCCACCTGCAACATTTGATCAGAAGAACCATCAGTTAATAATAATAATAACTAATCAGAACTGATTAAAATTCAAGATCTGAATACAAATATCAGTATTTTCAATTAATGTCTTTCAAGCGGCATATTACCCTTGGATGTAATAATGCTCATGTTTTGCCATTGTCTTCAGCAATAAAACCCTACATGGCTTTTTACCTACCCTCCAATAATTGGTGAATTCTAGAGAATAAAAATGCCTTGTTGACTGATGCTGGCGAGCACACTGCAGCATGCACAATGAACTGCTGACAACAACACACCTCCAGGGCTGAGAAAAATGAATTGTCCAAAGCAGCAGAGCAGCCCGACACCTCCCCTCTTCATTCAAGTGAGAGGTGCATAAGTCAAATGGAAATCATCAACCTTAGAGCCAGAGAGACTTTTAAAGGCTAAAAAGTTCTCTGCATCTTGGGTCCGGAGACATTTTGAAAGAGACAGAAGTGAATGAGAGACAGAAGGGCATATATAGATCAACTAAATGGGCCATAAAAGGCATGATGTGGTTCACGAGGTGCTAGAGCTAGAGTTGAATCAGAAATGTACAAATTTGACCCCAGACAAGAAATGGTGAAAAATAAATCACTTGAACTAGAACAGAGCAATGTATATTTATATTTTTAAACGGTCTTTATCAATTGGATGCAACATTGCTAAAAGACCTATTATAAGCATATACTCATAGTCAATACTTACTTATCTGTTTAAACCCTGATATTATCTCCCATAGCTCTGCTCTAATTTACAGGACTTGCAATAAATACAATAAATGAATTTTAATTGCTGTGAAGGAATGGCACGAGCAGAGACACAGAAACCTACGGCAGTTTCGAAACAATTATGGATTTGTTTATTATTATAATTAAAGGTATTTAGGATCAACTTTTCATTATCAATTCAGAAGAAAAATATGTAAACGTGAAATAATTATTCACGCCATTACTGAATGGAAAGAAGCACATTTATTATTGTGTCTTATGAGCATTACAACCAAGCCAACAATGTGCAACCCCCAAACCCCACAACTAAGTGAGGATCTAAAATATATATGGTTTAAACTGAGCCTTGTCACATAATCTATGGAGAAAAAAAATCTAATTACACTTTGATAGAAAAGCCCAGGGGGACACTCGGCAGAGGACATTCTTTCAGGAGTGAGTTCAGTCAATGTCAGAGCAATTAGATATACTTATGTAACTATATACGACGAAAATGACACGAGGCGATCTTTGGCTGCAGGGAACATGCAAATGTACTAAATAAAATGATTTTGTGAGGGCCATGGTGTGGTTGAGTGGATTTAAATTAAATCTGCTGTGTACAAAGGGAGGAAATGTCAGTGCCTCTGCCGGTCTTGGGTTATCATTTATGACTAATTAAATTCAAGGACACACACACATCAGATGGCCAATCTGGAAAGTGACATTTAGCCAGTATATGAGGAGATGGATAGTGGAACAAATTCTAATGAAAAAGACACAGATAATGAGTGAGGTTTTATCATTTTGAAATAAGAAATATGAATCATGCCAACTTATTTTCAATAGACGTAAGAACCAAATCCCTAATGACATACGGTAACCAGTAATCCAAACCAAATTTGCTTAATCAGTTGAAAAATTATTACATTTATGTTAAAACAGGATTCACAATCATACAAAAAAAATAATGTTATATCTAAATATATAAAAACAGCACGACAATCTCAAAAACTGCAATGAAATCAAGACTGAAAGACTTGAATCCTCCGTTTTTCCTGTGGGCACAATTACGTTCACTCCAGTTTTCCTCTAACAACACGACTGTGCCTCAGCAATTTAGCAATCAGTCAGATTTCAGCTGGCCAGAATCACTGCTCTTTCAACTCGTGCCAAAACCCTCCTCCTCCCCATCAGCACGTGGGATATTCTCTCCATCATATTGGCTCATCATTTCAGCTTCCACCACCACCAGGATCCATATCTCTATTCTATACGTTGTGCGAGTTCTGCCGTGATCTAAACGCCACAACCACATCCAAAATGCCACACACCAACACACGTCAAAATATACAATATCTATTTTGTATTCTGCTGGGTGCCAAAATCATGCAGCCGTAATTCTGCGAACGTAACTTAAAAATCATTCTGATACAGCTAAGAAGACACAAGGGCTCCAGTGAGTTCTTCAAATAATTCAAAAGGTGCTCAAGGACAAAGGGAAAAAATCTACTAAATACAATGAAGGAAGACAATTCCGCTTTTTTTACGCCCCGTGGAATAAATAAAATACTTACAAGTGTCTTGGACTTTTTAACAATAGCTTTAAGATCTAACTATGCGTTTTAACATTAGTATAATGTTTTTCATTGTTGTTGCTCATTCTGAAACAATACGTCCTAATATCAGAGTTGCCAGAATGAACACACTGAACACACATTAACAAACACCAAGGTTTTATGTGGGCTACAGCCAGACCTGCTCAAATTTCCTGAAGATTACACAAGATCACAGATTATGACCATATACTCAGCATTTATTCAGATATTTTTGTATGGGTCATGCTTGGGATCTTTACAATTTGCCTGTGGATTCTGTCTGTTTGTTTAGTGTTTTAACCTTGGATCTATCTGTCACATTACCCCAGGACAGCCGTAAGAATTTAAGAAAGAACTTAAAAAGGTTCATATTCCATGCGTCACTCTGTCTGAAGCATAAACAATATCTCGCTCAGCCGCTAAGGACCGCAGCACTGAGAAGGTCGTTTTAATTACACGTCTAACTTTTAATTCTGACTAAAGACTAATTGGGAAGTACAAGTTCTCCCACTACAGCGGATTGTATCATGGTGTCTGGCACATGGACGACCCACTCAATCAAACATGCATCCAATCAATATGACCCAGTTTGCAGCTTGGCAAATGGCTAACAATAAAGCGCTGCAGGCTCGTGGTGCATTTGCAGATGTAGATTCAGGACCGTTTCCCCTGAGGAGGTTGTTCGTTCAAATGCACCGTCTTTCCCTTGTGATATGTCCTTGTAATGTAAAGCCTTCTTGCTATGTACATGCATGTGGTTTGATGCTAATGCTAATAAGAGATGCATTGAAGAGAGAGGGGGAGTGGAGAAGGCTGAAGACAACATCCAGATAGAAATCAACAATGACACATGGGAAAAGCTCATTCAAACATGTGCACAATCTGCCACCCTCAATCAGTATTCTGCTGCGCTCACACAGAGTGCAGCACTACTTTGGGCTGTGGCTCCATCTAGTGGACGTGAAGGGACAAGCAGTTGGATCTAAAACATTTTCAGCACATGGGTTTTCACAGTTACCTGCTCCAATGCCTTAAACAATATGTTAAAGGCAGAAGCAGAAACAAATTTACAAAATCAGGGGAGCAACTAACTTTAGCGGTTTACTTTCTTTAACTTTTAATACTTTTTAGTCAATAGTATTGTAGAGATTTAAGACTATTATTTGAAACATAATAAAGGATTTACCAGAAGTGTATAATTGTCAAATATCTGATGATTACCGTTGACTCGTGTTTTAGTTTTCGATCTTTGTGAAACAGAGTATTTTGCATTTTTTATTCATTTTAGTCCATCTATTATTGTACAATTTCACTGTAAAATTGGAGAAACCTTTACAGCTATGGGGTTTGTCTGAGATACTGTTTGCCCAAATATAAAAGGTTCATAAAATGTGACATGTTCTAGTGACTTCCACGCTGCTTCTCGTGTTACTAGGCTTTGATTACTGAGAAAACCACAGGAAAGACACGATATAGATACTCAGCAGGGACAGCCTGTTCTTGCTTTCAGAAAACAGTTTTTTGAGTCTTCCTGAAAGACAAGCTGAGTTCTGTTTATAATCAGTCATACCAAATCAATTACTGTGGGCCTGGCGTACGGCACAGAGAGGCCCGAAAACAAACAAGGAGCCAGTGTGCTTTTGGACGCTCATTTTCATGTTCTCCTCTCCAGTTGAAAGCACTTCTGACGTTTGTTCACCACATGCTGTTTGATGTGTTAATATTAGAAAAGACTAGAAAAGAACTCGTACAGCACAGACCTTCACCATGAGGAGCAGTTTCCATTTGTATAAGAACAAATCCTGGGCCAAGACGGTGATTTAAATTACCTCCCAAATCCAATCATGAACCAACCCAAGCGAAAACACCTTCCTTGTCGGAGATAATGAAGTTAATCTAAATGTTAGATTTTCTAATTACCATAAATAGTTTATTATATTTAGAGGTGGATGGAAGGATGTACTGTTTCAGAATGGTACACTAAAGGAAATAAACACTATGCTAATGTTCCAACTTTAACTATTTAGATGCAAAAGCAAATATATAAGTCCTTTATTTCTTCCATGGGGCTTGTCCCCTGGTTAAGTTAATATAAATATTTGATTTTTTAACAATTCTAGATAGTTAAGTCTACATAGGGGATCCAGATATTTTTGTATGCAGTACATTATACAGTATATAATATGAAAGTGTTTGCAGGAGAGACAGTCCTTTCTTACCTCAATGGCCACGGTCCACAGAATGAGCTGCATCTCAGACTCAGGGAAATAAGCTTTGACTTGTGGAGACATGCCGATCAGAGAACAGTTGGTCACGACAGCAATCACACTCATCGCTTCGAAGGCAAGCTGCAACAGAGAAGCACTGTCAATATTCATGAAACAGAAAAAGTTCAAGCCAAGAGGACTTTTGCACACTATATCAGGCAATAATGCACTCCAATATGTGTCTCAATTAGTATGCAGGTCCTAAAAAAGCTAAAACGATATTATATCTGTCCATTCCTCAGATTCACTAAAGATTCAGCACACAATGGTTTGAGGAGAAAAACATCAGACTTGAAATGTCCCAGAGGCAAATAAGTAAACTGTATTACCAATATCACTGTTGTAATATAAGAATTACTTCAATAAAATCAAAGTATAAAACATAATATATAATAACGTAAAGAGCTAAAATCTGGAACAGTTTTTCTTCTCTGACAATGTTCAAGTCCAGGTTAAAACACTGGCTCATACTAAAGGGTACAAAAGTGTGACAGAAGGCCAAAAATTTGATTTTAATCAAATAAAAAAAAAAGATAATTAAAATGTTATAATGTAATGTTAATTATTGTCCCGTAGGGAAATTTGTTCTCTGCATTTGACCCATCCTGATGCCACTAAGGCTTACGTCATGAGCAGTGGTCGCCATAGTACAGCGCCCGGGAACCCATCTCCAGATGTTGATGCTCGGCTTGGTCAGGACTACCGGAGCTGGAGGATTTAAACTAGTGAGCATATTTTTAGTGGTATGGGAAACCGGAGCACCTGGAGGAAACCTACGCAGACACGGGGAGAACATGCAAACTCCACTCAGAAAGACCCCGTTCCGACCGAGATTCGAAACCCAGGACCTTCTTGCTTAGAGGCAAGAGTGCTATCCACTCAGCCACCGTGCCGCCTAATGCTCTTTGTCATTTAGCCAAACACCTCTTCTGTCCAATAGTGCTAGAACAGAACTGTTTTATACATTAGTCCAGTTTCCTTCAGCGGCTCGGTTTATCTGTGTCACAGACTTGATCCTTTGACGGAATGAACTGTGGAAGTTTGTTACATATTTTCAGATCCACATGTGATCCAAAGATTCTTTTTTTTACACAGAGTGGAAACAAAGTAATTACTTTCATATAGTAAACCAATTAAATGTGAACCAGACCATACTTTTTTCTAAAGTTTCAAAAATTACAGAAACCATCACATCCATTACACATTTTTCAAGGGTTATTTAGATATGTACTGAGTATTTTTCAAAAAAATATTCCTTTTTAAATGAAGTGATGTTGTGTTAGCCATGTTAATCTTGTGGGAGCTCATCTGATGGTTTGTCACTGATGACCTTTTATTTTCTATGTAACTGGCGTCACCGTAAAATGAATGGTCTTCTCAAATTTTGTCAATCTTTTCTGAAATGAAAATGAAATGAAATGAAATGAGAAATCTATGATAGTAATTCTAGTTTTTCCAGTTATAACCTTTTAAATCCAGATACTTAGTAAGCACTGAGTTTCCTTGGGTACGAACTGTGCTATACAAATAAACTTGCCTAGTGTCCCAGTGCTTCCACTCACCTGCCAGACTCCAATGTTCGCAGCTGGGTCAGAGAAAGGCCTCTTGAACACACAGCACATTTTGAAGGCATCGGAATAAACTTCAGTGAAATTGTTCAACACAACCAGGACTGCAGCCAGTGGATACACACAGGAAAACAGACTGACGTATCCGTACAGCAGGAACAACTCCAGGTAGTCGTCAAAAGTGCCCTGTGGAGAAGCCATAGACCGTATGTTAGGAGTGGACCGACCGAGTGCTGACGTCACCCATAGTGTTAGCCTAAATGGGGAAAAGATCTACAGGAAGAGGCCATAAGTTGAATAAAACCTAGCTCTGTCAATTTCCTTATATGGGCATGTCTTCTGAGGTGCTGGCCTCATAACATAACATGGGCAGATATGATACTAAAATGACATCTTATCAGTCAATCCTAATATGGCTTGCTGCTGGATTTACAAAGAAATTATCCAAATATTAACACCAGGATCATAAAAAAAAAACTCTAAACTGAGCTAGAGGAGTTTACTTTTCAATCTAACTCAATTACTTTTCAATCTAACTCAATAGGAGCCAGAGTGAATTTGAGCTAAACTTCGTCCATGAGCACTTCCCTATATATATACATGCAGTCTACGGAGCAGTATGTAGAGGGAGTTATTACTGTGTTCACATACTTGGTCCAATTATGAATAATTATGGGACAGTAAGTTGTATACCTTCTTTATAATCTAATAAAGTCATTACAATTATAATCCAGTTTTTGTCGCCAGAATTTTCCGCCTGTGACACATTCGCTCTTAAGCACTGATTAATGATGCAATCCACCCGCTGGGGTTTAGCTATAAACCGTACAAAGTCTGTGCATTTCGTGTGACTGCTTACTGCTGCTACTGCTTTCATGCAGGGCTATTTTTTGTTTGTGAGTTTTGGTTATTAGATATTTGGTTATTTTGCCCTTCGAATGGGTAATCTGCTTGAAAATCGTGAACATAAATACATACCATCATGTCCCAGTTTATTTCATTAAGAATAACTCCAAAAGGACATATATGGTTTCTACATGTTGACCTATTGTCTGGGAACACATACAAGATTTGGACATAATATAAACTCAAACTCTGGTCCACTACTTGTCCTCTCAGTCCGCTCGTTTCTTTTTAATCAAATCAGATCAACATTTGCTTCTGATGTGACCCAAGTCTTGTTGACCAGTAAATGTAAACATGCCGCGTTTAATTTGGCTTGACATTTGCATAGAACTTGATGTCAATATTGAATGATGCAACACTGGTAAGTACTTAATCCTGGATAATAGTATTTCATGTTGTAACACTACACTTCCCAAGACAGAAGTTTTTGCATACACAGTTAATATACAGTATGTAGGATGAAGGGGCGATAGTAGCTCAGTTGGTAGAGCATTGGCCTTTGAGCCTGAAGGTCGTGGGTTCGAGCCCACCTCAAGACCTACTTCACGACTCCCACTGATGTCTGCTGTCGTTGTGTCCTTGGGCAAGACACTTAACCCCACTTTGCCTGAAGCCCCCACTGAAAGATCTTAGCTCCTGTGGACTCACCACCTGCAGGAGGATCAGTGAGGGGCTGGTGCTCTGTGACTGGGTGACAGGGACTGCCACCCTCCCGACCCAGAAATGGATTAAGGGGAAGAAAATGGATGGATGAATGGATGGGTTGTAACTCTAAAGAGATTCGAGACAGAGCTCATTATCACCATGCATTCAGCAGGAGTATTTGGCTCAAAATAAATCAGTCCACTTTAAATAGTAATGTATCGCACCAACCCGTGTGCTATTCCACAGAAACTGATAATGATCGATTTGCCTGAAAGGTGAGACCATTACATCCAGAATAAACAGATTTGATCTCATTCTGGACCAAACCAACATTATTATCTATTATTATCTCTGTATTCATACTGTAAATGGAACGCTCTTCCTGAGGTTGTGAGACAGGCCTCTACCCTGCCCCTGTACAAAACTAGGCTGAAAACAAATCTTTTTAGCGGTGCATACAACCGACTGATTCTATTTTGTACTACTTATTATTTTTATTGCCCTTTTTAAACCCACTTTTTAATATGTTTTAAACCCCATACTGTTATGCTGCTCTATTTCAATATGAAATAATTGCATTTTTTTAAACTTTTTAATGCATTTTGATCTGTGTTTTCAAATTTCTCTTGTGAGGCACTTTTAACTCATTAACTGCCATTGACGTACAGTATTTGTCTAAGACCGGTGATTTCTGTCCAACTTCCTTCTTTTCGACTGCCGATTACAGGAGAACTAAACCAGGTAGAAACAAACATATTTTTGCCAATGAAAGTAGACAGTCCCATCTTTCAGAATCTGGTTTCATATTTCACATAGTCATAGCACACAATGTTCTGTGGGTCTTGAAAAACAATCATCAAAAACGGCTGGCAGTCCATGAGTTAATTGCCTTAATAAATGTATACATATTCACAGCTATGTATTTTCCTGAGCACCTACATCCAGATTATTCTATTCTCACAAATAATATCTTATCCATCCATCCATCCATCCATCCATTTTCTACCCTTTAATCCATTTCTGGGTCGGGGGGGTGGCAATCAGAGATGCCACCCAAGTCTCATAGCACCAGCCCCTCACTGACCCTCTGCAGGTGGTGAGTCCACAGGAGGACTGCTGCTCTCTGAGTGAGAGCATAGCCTTGATCTTTCAGTGGGGGCTTTGGGCAAAGTGGGGTTAAGTGTCTTGCCCAAGGACACAACGACAGCAGTCATCAGTGGGAGTCGGTGGAGAAGGTGCAGAGGTGGGAATTGAACCCATGACCTTCTGGGCTTAAGGCCAATGCTCTACCAACTGAGCTACTGTCGAATAATGATATCTTATCATTATTCTTATTTTCAGATTGTTACTATCCATCCATCCATCCATTTCCATCCATTTTCTTCCCCTTAATCCATTTCTGGGTTGGGGGGGTGGCAGTCAGAGCTGTACCCAGTACACATGGCACCAGCCCCTCACTGATCCTCCTGCAGGTGGTGAGTCCACAGGAGCTGAGATCTTTCAGTTGGGGCTTTTGGGCAAAGTGGGGTTAAGTGTCTTGCCCACGGACACAACGACAGCAGTCATCAGTGGGAGTCGTGAAGTAGGTTTTGCGGTGGGCTCGAACCCACGACCTTCAGGCCCAAAGGCCAATGCTCTACCAACTGAGCTACTGTCGCCCGCCGTTACTATAATGTTTATAATGTGTATTTTTTATTGTGAAATATATGCAAGCTACTGTGATAACGCAATATTCCTTATGGATCATTAAAGTCTGTCTAAGTCTTAAGTCTATAAAACGACCAAATACATCTGAAAGTATGAAAGTATGGTCTAATTATTTTGGTTCAGCCTTCATTCAAATCTCTCATCTCACGTAGCACCTGTGTTTGCACCAGAGCTCACCAGATACGTGCTCATGTCAGCCTCCAGCCGCACTTGCTGCTCCAAAGGCAGCTCTTTGTCCGTCAGGGTTTGCTGCCGCTTGACTTTTCGGATCAGCTTCTTATTGCGTCTCCTCTGCAGCCAATACGGCAAGAAGGCCTCCATAAATTGATTTAGGATCTGACTGGTGATCAGCAGCGTGGCCAGACTCTGAGTAGAGGGACAGTCCATCGAAAATGAGAATTAGCATGGATAAAACATTGAGCGGTCTAACAAAATATATCACCTGTCTGAGCAGCACCATGTCTTGCATCACAAAGGCAATGTAGAAGAGGGAGGCAAAACAGTTGAAGAAGTTGAACTACGCAAAAGACAAAAGGAAAACTATTTGTTTCATGACATTAAAAATAAAGGTTTGGTTTTATATGGAGGTGTGACTTACTACTAAAACTTTAAGGACAAGGTGGTTTTGGTATGAAGACTCCAGCCTGTGATTTTCTGTCACGAGAGAAACCAAATCAGTATTACAATACAAAAGGTAATCTTTGATACATTACAGCAGAGGATAAAAGGTAAATTGGAGACCCCCAAGCCGTAAGATTATCACATATTTATGTTTCTTTCCTACAGACTATAAAATATGTATCTCATAGCTACAGTGGGGTGTCCTGCAGTTTCCAAGCGGACAAGCAAAGTGGTTTCAGGATGGGGTATAACACGCCATGATAGCATAAAAAGCATATGGGCCGAATGGGAAGAGGTTAAGGCTGATAGACAGTATTCAAAAAAACTCTCTATCCTCAAAATTGTATTCTGCGTTTGACATCTGAAAAATAACATTCAAGTACTTTCAGAAATACTAAGATATAAGTACTGCGGACCAATGGGGAGGATTTTTCTCATTTGGAGAAGACAGGGCAGTGTCGAATTGCATGAAAACAGCATCTGTCCGGCTCTTAATTCTGG
This sequence comes from Knipowitschia caucasica, assembly GCA_964034765.1. NCBI lineage: Eukaryota > Metazoa > Chordata > Actinopteri > Gobiiformes > Gobiidae > Knipowitschia > Knipowitschia caucasica. Next base: position 8,320,872 of record OZ035829.1, on the reverse strand, counting down.
TTTGGAATGGACATTATGCTTTTGGGTTGTGTTCCAGCCAGTGGCAAAGGGAAGGGATAGATTCAATTTCATTCCGACTTATTGAGGAAGCTCCTGTAGCTACACCTCACAGTAGGTTCTAAGAGTAAACAACATTATGGGATGAGTAGTGTGTTTTAAAGCAGATTATGAACAATCAAACCCAGCATCTAATGTTTCAGTTACACCGATCCAAAAATCCCCAAAGCAGCTCACCCCACTCCGTGAGAAACTCTGCGGCGTATCTGTAGATGAGGTTCAGGATCTCGATGACCACTGCATAGATAATACTGGGGATGAAGACCAGGATCCCGGTCCAGAAGGTGGGCTCTTCATCGTGGAAAGACAAAGCCCATCCCTCCATTTGGAAGTAAATCATCATGACATAGAGCGACAGGTAGAGACAGAGCAGCACGAAGGGCACAGACACACAGAACACCCGCAGTTGCCTCTTCACATTGGGGTACAGAGGCTCCTCTCGTCCAGTGACTGGATTGAAGCCCAGTACTCCGTGAAAACCAGGGCGGGGCTCTTCAAAGGCCTTTTTTCTACTCAGTGTCCCCCAACGGTAAGCGAGGGTCGCACTGAAACGCTTCCATAACTGAAAATAGAAATATAATCATGATTTAGAAATGTTCCTGAAAGTGTGGCTTTAACAATAATATTACAGCAATATGGAAATACTTTACATTACTGCAATTATAAGGCATTTGTATATATTTTGACTGTAATTTCTACCAGCTGGGGTAACTTGTAAACTACATAAATGGAACTATGCATCCAGATCCATTTAACTAGTTGTTTACGTGCATGTTTTTTGTCCTCTTCTTTTTGTCACATCTTTTTCAGGCAGAAAAGTGAAAAAGAGAGGATTGCCCTAACTCAATAAGCTCTTAGTTCAAACATCAAGTACTTACAAACAAGGCTCTGTGTGTGAACAAAAAAAATACTTTGTATTAGGATTAAAAATCTACCTTTACAAGACCATTTCTGTAAAACACATACTAATGACTAAATAAATAAAAGTTAGATAGTCCAGCATTATTAGGGGTACTTTATATTCATATTAGTGGACAATGTGCCTCAGTGCCAGAAGTAATGTCGTACCTCAAGTATAATAGTGCACCAAATCAAGTTGAAAACAGCAAATATGACATATTTGTCATAGTTCTCCCAGTCGAACAGATAATAAGGCACACCAATTAAAGCCATGGGAATGAGAGCAAAGGTGAAGTACTCGAGGAAGCCAAAGTACAGCGCCTGTCCCTCTCCAAAGTAGTGTCTGATTTCATCTGTGGGAAACAGAAAGTCAGGGGCTGAGCAGAGAAATGAAATACACTCAAACCTGATCACAGAGAGTACAGAGAGCAAGATTTCATTTTAATTTACCGATAGTTCATCAATGCATTTTGTTCATAGCGTCAGTGCACTTTTATTGGATTAAGTATGTTACAGCAATGTTAAAGAAAATCTATATTTTTGCATTTAATGAATAAAAACAATGACATTTCCAGGGGCACATGACCGTTGGAATTGAATGCCCCCTCTCGCCCAAACTCTAGTGATGAGGGAAAAAGTCCAGCATATTCCACATCCTGGTGAGCGAGACCTCTGCATGGTGTGGGCAGTGGGCAGTGAGGTGATGTAAGTACAGTATAAGTCACAGTGAGATTCTCAAATCCATTTCCTTTTACTATCTGCATCAGTGTGAGCGCACATCTCTCATCTCTCTCCCTTTGACACTACATAAAACTTGGAACTGAAGACTTGTATAAACTTGTATACATATTGTCTCCAGACGATGTGTTCTTACCAAGTGGTTGGACAGAAAGCTTTATCTTTTTGAACCATGAAAATGAGAGTCTTTTTAGTTCTTCCGTCTCATGGAGTGGAAACATCTGGACCATGATTCCTTTCGACAGCAATCTGCGAACTACAAAGGTACAGTTTTAGATTTTTTGTCACATCTGTAAAATCAATGAATAGGTTTTATTTATTTGAATAGACTTCCCACTATTAATACCATACACACTGCATTAAAACAGAGACAAATGGCTGAAATGTTCTCAAATCCATAGAAACGGTCCCCATTGTCTCGTGCTGACTTAACATGATGGCTGTATCACTTTATCTGCCATTTCTTGAGAGAATCATTTGTCCCAAACGATTACATTCTGCTTTAACACCAGTTGTCAAACACAGCGTTTATTGCCTCTTCCTTATCTCGCTTAGGGAATATTTCCACTAATTTGCATATTTATTATTTCTATACCACCGCCACTGAGAGAGAGAGACAAAGAGGCTGGGGGTAATGCAGAGGGAGAGGTGAGGGGAGGACAAGTGGAGAGAATTAATGTGTTTTAGTTTTTTCCGTTTTTAACAACTACTGGGACTCGGAGAGAGAAAGTGCAGATATAAGCAAGTAGAAGAAGTAATTCATAGGGATGTAGGAAAGGGTTTTTTCTCTCTGTGGTATTGTAAAAAGAATCATAATTGTGGTGTTTTGCAATGTGCACAATTTTCTATCCATGTTCCACTCTATTCGTAGATGCTATACTACAATATCACTACCGACAATTTAAAGAATGGATATTTTTCAGATCTGCAGCTGTTTGGAATCAGCTGTCTATCAGATCAAGGCAAACAGAGAATAGATATGTATATTTAAGGAGAAAATAAGACAACAATATTTGACTGAATGTTGTGTTATGTTGTGAAATGTTTGTTCTTTTTTTAGTTATCTGGTATTGCAAATCAGACATACATTCATACTGCACATTTGAACTTTTGTAATGTGAATTAATCCTGTAGGAAATGTGACCGCTTGTGGAAGCTAATACCGTATATGAGAACATAATGAGACCATTTTTTTGTAATTTCATGTTTTAGAATCTGAAATAATATCTTTCAACAAGCAGTAACGGTAGATAATACTAGCAGCCTGCCATATCCCTGTGCTACCACCAGAGGGAGGAGTAGAATTTTTTTTCTTTTTTTTCCCCAAAATTTGATAATCACTGACTGCAAACACAGCCATGCGATTGTAAAGAACGACAATTTATGGGCAAAACTTTTGTTTTAAACGGCATAAATCTCCTCTGAGCGTGATGTCATAGCGGTACAATGACATTATACTATTACAGGACAGGGACTATAAGAGGAGCTTTTAGCCTGAAGGGGCGGAGCTACATGCTGACAAAAGTGAATTTAATTTAAATTTTATGCTAATATGTAACTTAGTAACCTGCCTATTTTATTTGAACTGTATATTAATATGCAAGTTATATTAAGATTGTATTGTCAAGGACTACAGGTGGAGAGTAGCATGGTGCTAAATCTGGTGCAGCCATATTTTTAATGCAACTGCACATTGTCCTTTAATAAATCACACTTCAAACAAATGAACAATGTTATAACGTAATCATAAACTCTAAAAAGGTAGCATGATATGTCTCCTTTAAGTTATGACACAATAACATGTAGACACTAATAACTGTTTAACTAGACAATAAAACACTTTCACGCTGGATCAACTTCAAATGTGATGAGCTTTGTGCCTCGCTGATAACTAACAACAAGATCACTGCTTTTCCCACCGCAGTGACGAACGAGAGACATAATTGAAAAACCTTTGGTAGACACTAAGCGTGAATTCATTAAATTAGAAAAACAGCTATTACAGCATGAAATTGATTTTACAAATACCCTAATAATTGCGTATCAGGTTGAAATACGGCAAAACAATAGCTTCAAAAAAATCCATTATTGTTTTAATCATACATACAATAATTATATCGAGCGGTAACTCCCTCTGAATGCTATTATTCTGCAGCAAATAAGCCTTTGCTAAATGACAGACGTGAAACTGTACTCACTAATAGATTTTCCTGGGTAGAGCTTGGCCTGTGTGTATCCTGGTATATGCGTTTCATCTTTGGCTCGTAATGTTTCCAGCTCATGTTTAATAATGTACTGACATTCGGCCATGCTGAGGAAGCCATCTCCATCGCCTGCAAAAAGAATAGTCATGATACAAAACTGGCTATATGCACATACAAAACCACAAAAGAAAAGGCTTATATATTAAAAAAAAATAAACTTATATTCTCTTAAAGTGAATGTCATACAACCATTCAAATGTGTAAAAATAAGCTGCATTGAAAGAAAGCATAGGATTTAATGAACACCAACGCAGACATCACAATATTTTGGGTATAATTGACCTGGAGCAACTTTTGAGGCGTGTAACTTCATCCAAAATAGAAAATCATAACAGTAATATACCTGCCATCGATAATACCCCATTTGAAAAAGTTCCAAATAATGCATTTTTTTCCACATAACACTAACCCTAACCCACATCACTTGGTAACATGTGGAACAAAAGGTGCAAAAAAATATTGGAAAGAGGAAGAGATTGAGCGATTACTAAAAAACATGTGCTTTATTTCTGTTGTTTATCTAAATGTGGGGAAACTGTTAAAATTCCTTACAAAAGAGACAGTTCAAAAAGTATATTATGTCCGCCGTAGACAAACTTCAAACCCACAGTTCACAGAATGAAAATAATGTAAATGACAGGACTGGATTAACTTCAAATCCCTCAAATAATGTTCATGGCATCTGGAAACTCTCTGCCACCTTAATGTACGATGCTAACCTCCATTACAGGGGAAGCAAACAATGTATCTGCGTGAATTCTGAACTATTTTGAATCAATGTTTATCTCTGTGCGTTAACCTCTGAAATGGATTCTCCAGTCAATCTGTTCCAGAGGTTAACTCCACGCACTGATTTAATTTAAAAGACTAATCAAACAGGGAGAGCAACTAGGAAAGAGGGATGGGCCCAGAGTGATGTGTGTGTGTGTGTGTACGTGTACGTGTGTGTGTCTATGTCTGGGCCCCATCTCACCCCATTTTAAACTGTAACATTAAACAAAATACATAATAAAATACATACATATAAAAAAAAAAAAAAGCTCTAAATTAAATTATTCAAAAATGTAACCAAAACAAAAGACAAGCCTCACCATGAAAGTTCTTAAAGTTCTGCTTGTTTGCATTGGTGAAGCCCCTCATGGAACCATCATTGAACTCTTTGAAAAGACCCAAATCTTCAGCTCCAGACAACAATCTCTGCAACGACGTCCCAATCAGGAACAGATTTGGATTTTGCTTCTCTTCAGCAGCCTCCCCATGCCCAAGCTGTTCCACCATCAGCTCAGCACCTATGGTAAAAACACACGCAGTATTAGATTCAGAATTCAATACGAAAACTCATTACTAAAAATAGAACTCTCTGACCTCCATTATGCTGTTTGTCTCGTATCCTATGGAGGAGCCAAGATATGGCTTCTTCTTTGGTGTCTGAGACCAGCTCAAGCACCACCAGAGGGGTGAACCTTTCAGACGACTGCATTGCTGCCTTCACCAGTCCTCCAGGATATTCCACCTGAACACACCATGACAAAGAAGGTTACACTTATAGAGCCACCAAGGAAATTCTGGGTTGATTTAAGAATGCCCTGTTGATTAGTCAACTAACCCAAGTTAATCTCACAAGATTACAAAGTTACAGGAGTTCATATATTAAAATCCTACTTGCTATTAAAAAGGTAGATATAACTAAGACATCATTGACAAAAGCCCTATACATTACTTTCAATGTGAACGCACAAGTATTGGTATGTGAACTCTATACTACACTAATCTTGAGTGTCTACAAACTGTTTCTTTTGTCAGGGTGTGGTGTGTTATGCATTCAGGTGATCACGCACACATGTTCCATCATACTGCTGCACATGCTCCTTGTTATCTGAGGAAAGCCTTAATTTATTCACAGATCTAATGAGTGGAGGCATAGAGCAGGACCAGATGACAGACAGATACTGACAGAGACAGCTGGGAGCCCCCCCTCCCAAACCCACACACATCCACGTCCACACTCATCCAGCAGAGATGCATACTAAAGGACAGGCAATAATCCGATTTGATTAAGATGAAACCAGTCAATACTATACTCCTTTCATTTTCTTTGCACAGATGTGTAGAAAAATGTGTCACTTTTTGAAAGGGATATGCCAATATTTGCATCACAATTCTTATCAATAGGGGACAAACAATGAACTCCTGCTTGGTTAAAGTCACCTTTCACTCACTTAAGAGATGTGAAGAGCCTAAAGTTTGCTTATATACTAGTATTACACAGAAATATGTTATTTGCTGTTACTTATAACAGTAACATATACAGCACCAAATAATGTAACATATCACAGAAATCAGATCACGATGATTTTTATGCATAGCCCTTCACCACTGCACATAGTACTGTTATTAATCCTGCTACAACAAATCTTGTCTCAGACAGAGCAATAAACATACTTTAAATGTAAACATGATGAATGCACAAATGCCAAACACAGCGGTGAATTATAGGTATAACTAGATTATAATAATATGTTTTCTTCATCACATCAATATTTGTATATTTGTCACATATGGGTGAATGTTAATTATTTTCTATTCTCATCCAGATTGATCAGAATCAAAGTCTCAGGGGGAGCTGTGGACCTGTAATAAGATTAGAACAGATCTCTGATTCAGACCTGTACAAAGGTGAATGGTTCATTCATACAACCACACCCACTGAAAGAGTTCTACAAATGATAAGAATAAAATATGTCATCACTGCAATTTCAATTATTATACACCATAAATTGACTGTATCTTGCATTATGATTTATGACATCTACAGCTCATAAAGTGTTTATGATCAAAAGAAAAGGTTTAATTCTGTATTGGCACTGACACACCCTACCACATGTTGATGCTAACAGGAAAGTTTGACAGTACACAGTCGGCTTCGTGTTCAACCCAATAAAAATGTTAATGTTAGCAAGTTCCAAGGCTTTGCAGATCATAACTACCTGGTTAAATCAGAGGCTATTTATAGAGCTACGGTACGACAGTGCATCTCGCTATTGAAATATGAAGACCTAAGGGTTTACATAACTTTGATCGCGTTTCTACAGTAACTTACTGATTTAATTCAGCTACTTACCAAGGCTCTTTCACCAGAGCAATGTTTAGATCTGACAGCACGGCTACATCCGCACTGCCTGACACTTGGGTTTGTGTGCGCTGGTTTACTACAACAGGTCAACTATCTGCACGGGCGGAGAGGATTGACGCCACAGAAGCCTTGCCTACGGACTTTCGGAGACATAAAAGGAGCGCATCACATTGGGGCAGAGCGGGGTTGTGGTCACGTGGTCACAGAGAGGTTCTTGTGTTGTTGTTGGAGCTATGGCCGAGCGGGAGGTGGCAGCGAACACAGGGTAAGTTTTACAGCAAAATCTCTTTTATTTTGATGTTTTTATCTGTGTTGACCAACTAATGTGTGCGTTATATACGGATAGTTTTCTCTCTTCTTCTTGCTTGTTTATCATGTTTGCAATCGCGTTATGACAATATAATTACACATATTTCCACACATTCTATAAGCCTTTGCCATAACTGCAAGTCTGAAGGGAACAGACTGTACCGACATGTGTGAGGGTGGAATAGATCTTTATTTAGAGGAAGAGTGAGTTATTTTCAGACTGCAGACCATGGATCTATAATAATATTGCTGCAGACTCAATGGCTACCCGATGTGGTTGAAACCCATAGAACTTTCCTGGATCCATGTGTCCTGAACCATAAACACAACTGTTGATTCTCTGATCCGTGTGGACGATTTCAAGGGTTTTGTTAAGTCCTCTGAGAAAACCACTGTTGTGATTTAGGAATAAAATTGAATTGAATTGAATTTGATTGATACTATAAATGTATGCAGGCTTCATTTTCGAGAAACGTATAGAGCACATTCAATTCCCCAGCTTTGTCACACTAGAATTTCTATGAAACATTTTCTGTGATGCGAGACTGCAGTAAAAAGGAGTTTATACAGTGGAGTGGCTAAGGAATTGTCGTTGTGTCCTTAGGCAAGACACTCTGCCTACTAGTATTGCTTTGTATGTGTGTGTGTGTGTGTGTGTGTGTGTGTGTGTAATGATTGGTGGTGGTCCTAGAGGCCAATGGCTCAGATTGCCAGCCGTGCTTCCATCAGTTTTCCTCCAGGGCAGCTATGGCGACAGCAGTACCACCTGTGTAAATGCCATGTGTTGCGTCTTCGAGTGTTCTAAAATGAGCTGTATGAGTACCATGCATTATTACCTCAGCCCCCGCTTTGTACCTGCTCCAAGAAACCTGAGAATGACTCTAGACTTGTTGAATCAAACTGCAGAAGTCATATAAAGTTTTCATAGCAGCACGGCGAACAAGGAGTTACGTATTACTGCAGGATTCTCTTATTTCAGTTTTTATCAAGTTTTTATTTGTGTTGTGACATTTCTGTGCCTCTTGTTTGAACTTGTGTTTGTGTGTCATGCCTGTGGGAAAGAAATAGACTATTGTGACCCCTCTAAATCTCATTTGCTATTTTCACTGTCTCTCTGCTGAGCCCTTCCCAAACTGCATGCACCCGATTAAATCTATAACTTATTAATGAAGTATACTTTTTATCAACATGATCCGGGTCACCACCAAGATCGAGACATTCTTTGACGGAATGGAACTGCGCATCTTGTTGTGTGTTGTTGCAATAGTAATTCTTGCTCTTGCAATTTATGTACTATTGCAACAACACATCATCAGTAGGGTAAAATTAACCTGTCTCACAACAGTTATTGAATGTATGGACACACTCAGGGTCACATCACATTAAAATCATTGAATTTATGAATTTGGAAACTAATACATGTTGCATTTTCTAGGCCTTAAACGTTGTGCGGTATGTGTGAAGGAAAATAACACAACACCAAACCTGGTCTGAACTGTAACACAGACACAGATCACAAGCAACAATCCAAGCAGAAGCACACATTTTATTCATGGGAATGTGTCTGTTCTAAATTGAGGCTAAACTATCAGGTGCTTTCTTCATAATATCCATAAACTGTATATCATTTACACTGTGTCATTATCTATCTGAGCTGCTGCAAACAACCTCTGTCCTAATTTATGCTCTTTGGCCTCAAATGCTTCTTGTTTCTCTTCTGAACTCAGGGTCATTCACAAAGCGCTGGCTGCCGCTGGAGTTTACGGCCTCATCAATAATGCATGGGGATACATGGACTCAACCATCAGGTGATTATTAGACAGCTTCAGTAAAAAGTCTTTCACGTTTCGTTAGTATTAGGCATCGACTTAAGCAAACTCTATTAATGTATAAGAAAAAAATACCACTGTTTGTTATTATGAATGGTTCTTAGTTACAGTTAATTTAGAATTATATATATTTTTTAAAACAGAGGTATTGGGTATTGCTTTTGTTATGTCACTATATTGTCATACAGCAGTATTGTGTGTGCCATGTAATACTGTCAATTTAGACCCACTCTAACAATGAATTCTATTACTATATTATATTTTGTATTCATTTGATTATAATATCTATGTTCGACCATTTTTTCTCCATTCTTATGATGATTCTTACATGATTCCCTGCTTGCTGTAGGTGGTGCTGGCTCCCTAACTGGCTGCCATCATGGTGTCCCACTTCACTGAACCAACTGAGAGTGGCAGAGAAACAGATGCTGCGATGTAAGAGTATCTCTGAGATGTAACTTTTATATTTGTGAATGTTTTGTAATTGTTCAGATGCTATTATTGCGATAAGAAAACATTGGACCGGATGCCATCAAAGTCAAATCAGTGCCTCCTTGATTGCGTTGTGGGTTCATGATTAGTTTGTTGCAAGGTTCAACTTGGGATCCTCTTCCTACGACATAATGAGACTCTGAAATTGTATGACATTTGTAGTGAATTTTTGATAGTTTCTTGTGTAGTGGGATTGATTTTACAGAATTACTATGTATATTTCTGATTTTTATATTTTCCTGTTCTTTTATAAGTGTAACATGAACCTGTCCAGGGACTAGGGTGGAAATTAGTGTCATGCTATTACCTGGCACATGGCATCTCTTCATAATGCCAGTAGTGCATTGTCCCTGATCAAATAAATAAACTTATTCGTCAATTAATCAGTTATTAGCATAGTTCAAAATGTATAATGCAGTCTTAAATAATGATATGTGAAGATTGGGTTATTAACTTGCTATTGTAAAGTCAAAAAGAGGGAACCTTCCAACTAGATATTATTACAATTGTATTTTAATGGTAAATACTGCACATGTCAATATATGTATAATGGATATTGGATGAAGTCAAAATGTTAACCATAATTAACCATATAAATGATATTATTCATTGTAAAGTGCTTTGTGAGTCTGGTCTGTGAAAGGCAATATAAATAAAAAATATTTACTGACTAAAATAGCGCTAAAGCACCAAGTTAGAAGACATTTTTCAAAATAAAACTAATTAGGTTATTATATACAGTAGATTCATTAAGTATAGACACATTCTGACTTGTCTCCAACGAATGAATAACTGTGTTGTTGTCATATGAATGTGACTTATTATAGTAATGTTTTTTTGATTCAATAAGACTAAATCATTTTTCTCTCTCCTTTCTCTAGGCGTCTCAAGCTCTTACACCCAACAGTACGTTCCCATCTCCAACAAGCACCAGCTGTGGACCCTCACCTTCCCCGGCGACCCACTCACACGCAAGACCCCTATGGTTCTCCTTCATGGTTTTGGGGGCGGAGTTGGACTCTGGGCTCAGAACCTGGACGAGCTGTCACTGCACAGACCGGTCCTGGCTTTAGACCTGCTGGGATTTGGACTCAGCAGCAGGCCGCAGTTCTCCTCACAGCCACTGGAGGCAGAGGAGCAGTTTGTGGACTCCTTAGAACAGTGGAGGATGGAGTTAGGGCTGGAAGCTCTGATCCTGGTGGGACATAACTTAGGAGGGTTTCTCGCCATGTCATACGCCATTAGATATCCTGACAGGTGAGTGCGTACAAAACAACAGATTTTTCTCTTACTTAAAGCTGGGCTACCTAACTTTTAAACCACAAAAGTCAACTAATATTTTATGAGTCAACTTTTCTTTGCTCTCAAAACTATTTGGTTTGGTTATTGATTTTCACATGCATGATTCTTTGGTTTGTACTCTTTTTTTGGTGAAAAAGCTGCTCTAAACCCTTACTTACCAAACCAATCCACTCTACTGTATGTGAAAGATACAATATTGCAGATTGTATTGCAGTCTGATTTGTTAAAATATTTGTGCTTAAACAACATATTAATTCAATTCAATTAAATGTATTCTTGTATAGCCCTAATTCACAACAGTAGTTATCTCAGAGGACTTTACGAAACGGTTGAATTCACCAACAACAGATCAGAGAATCAACAGTTCAAACACAAGAAATGCAATGATAATAAATACATAGAGCCGTTGGTCCATAAGGGGCGGTTGACCAATCTCCATACATGTCCATAAATGTTGAATGTCAAGTCTCCTGTATCATCACCTCTGTCCTTTGACCTTTCTGCATTTATGAAACAATAAAAAAGTTAGGCACAGCTATAAATTATAAAAGATCTTTTGATTCACATTCAGTACAAGTTCAAAGAGTCCATCGGCTTGCTGACGCTTGTAGCCAAAGTGGCGTATCAAATTATTATGACAATACACATTCCCAAATTATGCATTTGTGATGTGTGCTTTAGTCATGCACTAACACTGCTCCACATTCAGGAGCTTGTGTATTACCAGTAAAGGGCAGATAGTGGATCTAGATAGAAGCATACAGAGACAGCGTTTTGAAAAATGACCCGAACATGGGCTGAGCATATTGCAGCACGTTTTCCTGGATGTAGCTGTGGCCGTGTGGCTGCAGGCGCTGGCAGACTAAGATAACAGCTCTGTCCTCCAAGTGTCTGGACCTCTATCTCCTCCTCACCATCTCTAGCTCAGCACTGGCTCTCCTCCCCTGGGACTCTGCTAAAATGGCCCCAATCCCTTATCTACTCTTTGAATCAGAAATGCTTAAAATTCAGTTCTCTTTGCTCCCGTTCTTTCCCCTTGTTATCCTGCTACTTTACTGAATAGCCTGAACTTATTAAAAGAGATGCTCTTGATCAGAAGATGCATGTTCTTGCCTCACTTCAAGGTTTGAATTGTATTGACCTGTAGATAACAAGTGAAAAACATACAAAATAGTTGGTCATGTGTATACATGTTTGTGTTCATTTTTCATTACACCATTTCAAAAAGCCTAGTTTAAAATCGGGGTGAGGGCAGCTGAAAAGTCCTTTCTGGTAATAGGGTAACTGTCAAAAGTAATAATTAAAAGCTTATCCTGCTGTGCCAGTTGTGTGAGTCTAATCGCTGTCAAATCTGAAACATGTTTAAACATTTAACAATTTCTGTCAAAAATGGTCCCCAGGGAGTTGTTTTGGCACCTGCCCTCCAACTGAAATAGAATAATACAACATGATCGCCACCTCATTGATTCACCATAATGTTCTATTGCTCTGGGTGTGTATTATGAGTTTCACCTTTGCAAATAAAAAATAGCATATCATTGTGGGTATAAGGTTTTTGTACATTTACATATGACTATCACAGCTGTAGGACAACTTGCCTTTGTAAAACAGAATCATCCTTTTTAGTATCCTAAATTTCATAGTTTACGGAGCTGTGCGTGGCTGAGTGGATAGCACACTCACTTCTTAGCATAAAGGTCCTGGGTTTGAATCCCGGTCGGAACAGGGCCTTTCTGAGTGGAGTTTGCATGTTCTCCACGTGTCTGTGTAGGTTTCCTCTGAGGTGCTCCGGTTTCTCCTACCCCTAAAAACATTCAAACAATTCCAACAAAAAAAATATCATGTGTTAAGCACAAAAATATACTTTAGAATATAATTGTAAATGTGGGTAATTTCTCACTAGATCAGCCCAAAGAAGTTGTGTATATGTTATAATAAAAGTTATAATGGGGAATTTTATTGTCAGAAACAGGATCCTCTGCCCACTCTAAAACATGCACTTTTACGCAAATCCCCATAGTATTTTAAACAGTGGTCTTCAAACTGCTCCTCAAAGGGCCAGGTTGGTTGCAGGTTTTCATACCAAACCAAGCAGGAGCACCCCAGACACACATTTCATCAAGTGAGTCCAGTGTTAACCTGAAGACTTTATGAAATGGTTGAAGTCTGGTTTGCTCAAGTTTGGTTATAATGAAACACTATAGTCCCTTGAGAACCGGTTTTGCACTATAAGTTTCCTTTTTAGAAAACCACCAGGAAAATATGGTGGGAAACGAATACATTGATGGATTAATGAACATAGTTTCATCATCATTTTTGTCTTGTCTTTGTGCAGAGTAAAGCACATAATCCTGGTGGAGCCGTGGGGTTTCCCAGAGAGTTCAGCCCAAAGTGTCCCGGACCACCCCATCCCGGTGTGGATCAAAGCTCTGGGCGCCATGTTTAGCCCCTTTAACCCCCTGGCCAGCCTCAGACTGGTCGGGCCACTCGGTGAGAGCCAGAGATCACACAATGCACTGACAAGCACAATGTGAGGGACTGATTGTCATGTATTATTCAAGTGTAAAACTATGAAAAATGTATAAACACGGCTTCAATGGCTACAATAATTGCATACATAAAACATTTTTGGAGTAAAAAAAGGCTATGCTTGTGTGAGTTACTACCATCAGAATTTGTTTAACCATTATACGTAGTGGAAGTGGTAAGGAATGGGATTTTATTAGTTGTTTGTATCTTTAAAATATTTTTGCACCAATTGAAATGTGTGCTTAATCTTTACATTGCTCGCACATTTGTAAGGAAACAAAAGGCAGATTTAGTTTGTATTCAAAGGTTGGAAAACAAGAGTTAATTCACAGGCTAATTCAGTGTTAATGTTTCCTTTCCTGTTTTATAAAAGAGATTGAGAAGAGAGAGATGATTTTGACAAGGACAATCAGTTGTGAAATCTCTGTTTATTTATACAGAATGAAGCTCGCCAAAGTGTATTAAAGGAGTCATATGCTACACATGCTGACAAACATTAGCACTAAAATAGTTCATACAGAATTATCCTGCAACAAATATGTTTCCAGCGGCATTTGTTTTCAAAGTGCATCATTGTGTGCAACCTGCGGCTTTTTACACTTACCCCCACTGTACCTGCACCACAAGTGGGCAGTATAGAGCGGTGTGCAAATGGCTTAAAACACGGTTATTTTCACTTTGTCTGTGCACATGTGGAATCGCCTTGCCAAAGTGTTAGCCTGTCCATACAGCTTACAAGTCCATACACTTAACTCTCCACATGTTCAGTCCTTACTCTACTCCTTCAGCTCCGTAAATCCAGACACAATTGTATTCTCATCACTTTTACTAGCTTTCATTAGGAGTTCAGACTCAGTGAACTGTGCACTCTGAAACCTGAGGCTGTAACACAGTTTCTCTGCTCCGCCGGCTCTCTTCAAAATCATGTTAAATGTAATGATGTGTCCATGTTTCTTAATTGCTACATGGTTCATACTGACAGCTGTCGTCCTCTCTCCTTTTAGGCCCCACACTGGTGCAGACCCTTAGACCGGACTTTAAGAAGAAGTTTTCCTCTATGTTTGAAGACAACACAGTGGCGGACTACGTCTACCACTTAAATGTCCAAACTCCAAGGTATCTTTTTTTTTAAATTTCAATATATCTCAAAACACACTCTTTACTGATGAAACAATTACACATATTTTTCTTGTATTTTTCAGTGGGGAAACAGCTTTCAAAAACATGTCTCTTCCTGATGGCTGGGCGAAGAGGCCGATGCTTCACAGAGTAGACCGACTTCCTCCTGAAATTCCCATCTCCATCATCTACGGCTCCAGATCCAATATTGACAGCAACTCTGGCAGCGCCATCAAAAGCCTCAGGCCCACCTCACGAGTGGATATCATTGTAAGTTACACAGGCTTTAGGGTGATAGTGTATTTTTTAGTTTTTCAAATGTATTTAACGATTAGAAATAAGCAGTATTGGTATACAGTAAGTAATGTTTGAATTTGACAAAGCGCAGCGGTCAGTGCTCATGCTTAATACAATGTTGCTCTCTTCTAATATACAGTAAGTCAATAATTAGTCTTTATTTTAGCGCATTTCACAGACCAAGCTCACACAGAGCAATATTTGTTTCCATTCTCTCACATTGTGATGTCATAAGTGAAAAACAAACGCATCATAGCCTTGTTGGAGGCTATGGTGCGTCTGTTTCTCACTTTGTTAGTAACATGAAGTCACAAACTAGGAATTTGCTTTGGCTGATGGTGCAAACAAGTTATTATAGAAAAAAGATAAAAATGAGACATGTGCTCTTCATGAGGTCCACAATCATCTCCACTGTCTTCTGGGCGTTCAGTTCCAGATTGTTACCACTGCATCAGGACACCAGCCGGTCCACCTCCCTCCTGTAATACGTCTAATGAGGGTGGTATCGTCCGCAAACTTGATCAGCTTCACAGAGTCGTGGCTGGAGGTGCAGTGGTTGGTGTACAGGGAGAAGAGCAGGGAAGAAAGAACGCAGCCCTGTGGACACCTTCCAGTCGCTCTCTCACTCAGGCTACATTCATACCTATAGTACATGTTTTTAGTGGTCGGGGAACCTATGCACACATGGAGAAAGCATGGGGAGAGCATGCAAACTCCACACAAGATGGAATCAAGCTCTAGCAACTTTGCCATCGTGCCAAAGCAACATCCCCATAATCTAACACAAGGAGAGACATTTTCACATCAACATCGAACGACAGATATACTTGGTTTTCTTTTAGATTGCCACCAACTTGTAAATGAATATAGTAAAAACCAGGGGATGTTAATTTTAAGATAGTTTTTGTTTTGTATCTACCCACCACTCAAATTGCTGACTGAAACCCTTATCATTTTTACAGGTCATTCACGGCGCTGGACATTACGTTTTCGCCGACCAAGCTGAAGATTTTAACAAGAAAGTTTTAGAAGTGTGCAAAAATGTGGATGGAATCACTTGCTGTTACTAATATGAGGAAAAAGGGTAACACCAACCAATTTTAGAAGATATTGGATCTTACTGTATTTATTTGTCAAGAATAAGAATATTTTAACAACACTTTTTTATTATATTTTTATGTCAATTACTCACATTCCTATAGAAAATGCCAGACACAATTTCCAAAGCTTGGTGCCTAATGAACTATTGTATTGCTGTATGTCTGCTCATTAACTGCACATTGCCTCTTGTTAATTGAAGAAAACAGGATTAATATGCCAAACACACAACCAACCAGCCTCAGCCTAATTTACGTCTTTGTCTAAATGTAATGTATGTCTTATTTACTGTGCAGCCAGCTACAGTATATGCTTTTTATAATGATGACATATGAATAATACACTTATTCATGTAATTAGTATGGTTTCTGCTTTTTCAACTTTGAATTGCTTTGCCTGACCAAATGCACTTATGGTATCTATAGTATTTGACTCAACATTTAAACAAAAATTTGAACTTTCCATTGAAAAATGCAAAACTCACAATAATCTCAACCTCCAACAGTTGTTCTGATAAAGAGATTTCCATTTAATCTGTTTGTGTTCCAATCACTGGTTAATGCAGACCAAAATAACTCCAACAATGTGGGCTTAAAATGGTAAGTTACAGAATCCCAACAAGGATCATTTGGTTTTCTGGTAGATTCTATACGTTTATTCGTTTTCAACAAACCAGAGCAATTATGATGCCTTACAGTTTCGACGGCTGGCACACAGTCTTCCTCAGAGTGGTCACGTGATGTGCCTGTGGTCTGTCTTGTCAGCTGTTTTTCACACTTACCACCGAAGACAGGACGACAGCACCATCTGCAGTCCCACCTCTTCAAGACAGAATCCCACGTCTCAGGACTATAAACCGGGACGAGGGGGCATTTTTACTCTCTCACATTTGAGTAAAAAAAGCTGACAAGACACGTCACCGGAACATCACCACTCTGAGGAAGACTGGGAATTAAAAAAAACTTGGAAGGGTCAGTTACAGTGTTTCCTGTCCACCTTGTGCTTTGATAGGACTCCTGTCTCAGCAATAGGAAGCATCCAGATTTATTTACAGCCAATATTTGTCTATATTGTCTTGCATCTGCTTCTTGTTGAAACCCTGGGTATGTCATTGATTCTCTGTAGAACAAGTGAAATGTTAATTCATCACGACAACCACAATCTATTGGTTCATGTCCTTAATTTAAAGCTCTATGGTTCACAATACATACACAGAATACTGTTCTTGTATTCATGGTGTGCAGAGTGACTAAAATAAACATAGAGAAACCGGTCGAGAAGGCTGGCTCCAAGACGACTGGTGCTACTGTCAACAATGAGGGAAAATGTATATGTATCTCTGGAACAACGAGAGGCGTATCTGTCCGGCTTTTGAATCCTCTTCTTTCTGTCTGTTCAAATATGATATGTTATTTCTATAAGCGAGGGTTCATTTATTATTCTTATTTTGTATAGAATGTCTTTGGTCATAAATAGTCCTCAGCCAAAACAAATACAAAAAAAAAACATACAAAATAGACAGATTGAAAGGTTAGGCTGAAGTTTTACACCTATTTCATTAAAATCCACATTTTTTTAATAAACCATTTAATTGTTGAGATAAATATGAACGAGAATGCTGTGAAAACTCATCAACCCTGCCCTATTCCTCTCATAAATCTGCTGTAAAATCCTAATTTCAAAGTGAACCAGTCTATGTACAGTATGTTACTTGTTTGCTGAGTAGTGCCTTTATCAATACGCTCAAGAAATTATACCCATTCTATGTATTTCTATACTGACTGTCTCTTTGTAAATGCAATAAAATGATAAACCATGTCCATTTTCTGTAGATACGTTTTCTCTTTGCATCACTTTGTTAAATGATGAGGCAATACTCACTTTTTCACTTCTTGCACCTTTAGCTTTTCATTATAATGGAGTGGAGGTGACACTTGAATCAATATTTTCCTTCAGCTCTCCTCATCTAGCAGCTGTCATGCCTTTTTTTTCCAAAGAGAAATGATCTAGAGTGAATGAAATGCACATTCTGGGTAGTGCCTACATCTTTTTACTCTAAATTATGAAGTAAGATCGAAATGTTTAAGGTATATCCTGCAGCCATACAAGAAAGGCAAAGGAACCTGGGTCACTCGTATGTAAACTATATTTATAACAATAATGCAATATGATGAAAAAGTTCAGAAATTTTGATTTAAGAAAGTTAAACTGTTATTACCGGCCAACAAAAAGGATATGCTAATCATCTGTTGGTGCGGTTGTGTGGGTGTGTGTGTCACTTTCTATAGGCAGAATTGAGATATATTTATCACACAGACATATTTCAAGCTTTAATTCTTGTATTTTCTATGATTATGGCTTACACGTAATGAAAACCTACAATTATGTGTCTAAGAATCGTAAATGTCACATAAGACCAATCACAAAAAATGTTTTATGCACAAAAGGCTTCCGAAAATTACACCTTATCGCTATATGCATTTAATACTTATGGGTCTGGGTGTGGTTTGAATACTTATTTTTCATAATGTATTTGTATACTTTTTTCAGACTTCGATGTAAAGAAAGACAGGATTATTCTCCTTGTGGACGAGACACAAGAACTGCTGCATTTCTGGGTCAAGGTTTAGGTTGAGAGTTGACAGATATAGTCAGAGACATTCATGAAATCTTTTTTCTGTAAACATATAATCTGTCCGGCCAAAAAAACATTACATTTATTTTTTTACTCTATTGATTAGGGTTGTTTTCCAATATCAAGCGAGTTTGTAATGGCATAAAGATAGGGCTTAAAAAAGGCAGGGCGTTTTGGTAGTAAACTTCTGACAAGGAGCAGGAGCAATGTAGGGTGTATAGTTCCAGCCATCCAAATTTGTTTTGAAAGAAAAAAAAATGCATTTGATTCAATACCTGTTCAGAATACAGAATACTGGTTAAATGTACAAATTCTCTGATCCTCCCTGCTCTTCAATGAACTTCAATTTCTCCTTGTCTCCCAACCTCAAATCAATCCAACGTGCCTTTGTCATGACCCAAATCTCAGCATCATCCCATCACTTTGCAATACTACTGAACATATCCACATGCATAGATACCTACACACATATATATATATATATACATAAGCACTATATACTGTAACAGTTTCACAATGTGTTAATATATTTACAATTATATTTACCACTTTATATACCAATTATCAGCTCAAAATGGAGTGGAAATAAGAAAAATCTTCCAGACTTTCACCCTATGCATAAAGGATATCTATTGAAAAGGACAAAGAAAAAATGAGGCCATCAAGGTTTTATACCACATTTGTGACTGAAACATACTGTATTTTATGAATTTAAATGGTGTCATTTATGATTCTTCTGAAATAAATGTAATTGATCTAGATTGGACAAAGGAGAAGACAATAGATGGATGGATGGATTTGAAAAGAAAATTAGTTCTTTGTCAACGCAGGAGGGTGTCTAAGGACAGTGGTGTTGATTCTGGACATACAGTACATATTTATGAACATTTATAGACATTGGTCATCCGCTCCCCGATTGCAAAATGGCTCCTATTTGTTTGTTATTATTGCATTTCCTGTATTTGAACTCATTCTCTGATCTGTTGTTGGTGAACCGACCACCTTGTAAAGTCCTACGAAGCAACTGCTATACAAAAATTAATGGAATTGAAATGATCAGCTTGAAATGGAGTGAACATATATATTAAAAAAACAAAACATGATGATGCATGCATAAATGATAGTTATCGAACATTGAAAAGTCATTATGGAGTAGACCATACACATTTGTCTATCTGACCAGCAGTTTATTTTGTAGCCACTAGAGGGCACTGATATGTAGACCACAGTTTACAACACCCATTAAACCTTCCATAACATGATCTATATCCAATTCTTTCCCATTTTCTTTTGCACTTTTGAGGTAAATAACTTGCAAACCAAATCAACCTCTCACATGAATTCGCTTTTGCAGCTTTCCCTTAGACATTTTGATTCATCTCTTTGTCCGTTTAGCGTGAGGCTATTTCAGGACACTGCTGAGGCGGATGCAGACTTCTTCCTCCATCAGTATTTTCCGGATGGAGAACGGTGCACAACATTAACACACATATTGAACGGCTAAGACATCCGATATGTTTTTTTTTTTTTCTGGCCCCACCTCTGCCATTGATCTGTGCATGGGAAATATGCAAGCTCATGTGAAAGTATTTCCGAGTGCTACTGTCTCGCTCAGCTTTTTGGAGCAGCATGATTGAAATGGTTTTAATGAAGTTTCCATAAGGCAGTATTAGACACATAATGACCACCCATATTCTTTACAATGGCTGGGCTGCAACTACTGCCTCCTATAACACAAATACACTCAACCTGATGAGAGGTGAAAGTCATTTGAACTAAAATGGCGGCCAACAATTTAGTAGCATATACATGTGGAGATTTCAAAGATTTATTTTAGACCTTCTCACAAAAACATAGGGACATTGTAAGTTTTGGTTTTATATTTTGATAGCATTTTGGAATTCAAGTACATTTATTCAATGTTTTTTTGTACAGCGCTAAATCACAACAGCGGCCGTCTCTGAGGACTTTACAAAGTTGTCGATTCAGCAAACAACATATCAGAGAATCAATCCGTTCACACGCAGGAAAGGCAATAATAACAAACACATAGTTATTTCTTTGTCTTGTCGACACTTTGATTTCACTCGGTCAAGTCAATACCTGATATTTTCCAGATTTTGCAGGGCCTACAACAAGGTCTCTTTAAGTCGACTTTAGCCAACAACACACATTTTGATTAGATTTTTTTTGCTCGGCCAGGGAAAAATGATGTACAGAGATGAGACTATAAAAAAACAGCAAAAATACAATCAATAAAAGAACGATAGATCCTAGAACATACAGTGCGATTCTTTCACGTTCAACACATGAGGACGTGTGTTCGAAAGACCAATAACTTCTTTGGCAGACACAAATTAGATTAGATAAGTCTTTATTGTATCTTGACAGAGAAATGTGTCTTGGACCAACAATGGGAACAGAAAACAAGAACATGACAATAACAAACCATAGTTCCTCATTCACAAAACAAACAAAAACACAACAAAACCAATTACCATGAACTTGAGAAGAACAAAATTAAGTAATCCTTATTTATATAGCGCCTTTCACAGACCAGTGTGCACTAGCCCCATTCATTTGACGAGTGCCTTCTGAATCCATAGCGGCTAAACTAGAATGGTCCAAAAATGTGTCCTCCCCTCAGCATCGACACACATCTGGAACGTAGCTTTGGGCCAAGAGCTGACTTTGGGTAGAATTGGGTAATTCTGATTCCGGGTACACCCCCACCGACCCGGAGTGATATTGCAATCATGTCAGCGCACTACTCATGGACCTTTTGTAGCCGTTTCCCGCCCACACTGGATACAACACATGTGTTTTGACTTTTGTTTCTTTACTTGAAACACATTTGAGCCTTTTTTGTTTTGACTAAGTTTTGTAAAGAGTTTTCTGCTTTAACCTTTTCTGCTCAAAAATAAAAGGACATTTAATTTACCGTTTACCCCTGGTTTTTACTCCTCTCCCCTTCACAGGCCATGTTTAGGGTTGTAACACTCGGTCTGAATCACATTAAACTGGTTTCGTGAATTTCTGATCCATTTTGTGATAATACCTATACTGTCCTGGATAATCCCAAACTCACATGGAGCTGAGTCACTTGCTGCTGAATCATGCGATGGGATCTGTAGACAGCTGAGGTCCAATCGCCTGCAAGAGTCATGCCACCGTGTTGTGTGGAAATTAAATAAAGCCGTGTGCTTTGAATAAGCAGTGCTGTGTCATGCTCTTCCCGGTCGAGAGCCGTCTGACGATGCAAATGGGAAACAAAGAATGATTTTTTTTATTTCCTTTTTAGAATAGACTATAACTGTTATTGTAGGAGATAGGGCTGTGATTAGGAAATATTTAAATAATCAATTGGTTGGCTGGGTGTTATTTCAGTTATCCGATTAATTGTTTACACCCTGAAAGCTGAGTGAATGTGGGATTTTTTTCTTCATTTTTTGACCAAATCAAAGGGTTAGGGTTAGGGTTAGGTGTAGAACATTACACATTATTTAGTTTAATTTTAAATAATTTTCTAAATATATTTAGTCATTGTATAATTATCTGAGTCATGAAACCACTTCTCAGCATGTTTTGACTTTTGTAATGTTTGAAAGATTCCCTTGTTTCAGCCCTGTAGGAGAAGATGAATGAGTTTTAGCAAAATTTACATGAAAAGACACAGAAATGTTATCTTTTGGCTCAACGATACAATATCCAGGAAGGTCATTCTTTAGATTTTATTTTTCTACTTTACACAGTACACATTCAGAAGTTTAATATCAGACAGTGAGGGAAAGTAAAATGTTTTTTACCACTGTGGCTGTGTTCTTTAACTTTTCCATAGGTCAAAGCGAGAAAAATATATGGCAAAGCACCAGTAAAAGCCTCTGGAAATTAAAAGAGTGAGTGCCAAGACAAAAATTGCAGCATCATTAGCCTCATGCAAAGAGACAATCGATAGTGAGCTGTGTCCAAGGATCTGTCCGGACGTAAATGCACTGTGTAGCGCCTGATTCTGTTCCAACAAAACCACAAAGTAAACATCTCTAACAGTCTATGTTTTTCATAAAAGGATCAAAGTACATAATGGTGCAGCGTTGTGTTTGAAGTAGCTCAGTTGGTAGAGCATTGGCCTTTGAGCCTGAAGGTCGTGATTTCGAGCCCACCGTAAGACCTACTTCACGACTCCCACGGATGACTGCTGCCGTTGTGTCCTTGGGCAAGACACTTAACCCCACTTTGCCTGAAGCCCCAACTGAAAGATCTCAGCTCCTGTGGACTCACCACCTGCAGGAGGATCAGTGAGGGGCTGGTGCTCTGTGTACTGGGTGCAGCTCTGACTGCCACCCCCAGAACCAGAAATGGATTAAGGGGAAGAAGATGGATGGATGGATGACAAATAGACAAGATAAGATTCAATCTGAAGAGACCAAAGACACAATTAAAACAATCAAATTTCTTATTTGTTCGATTGATGATCTCAGATCCCCCGGGGTCAAGCACTGGTGGTGGCTAGAGTATGGTGTGGATGGGGCGTAGCCAGAGCAGGAGCCAGAGCGGGTGCTGGGGAGGTGGTGGGTGTTTAAGAGCCTCAGGAAGCGTTGCTTGTCAGGAAGTGGCTGCCTTTTAAACCGCTTTGCTGTGAGAGGGTTGGCAGGAGGCTGGCCGGGCTGTGTGATTGGCTGAGGCTAGGGGCTGGTAGAGCTGTGTGATTGGCTGAGGCTAGGGGCTGGCAGAGCTGTGTGATTGGCTGAGGCTCGAGGCTGGCAGAGCTGCGTGATTTGCAGGCTTGGAAGGTGGAATTTGCACTCGGTCTTTCAGTCTGAATATCCGCTTCAGCTTCATTAAGATAAGATATACTTTATTAATCTCACACAGGAGAAATTTACATGTCACATTTGGCATGGATAGAAATACTCAAGATTGTGCAAAAAGTAAGAAATGTGTATATTATGTACAAAAAGTGGCAATTAGAAAGTGGCAATAAGAAAGAAGTGTCAATAGACGCAGATGATCAGACTGTCAAGAAGTACTCTCAATTTTATCTGAACTTTAAAAGGATTTATTTTGTAGAATATTTATTTCTGTAAGTGAATCATCACAAAGAGTCCAGCTGTGTTCCACAAATTAAAACATATTGCATTTAAACATTAAAAAACAAAAAAGTTAAATACAATATTCAACACAACATTTGCAGATATTTTTATCAATGTGATCAGGATAATTTCTCTATACAAATATAAATTCAAACTAAAGTTTTTCGTAAGTCAGTATAGTCAATCTGTTCATATAAACCAAATATGGTTAAATAAACTAATTCAATTATCCTTGTCTCACGAGGGAGTTGCTATGGAGATGATCCGATTTCCTTTTAAAGAAGCAGTCTCTGCTTTCTCTTTTTCTCTCTGTTTCTTAGTTTTGTTCTTTCTTTCCTCCCATTCCTCTCCTCTGTCTCTGCTCTTCGGGCCTCCATGGAGCGTCACACTATCAGCAGTTATCATTCCCACCCTCTAAGGCGCTTATCAGCCTCCTCTCCTCTCCTATAGCAGCTGGATCCGTTCTCCTTTTTTATTGTGTTCTCTCCATCATGGCGTCCTCGTGGGCAGAGCCACCCCCGTATCTTCACCAGAGAGTAGAGGAGCACCCTGAGGCGACGCAGATGATCAGTACTCAGTGGTAATATGCCAGAGCATCATTGGTCCATAGTTTACGACAGGCTGATAAACATCTCAGCCTGGTATCGTGCAGATGTGTTTTTCTGAATCAGAGTCACTTCAATAATGCAATAATTCACCAGGGTGACGGTGAGTTGAGAAAAGCAATTGTCTCTTAACCGTGTTTCTCTACCAGCCTTGCCCCATGCTCTAAATAAAAGTGTTATGTGAGACATCAGTCTGCCCCAGGGCAGCTGTGTCTAGAGAAGTTCATCACAGTGATGAGTGGGGTGGGATACACGATACGATACACGATACAAAGCTCACGATAACGATATTATCACAATAACAATATCACAATAACGATTTTATCACGATAAGACGATTATTGATATATTGGTCAGAAATATACAATATGCCAATTTATGGCATAAATAAAAGAAAAAATACACTTTATTTCATGATTAACGGAATGGAGATGCGTAATGTAGCCATATATTAAGTATTGATACCAACTTAAAAAAATAATTTGGAACAAAAAAAACAAAAAAGTGTCTAGTGATGAGACAGAGAACTGAGAGAAAAGCTCCCAAATGCGTGCTCTTCACATAAGCGTGTGTCCAGTGCTGTAAAACATCCAGCAACAATTATTATGAAACAAATTATGAATTAATTGTGGCACTCCCTGCATGAGAAAGCTAAATCCCATCAGACCTCTGAAGTTAAGCAGGGCAGGGCCAGGTTAGTGCTGAGATGGAAGACCCCTCGGCACCCCAAACTAAGTCACCAAAGTGAGTCTGGTGTGTGTGTGTGTGTGTACAGTATATGACTGATGGCTGGTGGTCGGAGGGACCAATTACACAAACTAGTTGTGGCACATCTTTCAGTCTGCCCCAAGGCAGCTGTGGCTACAGTTGTGGCATATCACGACAATGTATGTCAGGTATGAATTATGTCATGTGAAGCTTCTTTGTGTGTGCAAAAATATACAACAAATGCATAATACAGTAATTAGCATTATCAATCACACTTCTGCTTTCTCACAAAGACTGTGCTGAGGAAGAGGAAGGAGACAATCTTTCACTACATTTCCTACTTGTTTCATAAGTATAAAAGTAGTAATAATAGGAACCACGTAGAGCAATAATCTCAGTGCAGCATTACAAATCCCGAATGCTTCGGCTCTTGGAATACTTGTCAGGATCCAGGGACAGCTTCTGCCTCCTACTGATCAACTCCACAGCTCTACCCAGCATTTACCATGTGTTTGTGGCTCAAGTGAACATTCATAAATGTTGCTTTATCGGACTTCCTCTGTAAGCACTGGGCTGCCGCTTATTGCCTGAATTATTCAACACCCTGCTGCTATCTCCAGTCCCGTCGATGATCGTTCAGGTTAATCGATACAAGAGCCGTATATACCCTGAGTTTGTCTTTGAGTGCTGTAGCCCACGGATAAAGGCGTATTTTCTTGCCAGATGGAAACTTATTGAGCGTATCAAAACAGTAACGGCACAGCTATTGTGCGCAGACTCTCAGGCGAGAATGGAGCAGACAGGAGCTGTGGCATGCTGGGAGGAAAGCTGGAGTGCGTTCACAAAGAGGGAAATGCCATCTATTCTTAAAACTGTTTTTCTATGTGTGCTTGCTGAATGCTGCATAACCACCAACCCTTTTAACCCAAACGTAGCTATAGTGCCCATACACACTACATCTCAATTACACAAAACTTTTATGGTTTGCACCTCACTGCAAGAATGTCAAGGAATCGATCATCAGTTTATGTTTGCTCAATAAATACACTTGACCAGTAGATACACGTGTTCAAAACCAGGCCGAAGACATACATTTTTAGCTGTGCATACAACTGATTCGTTTTTGTACTATTTACTGCTTTTTTCTCCCTTTTTAAACCCACATTTTCACAAGAGTTGAAAATCCCAGACTTTTATGCTGCTCTCTTTCAATATGAAATGTTTGTATATTTAATTTACCTTTTTCATGCATGTGGTTTTAAACTGCTCTTGTGATGCACTTTGAATTGCCTGGTATACACAAATTGTGCAATATAAATGAATGATTGATTGATTGATTGATTGACTTGGTTTGATCCTTTTTTGGTCCATTAGAAAAAAAGAAGGTATGAACCAGACACAAATATTCAGGGGTACACAATATGTGCTCATTTACACATCAATCAGATGAAGTCTAATCCAGGTTGTGTTTTGGATTTAGTCCCATTTCAGACTCCAGAAAACATTGGAAGTTGGACAATGGTCAGCCCTCGCACCTCACAGCGAGAAGGTCCTGGCTTCAGGTAATGGACCACATCGTACAAAGGCTTCTCCCAGTAGGAAATATGAACACAATGATAATAATATTGCACAAAGAAAGTCTTCAAATTACATTATTCATTCACTCCATACACAGCAGTGGTAAACTATTGGCCACAGCTGCCCTGCAGGGAAGACTGACAGAAGCGAGTCAACTTATGGTCCCTCCAGCCATCACCGACCATTCAAACACGCCCAAACACACACACACTATGGACTTAAAGAGAACAACATAAATGAAGTATATCTTGCCTAAGAACTATTTGGTGATGTTCCTAGTGAGCTCCTATCACACACTGCAAAAAGTTTCAAAATGTGCTTAAATTTGGCAAAATGTATTTGACTGCCTTACAACAACAATTTGCCGATGGGACAAGCTAAAGTATCTTGCTCTGAAAGAATACAAGAAATGTCTCCATTGGAATGAGAAAATAAAGAAAACATTCTCGAAAAAAGACCATATGGCTATTACATTTCGTACTAAGGTCTGGAGGTGCTCCATTGAGCTCCGTTTACAGGTGGGAGGGGTTAACTCCTTTTGCAGATTGAAACGATTGGATCTGAGTTTACCGTAACGTATGTAATGCGCCCGAGTGAGTCGTTAGCATTTAGCATTTAGCCTAGCCATCTCCTTTGCCGCTAACGGAGCCCGTTGGGAGTTGCGTCACAATTCTTTCTAGCGATTACATTTGCTAAACATTTCTATTGCTTCGGCATCAATTTCTTGATAGAACCAGACCGGATTACTTTACTATTGCATTTGTCGCCATTGCCAAACTACGACCTTCCCGTTCGACGCAAGCGAACGGGAATTAAACCGATTGTAATCGCTAACCCAGGGACCAGACCCAGACGTTACATGCAGTGAAATGATGATTGAGAGGAGTGTACGGATGGCTAAGGCCAGGCTAATATGGCTTTGTCCCATAGGCAAATCTAGTTTTAAATCAGAATGTACTCAAATTAAGATAAACAACCACTCGATTCAAGCATTTATCACCTCATTGAAAAAAAAAAAAATTCATATACTGTACAGTGCAGTACTAACCAGACCCTGCCCTGCTTATCTCCTGAGGTCTGAACCGATCCGGCTTTTCACATGCCGTTAGTGCCACTTACACAAACAGAAATGAATGAATTCTGTTGCAGCAAAAAGGACACATCATCTATGACCTCAACCCAATCTTCAGACCTGGACACATTCGTCAACATTTTGTACACATCCTGACTCAGCAAACCCACAGGTAGGTTAGCCAGAGGTGAGACCAGCAAGCACCAAACGTGAACCATGAAACCCCATTAAAATCTACACAGCTCTCCCATTCCTTTTTTTGCTACACGCTGCTGTGGTATTCTCTGTTTGTGATTCACTGACTCCCTTAGGTGCCCCGGAGCAGAGCCAAATCAAAGGGTGCTAAAGGGGAGAAATAATGGCCGCCCACTGTGTTAAGGCCCGTAGTGAAGACAAACCTCAGGGGAAAGTAAATTAGCAGACATTGTGAGAGATACGTGTGACATCCATCTGTGATAGCCGCTGGTTTTAACCCGGATCTAAAAGTTTGATGGATCTGTCGTTGGGCTTTATTCGTTCGGAAACACCTTCAGACGCGAGGCCCCAGATGGAGGATTTATGCAACACATCTGGTGCAAGGAAAAGTATATGGCAGAAAACGGCTCTTCATTGTTGCAGAGGTCTTCAAACTGTGGAGCCGTAAGTAAGTATGTTTATTTGTATCGCGCATTTTACAGACCAAGGTCACCCAACGCGTTTTACTTTGTTCAGAGTTGTTTGTTCCATTCTCTGCACATTTCAGACCTTTTGTGCATGTTTTTAGTGGTGTAGGTGGAACCGGAGCACCTGGAGGAAACCTACCCAGACACGGGGAGAACATGCAAACTCCACACAGAAAAACCTGGAGGTGGAATCGAACTCGGGATCTTCAAGTCACAGGTTGGATCGGTGCAGAGTCGACGAAATTCACAATCTGAATGTTTTTTGATTTGAAAACTGGAAGATGATCTGTGATGTCATGTTATCACTGAGGGATACATACTGTACATCCTATAGATCAGGGGTCTCCAACCTTTTTCAATCGGAGAGCTACTTTTACACAACATCAGAGGCAGAGAGCTACTTTTATACAAGAGAAAAGGCAGAGAGCTACTATTATACACAAGAAGCGACAGAGCTACTTTTATACAACAGAAGAGGCAGAGAGCTACTTTTATACAACAGAAGAGGCAGAGAGCTACTTTTATACAACAGAAGAGGCAGAGAGCTACTTTTATACAACAGAAGAGGCAGAGAGCTACTTCTTTTTGCCGTCATAATAAAGATCTATGTAATAACTATGACAAAACATGGACAATATACTTTGTTACTATATAACCTTATATCCATACTTATAATAGATATGTGATGACTCAAAAGTGAATCAATCAAGATCATGTGTTCAATTCTAAATCCTTTGGGGAGCTACCTGAAAGGGGCTGGCGAGCTACTGGTTGCTCCGGAGCCAAAGGTTGGAGACCCCTGCTTTAGGTGATCTGCCAGATTAAAAGGACTCCTACTCATTACATCTATGTTGTATAATAGTAAGAGTACTTTTCAAATTGTGACGGTCCAACTCTATACCTCTGCTCTACATAAACCAAACCATAGCTTTCTCATAAGAACATAGCTTTACACCCTCATCAGCACTATTGGGATTGAAGCGTGTTGAATCCATAATTGTCTTTTTGTTGTTTTGAGATATTTTAGAAAGTTAGAGAGTTCAGAGATAATCAAAGTATTAAAATCAAAACACGTCATGTCTGAAGTGGCACAGTCTGCCCAATAATAACATCTGAATAGAGACGGTGAATGGACGTTCCTGCAGAAAGGCTAACTCAGTCATGAAGGGAGGAACGGGCATTTCGTCAACTAAGAACCACTCATATTGCATGATTTCCCCCTTTATTTGTTCTTCCATTTTAGCTAAATTGACAGATGAACACTAATCTAGGATCGTGACTGGCATCTCAATTTATCCCACTAAAAGCCGAAAGGACCAGCTGTTGTCTGCATGATGGCTGCAGAGGACAATTTAGCGAATACAGGGGTGCTTTCAATGAAATGATCTGTTTAACTCAGCAGCAGATATTACCACAGACAAAATCCCAGTAAGCAGCATATGTCGTATGGGCGACCGAGAGCACCGAAAAGTGAAGTAGATTATGTTAAACTGGTACGGAACAGTGAATGAAAGTGGGGAGACTTTTAAAAACACAGATTACATTTGAAAATTTCATATGCAAAAACAGATATCTCCGTTTTGAAATGTTGTCCAAAGATTCACAAAACTACTTGGTGAAGAGAAAATGGTAAGCTTTTCCGATATGTTTCCATGGCACTGGTTTTGCATATGAACTATTCATTTGTAATGGGGGCAGTTTCATTTGTCGACTGAACAAGTTATAACATTAAGTAATTCTGGCTCTGACAAACATCAGGTTCAGTGCCACTCGAGTTTTGTCCAAGATCTGGAGACAAGGTATGGCTGTCTTTCAAAATTATTTGTTTGTTATTTTTTGTCTTGTCTTTCTGTAAAGAGATCCTTTATTAGTCCCACAGTGGGGAAATTTCAGTGTTGCATTACAAGTTACAGAACAAAAGGAATGGGGAGCACACAGAACAAGATAAATGAACAATAAATCTACTAAAAATACAATAAAATCTTTAACTCTAGCATCAAAGACACAAGTATAAAATCTCTATCTTTATCATAATCAAGAAGTATAAAATCTAAAAAAGTTCTTGAATTGAATTGAATTAATTGAAGAATGTGCAATACTGTGCCAACCAAGCAACAAAAAGGAAGCCAATGTCATACGTGCTAATATTTGTTTTAAACAGTTAATTTACAGTTATTATCGGTTTTGTGGAGTTTGCTGCAGGTTTAGGTTTGAAGGCTGCTGAATTGAAATCGATGGTGCTTTTATGACACACTCAGAAACTGCGTCCTCAGAAACTCGTTTGTGTCCATGCGCTTTTATCTCGGGAACAAAGGATTTTGATGCCACCAATAATGCACTTGTGTGCAGTTGTACGGTGTCCAACAAAGATATACATAGTTAGCAGATAATCTATCATAAATGCTATACTTTATTTAGCTAATGTTAAGTTTGAGTCCCTTCAGATGTGCTAATCTGTTGCTAATCTGTGGTTCTATGATCCGAATAAGAATAAACACAGAAAACTCTCATTCACAGCAAAGTTTGGTTAAACGGCTCAACTCTAAAGATAGTTTTGCTTCGCCATTTTTTCAAGCTGTTACTGTTATTATCTCATTTTTAAACAATAATCACTTGACAGTCCTAGTATAAACATGTTTGAGGTTGTGACATGTCAAGAGGTGGAATATATGATTTTATATTTGTATATTTTACACATTTCCATACATTAACTGTACATTTCACATAGATCTCATTATAGTTTAAGAGTTCACATGTGTTTAATAAAGTTTGAACTTCATCTGAACCAATACCTCTTTAAGATACAATCTTTTATTCACTGTTAAATGCGGTGTCCTCTTCAGTCATAGTGACTATGTTGTATATTCACTATCTCAAGGCCTCACGAACTCAATCGCTTCATTTGTTGTATTTCCTCTTAAAACCGTGAGTAAAAACATTTATTTGAATTGCTCCAGCTTATCATCCACCGTGGTTATATAACTGCCTCAGCCACAGAGGTTTCTGATTTCACAAATATTGAGAGAATTCAACTTCAACAGCTGATATGTATTTTCTTATTGTTTGACAAATAAATAAATTAATGAAATTAACGATTGAAGGAGTCAAACAACATAAAAAAGAAACCAGTGGTTTTGATAAAGTTTCAGGTGTCAGTAGCCAGCGGTCTTATACTTACAGAGTTGTCTCTTGTACTTTGGTAATGAAAACAAAGCAGAGGCAGTCATTGGTTAAACAAAGGGATTGACATTACGTTTGACCAATCAGAAGCTGTAGCCTGTGCTCCTCTTATTTTGTTTATTTGGTCTATAAATCACATTATAGCAATACAGCTGAAATAACTGAAGTGCTTTTGGAGTTTATGGATCATGAATAAGTCCATGTATTTCCTGCTCATATACAGGTTTCGGTTCGTTTGTATTAGTATTTTTTTTAGTATACAAGTTCTTGAATATCTATTGAGCATATGTTGGTGTTGTTTTGATATCATGGATTTGGCAAAAGTGCTGTTTGGCCTATGTGCGCACCTGTCTGCCTGTGTGCGCACGTGTCTGCCTATGTGCGCACCTGTCTGCCTGTGTGCGCACGTGTCTGCCTGTGTGCGCACGTGTCTGCCTGTGAGTGTGTGTGTGTGCATGTTTGTGTATGCACATGTGACTGTTGTAACTGTACACTGGACGTCTGTCTGTTTTACATTGGTTGTGACCTGCAGATTGCTTGAATTTGAATTTTTCCATGGACATTTTGTGTGTGTAATTTAGTACTTTGGCTGGTAACTCTTACTCCTCCGTACTGTAGCTGCTAACCCAATTACTTTTGGGAATAAGTATTGAGCAGTGAGCTAATTTTTAAGTTGCTTTCTCGCTGTGCAAACCCCGGGTGGGAGATAGTGAAAACAAAGCAGCTATTTATTGCTTTTCTAGAACTTGAAATAGTCTGTTTATTTCCACGGCGTCCTCCTTCACTTCACCCTGCCATTATCCCAGTTTATCCACACGGAGGATGTCAGGAGAGCATCGGTGCCTCTCAAACTACGCAGTGAATGTTGTCTCATTGTGATTCCTCCAGAGCTGCGGCATTCAGTCGAGTTCACCCACAACTGTCAGACAGATTAATGAATTAGTCCAGTGGTGCCACAAACACGCACAAATGCACAGAATATACCCGCGCTCCCTCTCTCAGCATTTGACTTTGTGGCAGAGTGAGCTAAAAGCATTTTAATTCATGTCCTGAAGTGTGGGGACTCTAAATTAACCTGTGGAGAAACGAAAAAGCAGCGGCAGTCTGAGAGGCACTTTCACTTTGTACAAGGTTTTTTCTGTTTCAGGAGAGGTACCTGACTCTTTATAGGAAGGAACTCAGATCTACTCAGCTCAGCCTGCTCTGGATTTTCTTGGGAATAGACTCACATTTTTCGGGCAAACAGGAAATTTACTATTGTCAAGTTTATTAGTTTTATAAGTAAAAACTAGGATAAGGCCAGTAGTTGGGGGTGTAGTGTCAAAAACGTGCCTTGTGGACACCAGTGGGATTTTATGAATTGGACAGTAACATACCAAATTCTCACAGCATTTATTACTTTTATACAAACATTTAGTTAACGCTGAAATTGAAATATTTCCAAAACTGTTTTAATTGTTACGTATACCAGATGAGGTGTGTCTGCAGCTGCGGTTGAATTGCTTGAGTTGCTTTGGGAATGCGCTGCTTGCCAAATTCCCATTAGTTAAATGTGTTGTGCTTAAAGGCATATTAAGTCTAATCATTGGCAGTTTGTGCACATCTCTGAGAAGCTATAGTTATAGAAATGTGCACAATAGGCTGCAGTGTTCTCAGACAATGGCGATGTATGAGGTAATTGGAATCATGCAGAATATTGCACAAATGTATAATGGCACACTGCAAAAAAAGATTAAATATCAACTATGCATGCTTGAATCACGTGTATTTTTAAATCTTATATTGAGTGTATTCTGACTGTCTTAAAACAAGATTTGCCAATGGGACAAAGCATTGAGTCTTTTTCAAAAGGTTTTTATTTATTCCAAAGAAGCCATTTTTTAAAATCTTTTTAAGAAAATGTCAAATAAGGCCGCACATCCCTGTAATCTGAGCTGGCGTGCTGGATTAAAAAATGCAAGACGTAGAAAACAGTGAAAAATAATCCGCACAGCTATGTAGCTCCCAAAAACAGTGTAATTTATTTACATACCACACAAAATAGTAACGTTTCGGGCTGAGGCGAAGTCTGACGAAGGGCCTCAGCCCGAAACGTTACTATTTTGTGTGGTATGTAAATAAATTACACTGTTTTTGGGAGCTACATAGCTGTGCGGATTATTTTTCACTGTTTTAAAATCTTTTTAAAACAAGAAAATATTGCTTGTTCCATTGACAACTCTTTTTAAGGCAGTCAAAATGTACTTAAATCAAGATACATTTAGCCAATTTTTTACTTATTTTGAATCACTTTTTGCAGTGTAATGTGAAGATTGCCTAAAAGGGAAAGAACATTAGAAAATAAAACAATCCTTACTGTTTTTCTAACTAGCTACATTATTACTAAAATGACAGTTTTGTCAAATGGCACAGGTCAGTCCGAAGCATTATTTTAGTGAGAAAAAGGCATTTCTGATCGATTTCAGGCACAGTGCTGTTGTGGCAAGAAGCCCTGTCCCTGCTACAGAGCGACTGTCACTAACTCCCATCTGGGACATTTAGCAAAGTCTATCAAAGAAGAGTCCCACAAACTACATTTTACAGTAAAACCAGGACTCCAAGAAAGTTGAAACTACTAGAATCCCAGAGCCGTCATTTTGACTGCTCCCACTCAAACTAATGCAAAATTCTGAAATTCCTCCAGAGAATGTGTAGTTTTTCACCACATTTATTAAAATAAAGTAATTTACATGTATTCACATTTCATAAGTGCTCAAATTGATGATTAGAACTGAAATAGAGCAAAAAAAGCTAATTCTAACTTCTGCCAGTAAACAGTGTGTTGCTATGGTAACTAGACCTTGATATTATCTGATCTAAAATGAGTTAAAGTTAGAGCTATACTCACAATTCAAAAGCAAAAAAAAAAAAATTCATAAAAAAATAATGACATTGAGACTGTACATGAGATTAGTAATTATACTTCCAAAATTCTTACTTTGGAAAATGAAAATAAAAACAGAAAAACGGCGGCTTTTTAAACAAGTGTGAAATGGATCTATACCGTCGTCCAGAGATGTAAATGTAAAACAGAGAGATCAATCCTGCTGCTTCTGCTGGAAAACCACAGCATGTGACACGTGTAGAATTGTGTAAAAATATAAAAATAAAGTAGAATTGTGTAAGTTTAGGTTGAGTTTGGGTAAGTTTTATTTGAGTTGTAACTACCTGTTTACAGAGACTGGAGAGCGGTGTTTTCATACGGTGAACATTCCGCCGGTGCACACAGAGCCAGGCTGCAGCTTTGTGGCGGTGGATCCAGGAGTCTGCGATGACAGCTGTGGTCTCACATAGTCTCAAACTGCTACACTCAGACAGGAGCTGCCACACCGCTGTTTTTTCAGGAACAACCTGCAGAGCCTCCGCTGACAGAACCCGAGGAGCATGGGGGAGCCTCAGACCTGTTTCAACTAATGTTATACGGGGAGTGGAAGGAGTGTTCTTTAACCCAACTTTTAATGCAACCAATTATAGTTTTGGTGTAAGCTCTCAGTCGTGCAGGGATTAGTCAAAACAAACGAAGGTTGCTCACCCATCATCTGTACTTAAGTTAGCGGGTTTTCTCTCAACGTTTTTTGTTTGTAATCCTTTCTTTCAAGTCCCAACCCCGCAACATCACCACAACTGCCTTTTTTTCACCTTAAAAACATTGCCCGTCTCCGTCCATTCCTGTCCTCCACCGCCGCTGAAACCCTGATCCATAAATTTGTATCAGGGGTATCAAACCCATGTTGGTCAGGGGCCAAATTTAAAAACATAAGAGCTGGTTGGGGCCAAAAGTATAACATTATGTATTTTTTTGTTATTACTTTTTTTTCATCTTTTGACAAGTTAACAAGTTTGGATATAAATTTGGAAGGATGAGAGTTAAATTAATAAATAACTATAACTTCTACTTACATTTCAGATTCAATTATATGATTGCTTTCCCCAGATGCTTTAAAATGAGGTATAACACGCCATAATAGCCCATCACCATCAATGCTGCTGTTAATGTGATAATGATAATTGAAAATGATTCAGGGGGCACTAAAGCTGGTCTCGCGGCCGGATTTGGCCCACAGGCTTGAGGTTAACATGTCTGATTATATCCTTCAGGCTCGACTTCTGCAACAATCTTTTCAAAAAATGTCCAAAACTCTGCCTTTATATCCTGATATACTTCTGGATATAAAGAAGAATGTTAGGTGCGTGGGAATTTGAAAGACATTGAAAAACAAACCATTGGAAATAGGAAAGACATGATGGGTTAAATAGTTTGACAAATAGAGTAAGAAAGAGGATTAGGTGTAATTGACAAAAACAGTGGGATTTTTGTAGGAAATTCCTGGTTTTAATTTCTAAATGCCCCACACAAATAGTGAAATGTGAACAGTATATAGCTTAAATCATTGTCTCTGTTTGGTCTTGAGCTACAGTGATTTGAGCAAGCACAAATATTGCTCTTGTCCTGTCTCATTCTTTTACCACCACCACATGAAAGAAACTAAATTATCCAGAGGGCATCCGAGGTGGGGTGCAACTCCTTCTCAAAGCACTGATATTTCCAAACAGAAAAACAGCTCGCTCGCAACAGGACGAGAATTAGGTGCAGCATAAAAGCGAGGAAAAGAAGATGTATTTTTATATCCATCCAGGGGGTCTCAGCTTATTTGCACTGCCTGTTTTATTGCATAGCCGCTCCCACCCACCATCACTGCCACATCTATTCGGTCTACAGACTGTGTGAAACGCTGCCTGTGTAGCCCCGCGGATGTTGTTTGTGCCTCCCACCGCAGGACTGCCGGCTTCATTGTGCTCACACGTACACAGGCAGACTTCATAGATGACTATAGGTGTATACAAGCAAAGAGAGAGAGAGAGAGAGAGAGAGAGAGAGGCCTCGGCAGAAAAGGCATGGGCGAATGAAAGCCCGAGGATAGAGCAGCAGAAGGGATGATGCCAGGCGATGCAACAGAGAATGAGGAAATCCTTCTTTAGCAGTAGATTCAGTTTGTAATCAGGTGCACTGAGGAAACTTTTAGAAGGAAGGTGAATGACGTTTGCCAACTTTGACTATGTACAGGAATATCTGGAAGAAGAAAAAAAAAAAAACATTGTTAGAGCTTTTTGTCAATATCTTTGTTCTTTGCATTTAATTCAATTTCTTATATTTTTCTATGTTCATTATTGCTTATTTAAATCTTAATCAGACAAAACATGTAAAGAACTGGCAACAACAGACGACTCACACCATCACGTGTCACCCTCGGACAAAGGCAGAACTATAATGCCAAACATCCGAGTTTTTATTTCCATGTGAGTAACAAGAAGTCATGATCTAGGAAATTGCGTTGGTTAAGTAATTAAGTTAAAGTAATTACATGTCAGGTAATTAAGCAGAACTAGCTTCTTTACATTTTTTGTCTTATCAAAAGAACCGTCTAAGCCTTAAAGAGAAGAAGACAAAATTTACTTTTTTACATTTAGCATTAATGATTCAAGATGGCGCCTCGTACGGTCGACATGGCTCTTTGCTGCTCTCTTTTTCTTTTGTTTTTACTTTTTAACTGTGCATCTGGCTGTTCCTACACCCGTGAGGAACTTATGAACATCCGACCCACCGTTCCCATGGACCTATTGCCTGTTTTCTTGGCATCTGCGGCTGATTTAGGTCATGTTCTAGCCAAAAAAGTGTGGGCCCGTAAAAGGGGAAAGCGAGGAGGCCTTCTCGTGCGTCTTAGGAGGAGAGGAGCGCGCACGGCTCTCCCCGGCATTTTTCTCTCCAACGTACGCTCACTGGGCAATAAGATGGACGAACTCAGCCTGCTCATGAGAAGAAACAAGGACTTCGCCACATCCTGTGTCCTCTGCTTCACTGAGACCTGGCTAAATGAGCGGATCCCGGACTGCGCTCTGGAGCTGCAGGGCTTTGGGCTGTTTCGCGCGGATCGCCATTGTGCGCTCTCAGGGAAGAGCAGAGGCGGAGGGCTCTGTTTCTACGTCAATACAAACTGGTGTAACGATGTGACAGTGATCTCCAAGCACTGCTCTCCTGCTCTGGAATATCTTTTCATTCATTGTAAACCATATTACTCCCCGCGGGAAATTGTTTCATTCATTCTTGCCTCTGTTTACATACCGCCATGCGCGGACGCGCGCGAGGCTCAGCGCGCACTCGCAGAGCAAGTACTGTGTATGGAACGCTTATACCCGGACTCTCTGATTATTATCCTGGGGGATTTTAATAAGGGAAACTTGAGCCAGGAATTACCCAAATACAGACAGTTTATCAAATGCCCGACCAGAGAGGAGAACACTCTGGATCACTGTTACACCACCGTGCGCGGAGCTTTTCCGCGCTGTTCCCAAGCCAGCCCTCGGCTTCTCAGATCACTCCATGATACATCTGGTTCCTGCTTACAGACAGAGACTAAAGCTCTCGAAACCTGCAGTGAGGAGCTCCAAAGTGTGGTCTGATGAAGCTGTGGAAGAGCTGCGCGCATGCATGGAATCTACAGACTGGGACCTTTTCAGAGCTGCCACAGACAGTTTGGATGAATATACGGACACTGTGACGTCATACATCCACTTCTGTGAGGATAGCATCATTCCAACAAGGACCAGGGTCATCTATAACAACGACAAACCCTGGTTCACTGCTAAACTCCGGCAGCTCAGGAAAGCAAAGGAGTCTGCTTTCAGGGAGGGGGACCGCAGCGGCTACAAAGCAGCTAAATATCAGTTCAGGAAAGAACTGAAAGCAGCCAAGTCCCGGCACAGAGAACGACTACAGGAGCAGTTTGGTAACAACGATACTGCTTCTGTCTGGAGGGGCCTACGGGAGATCACCAACTACAAACCCAAAGCCCCCCCCTGTGCTGATGACCACAAGCTAGCTGACGATCTGAACTTATTTTTCAGTCGCTTTGATGCTGCCCCTGACACCTCTCCCTCCCCCACCCCCCACTACTCTAACGACCCACCCATCAGCCCTGCCCCCAGCCTAACAATAGCCGCTAAAGAGATTAAACAACTCTTCCTGAGGCTGCACCCCCGCAAAGCTCCTGGCCCGGACCACGTGTCTCCGGCCACTCTGAGACACTGCGCCAGTGAGCTTACTCCTGTGTTCACGGACATTTTCAACTCCTCTCTGCAGTCCTGCCATGTCCCGGCCTGCTTCAAATCCTCCATCATTGTCCCCGTCCCGAAGAAGCCCAGGATCACAGGACTCAATGACTACAGACCTGTAGCACTTACGTCTGTCGTCATGAAGTCATTTGAACGCCTGGTTCTCTCCCATCTCAAGTCCCTCACCTCCCCCCTCCTGGACCCCCTGCAGTTCGCCTACAGAGCCAACAGATCTGTAGACGACGCCATTAACCTGGCCCTCCACCACATCCTACAGCACCTGGACTCCCCGGGGACCTACGCCAGGGTCCTGTTCGTGGACTTCAGCTCTGCCTTCAACACAATCCTGCCATCCCTGCTCCAGGACAAGCTCTCCCAGCTCAACGTGCCCGATTCCACCTGCAGGTGGATCACTGACTTCCTGACGGACAGGAAGCAGCGAGTGCGTCTGGGGAAGAATGTCTCGGACTCTCGGATTATAAATACAGGAGCCCCACAGGGCTGTGTTCTTTCTCCCTTGCTCTTTTCCCTGTACACCAACCACTGCACCTCCAGCCACGACTCCGTGAAGCTGATCAAGTTCGCGGACGACACCACCCTCATTGGACTCATCTCCAACAACGATGAGTCCGCCTACAGGAGGGAGGTGGACCGGCTGGTGTCCTGGTGCAGTGGTAACAACCTGGAGCTGAACGCCCAGAAGACAGTGGAGATGATTGTGGACTTCAGGAAGAGCACTGTCCCCCCGCCCCCACCCTCCGTGATGGACTCCCCCATCACCTCTGTGGAGTCCTTCCGTTTCCTGGGCACCACCATCACCCAGGACCTCAAGTGGGAGCCGACCATCAGCTCCCTCATCAAGAAGGCCCAGCAGAGGATGTACTTCCTGCGGCAGCTCAGGAAAGCCAAGCTGCCTGCACAGATGTTGGTGCAGTTCTACACGGCCATCATCGAGTCCATCCTCACCTCCTCCATCACCGTGTGGTTCGCTGGAGCCACAGTCAGGGACAAACAGAGACTACAGCGCATTGTGCGCTCTGCAGAGGAAGTGATCGGCCGCAGCCTTCCATCGCTGCAGGACCTGTACGTCGCCCGAGCTCGAGGCCGGGCTGGTCGTATCACAGCCGACCCCTCTCACCCTGCACATGGACTATTCCAACCACTCCCCTCAGGCAGGAGGCTGCGGTCCATCAGGACTAGAACCTCCCGCCACAAGAACAGTTTCTTCCCCTCTGCTATTGGACTCTTGAACACTTCTTAACCTGTCCCCCCGCCCTTTATAAAGTCACTTTACTGCCCATCATACGTCACTTTACTTCACTGTACTGCTGTCACCTTACATTGTGTGCACCATGTGCACTTGTATATTGTAAATAGTAACTGTAACTCTATTTTAAATTTAAATTTATTCTTTAGAAGTGTTTTTTATTCTTATTTTTATTATCTCTTTTTGACTGTTGCACTGAGCCAAAGCAATTTCCAAGTCTGTGACCTCCCGTTACTTACGTTGGCAATAAAAATGATTCTGATTCTGATTCTGATTCTGAGAGGCTTTGGATTTCATGTTTGCCATTTGTCTGAAAAATTAAACATATCTAATATGTACTTTTTGTTTGGACATTTTGTTTTCTCTACACTGCGTGAAGCCAACCTGAAGAATGCCAAAAGTGGCCTTTTGATTATGTTTAAGTTGGTTAAGGTTTTAGTCAGGGACAAATTGCCATTACAGTCATAAAGGTAATTTTTTCAAGCAGTATTCCCCGTCAGAATAGTTTTACCACATGTTCTTTTGAAAGACATGTTTTATGTATTAACCTTGTCTCTTATTAGCCTGACCAGTCACTCAACTGACCACGCCTACTCAGGAAGTAACATTCTCAGATGTTCAGACAGTTCAGACAGTTCTGAAGTTGGCTCGTAAGGTAAAACATCTGACTTATCTTTCAAAAGAGCCACAAACATTTTACCTCAAGACAAAATTCATCTTATTTAATCCGTTTAATCCGTTTCACCCAAATTTATACCTAGTCTCTTGCATAATGTTAGCTAAAGCAGGGTTCTCGCCAGCAGTTTCCTAGATGTCTGTGATTTCTGTGATTCATACCCCCCTTTGCTGCAATTTCTATAGTTTTTCTCAAGTTGCTTTGATCAATTGGCCACTTTTCTAATAATCAACAATGTCAAAAAAGTGCATATAAAGGCTCCTTCTGTGCCGCACTCCTTGTGACTAGTCCAGTTCTGGTTCAGAGTCCATGAATACATTACAGATTATTCAAAGTTTGTTAGATTTGCTTCTGTCTTTGACACCGGTTTACTGTCATTACTTCTATACC
The DNA here is from genome assembly GCA_964034765.1 of Knipowitschia caucasica. Taxonomy (NCBI): domain Eukaryota; kingdom Metazoa; phylum Chordata; class Actinopteri; order Gobiiformes; family Gobiidae; genus Knipowitschia; species Knipowitschia caucasica. The sequence continues at coordinate 8,279,793 of OZ035829.1, read as the reverse complement.
AGCATAATCATTAAGTGACTGTAGAGACCAGAGTACAATTTCACAATCAATACGTTCCCATTTCACCAACGCCACCCATCTTTTTAAGGTTTAGGACCCTTTTTACCTTCCCTGCGACGTAAAGCCACAGGTTCTTCTTTCATACAATTTGCACAAACACTCAAAGGGTCTAAAGAGAAACAAGAAAGTTTGTGTCTTCACAGGACCCTAATCTACGCATTGGGGGGGAACCAGGCTCTGCTACAAATCCTGCAGGGAAACAAATCACACATGCAGTTTGTAAATGTAACAAATCAGCCCAGAACACACTGTTTTCATTGAATTAGAAAACACGTGATCGTTTGCATTAATAAAAGAAAAAACCCACTGTTTGACACTTTGGACTGAGAGCTGATTGGCCGAGTGAGGGTGGTATGGTCTATTTCACTCAGTTACATGGATTTGACTATTTTTGGTGGTTTGAAAGTCCTCCAACAGCATAAGTAGTTTGCTCACATTCAACATTCAATAGGGTCAGTTAAGTGTCTTGGCCGAGGATTATTATACAGGAATATGGTTGAATAATGTATTTATGGGTTATAATTGGGTCATTATTGAGGATATTCACACTTAAAAGTTTAGGTTTTATGGTTTACTTTAACTGGACCAAATCTGCATCACTCAGGGAAATGTTTTACAAAACTATTGAAGACGTGTCCGCTAGTCACAGTTTAATTGTTGAAGTAGATCGTCCCACATTGAACCAGACTTGGTCCAGTTAAATCACCATACATTGAAACTATTGACATTGAGTTCTGTCTATGTTGAACCATGATTAAAAAAAACTATACTTATTGATCCCCAGAATCTTAGTACAGTACATCTCTTTCATTTGCAAAGAAAGAATCTGGGAATGAAACATAAAAATAACTTGGAGCAAAGGTGCGGACGACATACTCTCTGTGCATGTGTTGGAAAACAGATGTATCAGTATCAGAAGATCTATACTACATGTCATAGACGCATTGTTATATTGTATAGGTGTGAGTTTCATACAGCCCACTGGGACACGCCCACTCGCTCGTCTCCATGGTGACGAAGAATCGGAGGCTGTGCTTACCTGCGCTCCTGTGCGTGTGTGTGTGTGTTTGCTATGTGGAGTGTGGAGCCGCTCAGGTGAGTCCATCTTTAAGCAGTGTTACCATGGAGACGAATATAGTCCCGCACAGAGACAGACGGCTGTGGGGACGTGGGAGCCAGATCCAGTGGAACCATTGTTTGGGGTTTGGGTTAAATGATAGAGGTATAATTGCTTGACATTTACAGCAGGTAATTTTCCCAGATTGCAAGTTGACACATTGATTGAGTGGTGTGTATTTTGCCTGGTAAATCTTGTGTGACTGTAATAATCTTGTCTCTTATCAAGGAGCTGGATCCACGCAGCATTCTGAGGTTAAACGCCTCCATGATTATGCAAACACCTGTAGTCTATAAGATCACACTGAAAAATGTCATTACAATAGAAGGAGTAAAACTATGGAACAAGCTCAGTTTAGATGCAAACGCTGTTCAACTATCATCATCATCATCATCATTTCTGGATCAGGGGGGTGACAATCAGAGCTGCCACCCAAGTCTCAAAGCACCTATCCCTCCTGCAGGTGGTGGGTGCACAGGATCATGGCTTCTCCGTCATCGAAGACATCGCCTTGGTTTTTCAGCGGGGTATTCAGGCGAAGCAGGGTTGTGTCTTGCCCAGGGATCACAACGACAGCAGACATGAGTGGGAGCAGATGGCGTGGATTGTGTATCAAACCCACAACCATTAGGTCCATAAACCAATGCTCTATAGACCTAATGAGCCACTGTCGCCCAGGAGAGTAGAGACTGGTTAATACTGTGATGGGAGACCTCTGGGAACACCAGGTGCCACAGTGGATGCGGTTGTAAAGGGCCAAACTGTCATAGTCACCGTAGGCAAGAAACCTCACCCAGATGGTAAAATATAAGTAAGTAAGTAAGCAATCTTTTTTTATAGTATGGCCTTTCATAGTCCAGAGTCACAAAATGCTTTAGAATAGTTGTGGGCATTTGTCTCTCACTCCACACAGAGATGGGAGCGAGGTCACCGAGCAGGAGGTGCATTTCAGACCTATTGTATGTGTGATATGAGTCTAGTGTGTGTGTGTGTGTGTGTGTGTGTGTGTGTGTGTGTGTGAGTACTTGGTGGTGGTGCAAACTGGTCACCACCGTGTATGGAGTGGAGTGATAATGTCATGTGAAGTGTTTTTGGGTGTCATGAGAAGGGCTGTATAAGTATAATGCATTTTCTCTCTGGTCAAAAAGTCAAATAGCGACTCACAGAGCTGTGCAAAAGAAAACATGTTTTCTAGTAAGATGAAAACAATTAGCATTTTACTATTTTACACTTATGATTCCTGGGACAGAAATGTTACGGACTCCATCTTTATGCACCGTAAGATGTTACAGACTGGAGGCACGGTGGCGCAGTGGTTGTGCTTCGGAGTAAGAAGATCCTGGGTTCAATTCCACCTCCAGGACCATGTTCTCCCTGTGTCTGCGTAGGTTTTCCTCCAGGTGCTCCTGTTTCCCCTACCACTAAAAAACATGTACAATAGATCTAACATCTTCTTTGTGGAGTGAGTGACAAATTCCCACAACAAATTGTAAAGCCCTTTGTGACTCTGGTCTGTGAAAGGTGCTATATGAAAAAAGATTACTTACCTTACGTACTTACTAGTATTTTTAAGCCTATTTTGGAAGTGATTATACACAACAGGCCATATTTTGTAAAATGAACATGCGACTAAATCCGCATAATACACTACTTTAGCAGCAAGTATTTAGACTTAATCTGTTGTGTGATGACAGGGCTCATTTAGCAGTGTGTGACGAAACGCCTGAGCTGAAGAGAAAACGCTGCATTAACCTCCATCGGTTCCCATCATGGAGGAGTTCACGCCTTTTAAGTTGTTGACTGGCCCCACAGAAATTAACGGCACTTTTATTCCCACTAAATGTATGTCTTAGTGTGTTCCTGTGTGTGTTTTTGTGTGTGTGAGTGTGTGTTTGTCTCTGTGTGTGAGTGTGCTGCAGACTGATTGCTAGCACTTCACATCAGAATAATTGTGACAACAGGCTGATGAAGGCGGCGGGAGGTTAAAGTCCCACTGCCGTAATTGAATGAAGAAAATGTTTTTGTGGGTACTTTGTTGCGTTGGTAAATCAGTGCTTCCCAAAGTGTGGTCCAGGGCAATAAGACGGAAGAACATCACTCCGAACACACCTCAACTTCACTTGGGAGTAACCTTCTCAGACAGGCTCCGAGTAGTATTTATGTTTCTAAAGATCCAGCCTTTTGATAATATTGAGAAAGAACATTTTTCATTTCATTTGTTTATTTATTCCACACATGCTCGAGATATACAAACAATTAATCACAGAAATTTTTTTATTAAGAGCAAACAAGAAAACATGTGCATGTTTTGAAAAGGGAATGGTCGAAGAAAAAAGTTTATTTAAATCAATTCCCCCCGAGCCAGTGGTGTAATTTGACACCCTTTAGCAGTAGTTTTTTTAATTGTATTGCACAGTTAATAATTCGAAATATGGACTACTACTAGTAATTTGACACCCTTTATATGAATCCAACCTACATCCGGGATGGGTTTTAAGCCGATAAAACAAATATGATTTTGCGAAATACTTCCCCTTTAATGTGATGTATTGTCCTGCTCCATGTCTTTGCCTCTGAAACCATTTCCGTGTAACTTTTGATGTTGTAATTATAGAATCTTCTGATCACTGATACTCATGGGTCTGATGTTCTGACGACATTCTGTGAAAGAGCCTTGAGATAAAGAGCAGTGTCCACCCCGCTCCCCTCAGCAGGACGCCGGCCTAGCTATCTGAGGCTGAAGGGGACACACTATGAAGACCAGCTTTTGATAACCACTGTCAAGTTTTGTAAAGGAACAAACATTAATTTATTTGTCACACATTTAAAGATAGATAGATAGAAAGATACTTTATTGATCCCCGTCGGAGAAATTCAGGTGTCCAGTTGCAGCAAAAAAAAATAAACATAAATTGATCATTCAAAAAAGCTAACAATAGTATCAGCAACAGCCCTTCAGGTCACAGCAGCAGAGGTGGAGTAGCCTCTGGCTGGAGCAGGACGGGTCACAACAGCAGAGGTGGAGTATAGCCTCTGGGTGGAGCAGGACGGGGCACAACAGCAGAGGTGGAGTATAGCCTCTGGCTGGAGCAGGACAGGTCACAAGGTGGAGTAGCTGCTTGGTTCGGAGCGATAAAGTGAGATCTTCTGATTTAGGGCTTTCATAATATGAGTCAAATTGACCTGGAATGAAAGGTTTTGCTTGTACATAGGAACAGGGGCCTATTACAGACTATTTTGTATTGTGTTATTATTCCAAATAAAACAAAGTCGTTATAGTTGTTTTGCTTACCTCTCCACAGACCTCCTCTATGGTATGCTATAGATGTAATAAATACTTTATTTATCCCCCGTGGGAGAAAATCAGGTGTCCTGCAGCAGAAAAAATAAAAACAAAAATGGATCATTCTAAAAAGCTAACAATAATAATAAGCAACAGGCCTTGCAGCAGAGATGGAGTAGCCTCTGGGCGGAGCAGGACAGGTTACAAGTTGGACTAGCCGCTTGATTGGACCATTTTATCTGCTCTAGTCCAAAGTAAAAGGCTGAATGTATTTGGACATTTACAATGTGTCTATACCGACAGTGTGCAGTTAAGCATTTTCAGTTTGGGTTTCACTGGGATTTATGTCTCCTTTGTCAAGAAGTAAATTGGAGTGAAAATCTGCAAACCAGATCGGCAAAAAAAAAAAAATCATATGATTAAAGATACTTTAGGCATTTTGCTGTGGTCTGTCTCAATGTTGTATTTTCAGGTTAGCCTTGAGTGAACATCCTGGCAGGCGAATGGGATGCAGCTGTACAGGCGTCTCATCCTTTCACTGGTGTCAGAATTACAGCAACAAACTGATTCTGTTTTGACATCTCTCTGAGATAAGTGTGCTTGTCTCACATCACATTTTGTCCTCTCTATATATTTTTATATTGTTCACATACACAACATTTGCAAAAGCAATTTCATCACATTCAAGACTGCAATCTGAGCAGTCATGTGCCTCTGTGCTTCAGGATAACACTATATTTTTTATTGTTCAAGCACCACTCAATCAATCAGATCATTGTTTCCCTGAAGATTCAATGGGAAGGGCCTGTTCAGCGAAACGAGAGGTTAAAATATAGGATTATTATAAACTCAATCGACTGGTCTCCATGCTGCAGAACAGAAAGACGTGGTCCGGTTGGGGCAGTTTGACGTCCTTGAGACAAAAGCTGGCTGCTTTTTGTGAATACAAATGAGACTGAAGTGGCATTTTGTTGGATAAGAACCATTCAACTATCTTTGAACAATCATCATAGTTAGATTGAAAGTATACTTTAAAGGGACTGCACTATCCCTGACTAAAAACAAAGACCACTACATGGGCTTAGCCCAACCATTAAAATACAGGGTCGCACAGAGTCTCCCACTTGTGAAGTTAGATACACAGCAGATACACAACAAGAAACATTCCCATTAGTATAACACAGGTCTGTGTTGCTTTCTGTGGGTGGTCTGTAGCCTGCTATCCTCATGATAAGCATATACTTTACACACAATAATACATCTGCAATCAGCCTTCAAATACCAACATTTTCATTGCCATTTTCTGTGACAAGAGAAGAGAATGGATTAATATCATCACCAAGAATTTGATAATAATTTGATTTCCTAAATGGTAGTGGAAACTAGCAGCCTGTTTGACAAGCTTGTTTAATTCATTTTGCCAAGACCCTCTTTTCACTATGGTAAACGTCTGGCTAACTATTCCAGTCTGTTAGCTCTGCCCTATACGCAGCCAGGCAGCACTGAAAACGCTGCATGCATCATTAACCTTGCAGAGATAGACAAACAAAACAACGTGGCAGCAGTTTGTTGTCTCCTCAAAACCCCATAAGATTTAATTTTCATTTATTTTCCAAATATCCATCCAAGCATCTTACTTTTTATATTAATGGGCTGCACTTACAATGGATGCGGCAAAAAGAAAAAGATCTGCATAATCCAAGATCAAAACAATATTAAGCCAAATCCTCACTTTCAATTATGATGAAAGTGCAGACATCACAAAATTGACAAGATCATGTATTCAAACAAGAAAGCTACAATTAAAATTGGCCCAAGGCAATCATCAAGGCGGGCTGCTCCTGAACTCTGTTTGGCAGGTGTGTTTGTGTCATTCATGCATATTTAACTAGTCATTTCAGTCCTCAAAGCCTTCACTACAGCTAACCAACTCCAAGGCTGTTTACTGTTTCAATCCTTCTTAACTTCATTCATTTGGCTGTTCATATTCCAAAATGATTGAAATAAGCAAGTTATTCATATACATAATGCTATTATTGTTCTCCTTATTATGCGCTGTATTTCATTTTAGAAAAGACTTATCTAAATAGTCACTTATCTTGTGCTGTGTGCTCCTCAATACTTCTGTTCTGTAACTGGTGATGCAAAACTGAAATTTCCTCACCGTGGGACGAATAAAGGATCTCTTAATTGTAAATGTTTTTTTATATTATACTGTACATGTACATGATGCATAGTTACTGATGTGATACCTACAGTAACTTTCAACCACAGAATAGTGGAAAAATATAACTAAAATCCATCTAACTCGTTCGTTTCTAGTTTTCCCATGCATGTATTGTTGGCCTATCACATCTTTCAGATATAATGTTTTACTTTTACCGGACTCTTTCTGTCAGGACAAACAGCATGTGTTTTAGAGGAGAGAGAGTGGTTCAGCATAGAGCAAGGTGTTGGGATCAGAGAGTGCTTTTGTAGTGCTTTTGCTCAAATTCGCTGCTCAACTTATCAAAATCATAATGTCTGTGTTGAGTATAAGCCTCTGCTTCATCCAACCCCTTTTCACATGAACATACACGTTATTTTAATATTTTGTTCGATTCGTTGTTTAATCACTTATTTTATACATTTGTTATTGATTAAACAAAATAATAGATGTCCCAGCTTGGTATGTGCTATACAATACTCCCCCACTAAGCCACATTTTGACCATGCCTGCACACTTCTGTCTGCAATTACAACCCTACAGCACACTGCTGAGCCAGGACTCAAAGGAGAGATGCCACTCCACAAGTAACAAAAGATTTTTATTGAAAACTGTGGTTTCAGACCGGGTTAGAGAGGGGCGGCGAACACTTACATCTGCACAATGACATTTAAGGACAATAGAGCTACAGCAGCAGATAACAGATGCTGTTAAAAAGCCCTTAAAGCATAAGAAACACTTATTTTGTTTTGTTTTCCTGCTTTAACTGGAACAATCTTCCAAACTAATAAGGAGTGGACATCAACTGACATTTTGTCTCTTAAATACTTTGATAAATAGTTGTTTGACCAAAATACAAACACATCTATGACTTCACAAAATGTGTTGATCCACAGTCGACCACAGGGGACGCTACTCAACACTGTTGGTATGAACCATAGTTTTGTCCTCTTCACTGGGGATATTTTACACTTATGTGCACTTGCAAAACGTATTTAGTTCTGGGGTAAACCTAGAACCGTTGCCACAGCGATTGACAATTCAAAACAAGATACAGTATGCTCATTTTACTTTTCTTGTTGTAGGCAAGGATGACAGACTTGGTATAACAGTCAGTGACACACAAATGCAATGATAAACTTGATTAGTAATACAACAAATAAGTGACAAATTATTGCTTTTAGTCAGTGTTAAAACACTTCTTAGCACATCTTCAAGGAAGAAACTCCTCAAAACTGGTTAGTAGTGGTGGTCCTGCTGGAGTGGGGCCTAAGTGAAGGTGAATTCAGGAGCTATGTCCCAAATCTGGTTTACAGCAGAAGACCGATGTTGTTAAAACACTTCTTCAAGACATCTTCAAGAAAGAAACTAGTGCCTCCTTAAAGATGGTTAGAAGTGGTGGGGCCAAAGTGAAGGTGAAGGCCCTGCTCAGTCTGGAGAATAGCCGAGGCAGCACAAATTTGTGGTGCTTCTGGAAGGCCCTCAGCTCTGAGTTTATGTTTCACTGCAGCCGCCTGTGTGTCCTCTGCGCGGGCTCAGGCTGAGGAGCACAGATCCAAGCGTTTCACATGAGGTGACATCACCTCTATGCACAAAATGGCTATAATTTGACAGGTTTTGAGTGTTGTATGGTACAGTATATCACCCAAATTATTGTAGTGTCTGCTATTATAAATTCTACATATACAGCATGTATCTTCAAGTTTGTGTTGGGAAAATTTGGGTCAAAATGGTAGAAGCAGCTGACCAGTCATGAGGTAGACGTGTGAGCAACACTAATGTTAGGACAATGTGCATGGCTGTCCTTAAATGTATGGGTTGCTTTTTCTGCATATTGTGACTGTATCTTGACTTTTTCTCCAATCTATAAGATGCTAGTCCGCGGTGTGTTCTTTGTCAGTCACGCCATCTCTGAGCTGAATTGGAATTGGATTTGATGTATTCTGATTATGTCATTAAACTCTTTCTTTAATACATAACTCAGAGTGCTGTCCTTCTCCAACAACTATACTGGTTTGTGCGGGAAACCCCATCTTCTGCTGATGAGAAGATACAACATTATTATCACACATGTTCTTAGGATGGACTGTGAAAAATGGAGAAAAGCGAAATATGGAACCTTTAAGTTTAAAATAAATAATCAATAGGTTTAAAAGCTGCAGGTCGATTCTCTGAATCCACAATTCTATTGTTCTCTTTGAAGATCAAAGTGAAACGCAACATTTCCAGGATATCAGGGGACACCACCTGCAGCTTTTCAAGATGCTGGATCCACTCATCCATTTCAGAGACTGCATCCTGAGTTACATCATGGACATCACAAATGGTTACTTGCTCATGTTCAGTTTTAGCGAGTTCTGGTGACTGCTCCTGGTCAATCACAGGAGGTGCCTGCTGAGCACGATTAGTAGAAGTGTCTTCATGGGTTTCAAGAGACACGTGGTCTTCGGAAGTTGTCTGAACCTCCTCTTCAGTGTTACCCACGAAAACATCTGGCGTTTCATCTTGGGAAAGCTTTTCTTCTATAACATCTTCTTCCTTGATAGCCACTGCTGGGGACACCTCCAAAATGTAATGTAATTATGATATTTCAATGTAATCCTTGAAAGCTTGAATCCTTGGGCTGGTGCTATGAGACTTGGGTGGCATCTCTGACTGTCACCCCCCTGACCCAGAAATGGATTAAAGGGTAGAAAATGGATGGATGGATGAAAGCTTCTGATTGTAACCTTCCTTAGGTAGGATTTTCAAAAGTCTCACATCTATTAGAATTTTTTACTCTAATATAATATACCATGAGAATGCACTCACTCAGGTGCATTTACTGATCAGCATGGATATATAATATTATCTCGATAGTTAAAAACTGCAGCTTAAATTCACACATTCACGTTGACCCCTTCATGATACAGATACCCTCCTTTTCTTTTTAACAGCAAAATCATTCTTTCCTGATGTACGTTGAAGATTATCTCCATCATAATCTGTACAATTATACAGTACATGCACCACATGTCTTACATAGCGCCTTTCACAGACCTCTTTCAGCAGAGCCCTGAAGATGCGCGCTGTGCTCCTACTGTATGCATTTCGTTTTTCAATTAATTATACACGTGCGAGGTTAGAGCAATGTGAAGTTGTCTTTTTTGTTTGCAGTAATATTGTTTTATTGTTTTGCACATTGGTATTGTTTTATATTGTTGATCATTGTGGGTATGCAGAATCAACTTAATGGAGTGTCAGTGTTAACACAGACGATAGAGTGGCTAACTTGTTAAATGAAAATAATCTGCTTTCTGCTTTCCAATAAAACAGAACTCTTACCTATCACACTGTGCAGTAAACGCTTTGCAGCTGTTGGTTGTGGAGGTTGGACAAACACTGCGACTGATCCCCAGTGCTAACAGCAGCTCAGGCACTGTTTGTGTGTGTGTATTGAAAACAGCACAAAACCCATCAGCAATCCAAGAGTACAATAGATCAGGGGTTCTCGATGTGGGGGTCGAGGGACACAAGCTGGCATTTGCAAGAAGATGTCCACATTATATATTTTTACATAATAGTTTTACAATCTGTTGGCTACAAAAATAGGTCCCCTGTGTATCCCCTCTGAACCATTCAGCGAGCGGGGGAGGCAGGTATTGTAGGTAGGTGTCGGTGACGTCAAGAGTGTGCGCTGAATTGGCTGGTTGTGCAGTTTGGAAGAAAATGGGAAAGTAAAGAAATATGTTCTTGTTCAGCGCTCATATATCAAGAAATTTGAGCAGGAGCACGGTGAATATTTTGCAAGTTTTATTATATGTTGTAGCAAATGTGTTAGGGCTCTACTCCCCACGGGCTCCATTTGTGGCAAAGGAGATGGCTAAAGCTAGGCTAAATGCTAAATCCTCACTCACTCGTGCGCATTAGTAAGTAAGTAAGTAAGTAATCTTTATTTATATAGCGCCTTTCACAGACCAGAGTCACAAAGCGATTTACAATTGTTATTTTTTGGGCACTTGTCCTCTCACTCCACTCAGAGATGGGAGCGGGGTCGCCGAACAGGAGGCGCATGCCAGACCTATTGTACATATTTTTAGTGGTAGGGGAAACCAGAGCACCCGGAGGAAACCTACGCAGACACGGGGAGAACATGCAAACTCCACTCCTCGTCCGACCGAGATTTGAACCCAGGACCTTCTTGCTGAGAAGCGAGAGTGCTATCCACTCAGCCACCGTGCCGCATTACACATATACGTCACGGCAAACTCAAATCCAATTGAAATTAAATGTTTACAATGGTATGGTAAGACCAGGCTAGTGCCAATACAACGGTAAAGGAAAAAAAAAAGACAAGTTCCAAATGTTTCTCCAGATCATTTCATAGTGATCACATTCACAAACTGCCATATAAGTGCTTTCCGCATGACTAACAAAATACGTTATTCATTCTTGTCATCCCTTACACCTTGACAATACTAAATACTATGAGACACTGCCTTTGTTTTGTACGTGAAGTGACATGGATGTGTTCAGCAAATAACCGAAAAACCCTAAGGCATTACATTAAAACTACATACACACACGCTTTTGGTTCCTAGTGTGCTTTACATACCCACACACATCAGCACAACATGTTGAATGGTTTAGGGTTATAGTACAATGTTAAATATCAGGCCACTCTACCCAGTCAGAGTCGAAGGCTTAGAAACAGACTGGAGGACAAGCATTACACCAGCAGAGCGTTCATGCTGGGAAGTGACCTGAGGATGTGGAGCAAAGCTGTGGCCTCAATACCTGTGTCTGTATGGGGCTAACGTGACTGCAGTCCTAAATAAGAATGCCAAAAGGAGAAACAGCAAGTGGGATTAGTATAACAGAAAGAAGTTAACACATAACACTCTTTTGTATTCATCATGCAGAAAAATGTATACTTGTTTCTTCCTAATGCTAGACTTACAAATGTGTATTTTATGTTATTTACTATAGAGATATTGTTCATTTATCTTGTGCTGTTTGCCACTCATTCCTACTGTTCTGTAACTTGTGATGCAACACTGACATTTCCCCCCACTGCGGGACAAAAAAGGATCTTTAATTTGTTCATTCATACATTCTCTACCCATGTATTAATCCATTTCTGCTACCCAAGGCTCATAGCACCAGTCCCTCGCAGATCCTTCGTCCGCGGTGACACAGCCTTGTTCTTACAGCGGGGGCTTTGGGCAACGTGGGGTTAAGTGTCTTGCCCAAGGACACAACGACAGCAGACGTGCGTGGGAGCAAATGGAGGAGGTCTTGTGGGGAGATCGAACCCATGACCTTCAAGTCCAAAGGCCAACTGAGCCACCGTCGAGAATATAGGATCTCCTAATCTTAACATGACATGATTTATATAGTGTACGTATGTATGGTAAAATGAATGTATTATTTATGAAACGGCTTGACACAATACCATAGTGGACACACAATTATTAGACACAAGTGATAGCAGATGAATGAGGTGTGTTGCATGATCCAAGTATGTAGCCTCAGTGTGTTGGCGATGGTTCGATGTGGCAAATGTTAAAACTTTTCACCGTGATGGATCTGAACACCACCACAAAAGCATTAATGATGAATACCCTTCGCAACAGTTTTTAAAGCTCTACTGCACCTCTAGTCTCATTATTCTGTATTTTGCTGTTTCAATTCACAACAGTTCCTGAACCCATCTTCAGTCCTCCTTATTCAATTATGTGAGAAAGTGAAAACCTTACTTATGTGCTGGTGATTAGTTGTAGTAAACAAGTCTTTTAAGGACCTTCTGTATTCCCAAGCGCTATTTCAATAGCGCATTAGAAGTACTTTCTTATGATAAGGACACGTAAATCACACAGGCAGACACACACACAGACGTACACTCACACACACAGACGTACACACACACAGACGTACACGCACACACACACATTGAAGAGTTGTCAAGGAGACCCAGCTTTCTTCCTCAAACTGAAAGTCAGAGAAGATAAAGATCAACAAGCATCATTTTTGAGAGTCCGATTTTGCAAAAAGCATTAGTTTTGTGAAGTGAAGTTATTCAAAACCAAGCACAACTCAGGCGGCCAAAGCCTTGTTCTGACGGCCGATGCCTCAATGTGCTGCTGCAGCGTTTTAGAGGCACGGTCATGAAAAATCACCTGAACCCGCGCCACGACCAGAAAGAACACTCCAGCGACTTGAGGCAAGTGAAATTTTCATCTTCTCGTCCTCACTTGCAATAAGCAATCGTACTCACTGATTGGTTGTTGCGTCGGCGGCCAAGAAGTTCAACATAATTAAAGGACAGGCTAACATTAAGAATAGAATGTTAAATGATAACGATCTAGATCAGGCGTTTGGTTTGAAACATATTCATTCAATTGGTCAATGCACACTGTCCAATTGTTAGTCTAAACAACGCAAAGAGGAAATGTAACAGCTCTCCTCAGATGTCAAAAAGGTCTGATAAATGCATGTAAAAAGAAAAATCAATTGTATAAAAAAATTTGAAAAACAGAACACCTGCAGCTGAAATGAAGTATAAACTAATTGAAATGAAGTAAAACAAATTAACTGAAATTCTGAGGAAATGTAGGAAGGATTACTACCAAACCTTACTAGAAATAATGAGATGTATGGCAAGTGCTGAATAGATCGTTTAGAAACAAAAATAAATTACATGGGATTGTCGATTATTTTATTAATAACAGCAACAAAACTGCTAATGAAGTGGTAAATAGCTACTACTTTGTGACCTGCTCAAGAAATATCCTCATCCGGTTCAACCAATGCACGTACTGCTGTTGGTATACATGAAAATCCAAATTCATTCTTCCTCAAGCCAGTAAACAATAGAGAGATTATTAGTATTGTAAAAAAAAAATTAAAAACAAGAGATAAACAGACTGTGATCACATAGACATGGCTTTGATACAACAAATCGGAAATGATAGGCCAATTTCTCTTTTATCTCGGTTCTTAAATATTTAAAAAAAATATTCACTAACCAATTTCACTGCCAAATTTGAGATCCTGAACGTCAGTCAATTTGGGTTCAGGAAACACTCGACAACTATACGCTGGCCCTGATACACTTGGTTGAAGAAGTAAGCGACAGCATAGAAAAAAAAAATGTCTCCCTAGCCATACTCATAGATTTAAAAACAACCCTTTGATACAATCAAAGTATATTGATCAGAAAGCTTGAAATGATTGGTATTAGAGGAATTCCGCTACACTGGCTTCACTCTTATCTCACCAATAGACAGCAGTACGTGCAAATGGGAGAATATAAGTCATCGGTCAAATATATATCTTGTGGTGCCCCTCAGGGGTCTGTACTAGGACCTTTGCTGTTTCTACTGTACATACTGTAAATGACCTGTGCAACGTTTCGGGGGAAGACAAATTTGTTCTGTTTTCTGATGATACTACCATCTTATTTAAGGGCAAAGACCTTCCACAGCCACTGGTCGAGTCTCCTACTGAATTAGATAAAATTAAAAATTGGTTTAATGAAAACATGCTTTCACTTAATCATAAAAAACAAAAATGATAATATTTGGGCGTAAAAAAATCTATGGAACAATCTTGAAATTACACAAAAATAAAGCTATGACCAAACACATTTTTATCATAGCAAATTAATGCACGGTAAGTCGACTGCTCACCCGTGAATGTCAAAGGGGGTAGGCTTTAATAAGCTTTTCTTCTGCCCTACTCCTTTTGAGCGTCATTTTTTTATTTGTAAATTTAGTTATTTTATTTAATATTTATTTTCTCTCGCTTTACTTGCCATGCTGGTCTGTACCTCAATGTCCACCTTGTGAAACAAAGATGCTGAAATACAGACAAACTAACGAACAAATAGCTTATGGTAGCTCTGCATTAGCCTGGTCTTACTATACTATGATACCAATTTCATTTCACACTCCAATTAACAGGTGGGAGGGGTTAACTCCTTTTGCAGATTGAAACCATTGGATCTGAGTTTACCGTGACGTATGTAATGCGCCCGAATGAGTCACGCATTTAGCATTAAGACAAGATAAGACAGACTTTATTGATATCACACGGGAGAAATTTACATGTCACATTTGGCATGGATAGAATCACTCAAGATTTGTGCTAAAGAAAGAAGTGTGCAAACGTTAAAGGCAAAAGATATAGTCTTTTCAGGATATATTATGTACAATAAAAGTGACAATTAAAGAAACAGTGGCAATAGTAGTGCAGGTTTTTTAGTCTTAGTGCAAGTGACTTAAAGTGACTTATTGTACAGTCTGACAGCGGTGGGGATAAAGGCCCTGCGGTAGCGCTCTTTCTTGCACTGAGGGTGTTTCAGTCTTCCACTGAAGGAGCTCCTCAGCTCCTCTTCAGTCCTGTGCAGTGGATGGGAGGTGTTGTCCTTGATGGAGGTGACTTTGACTAGCAAGCTGGCCCTCCTGACCAGCTTGTACAATCTACTCCTGTCCCACTCCTGTGCCGTGTGCTGCCCGGGGCCCAGCACACGGCAGCGTAGTGTATGACAGACGCTACCGCAGAGTCAAAATAAGTCCTGGAACAGAAGCCTGCTCACTCCGAAGGACCGCAGCCTGAAGTCGATTATGATCTCCTTGGTCTTACTGGTGTTCAAGCACAAGTGGTTGCACTCACACCAGTCGACAAAGTCCGTGATAACCGACCGATTTTCCAGTTCGTTCCCCTCAGACACACAGCCCATGATGGCGGAGTCGTCTGAGAACTTCTGCAGGTGACAGCTGTGTGTGTCATGTGTGAAGTCTGAAGTGTAGATGGTGTAAAGAAACGGTGAGAGGACTGTTAGTATTAGATAGCAATATGGCCTACGTGCAGGACTCTACAAGGACTCTACAAGGACTCCATGTTATGACTATGATGTGACTGTCTCTTTGTGACACGTATGTCTTTCGATGTGTGACGTGACAATGACTATATAAACTGTGTACTGCCTTTATTCTGTCTGAGAGGAAGAAACAGAGGAAACCAGTGGAACTTGAGAGAAACTTAAATAAACTTCCAGAGTTTGGCACACCACGATCCGTCTCTGTCTGCCTAAATCCTAACAGATTTGGTGGAGAATGCGCGGCTCCGTGTGTGCCATTCTCTGGATTGTTTTGAGGGAGTTTTCTCTGTTTCTTTTTTTCGGCGTGTGGGAGCAACAGCACGTTATCTGGGAGGGGAGAAATCCCAGTGGACGCTGAAAGGGCTCGCTTTTGGATGGGCTTGCTCTTGCTCCCTCACTTTCTCTGTTTTGTGTTTAAATTGAATTTTCCGACGCGGAAAAGAGTTGGCAGACCTCTCGGACAGCCCGTGCGCACCTGTTTGACAAGAATAAGGTAAGCGGACACCTGTTAATTCAAAGTCTGCCTCATTGAGTAAGCTAAATTGTGGTCTGTTTTTGGGGTCTGCCAAATGTTGTATCTATAGATAAGATTGTATTGAAGAGAAGTTAGCTACCTGCAGAGGAAAAGGGTTAGAGTCCCACAGAAGGGTTAGAGTCCCACAGAAGGGTTAGAGTCCCACAGAAGGGTTAGAGTCCCACAGAAGGTTAGAGGCCCACAGAAGGGTTAGAGTCCCACAGAAGGGTTAGAGTCCCACAGAAGGTTAGAGGCCCATAAGAATAGAGAAACCATGGTGTAAACATAAAAGCAATAAAAATGGGAAACGTGTTAAGGAGGCCTTTTGTCACAAAAGTTTTGTAATTAACCAATTCCAGGCTTGATAAATGACAAAAGTTGAAGCAATAACATCTGTTATATTTCAGTGATCACGGTTTAAAATACATACAGAAAAAGGGAGTTTTTGTTTTTGGAGTGAACAGAGTTCACCGGAGAATGCAGAGTTTTATCTACAGTTAAGCTATGAGAGGGCTGTATCCAACAGTTGTTTTGTTTTTTTTTTAGAAAGAGATTTTGAGTTTAAACTAGTTTGCTACCTCGTTAAAATAGAAGCGTACGTTAAAGTAAGAGTGCCTTTTGTTACTAGTGTGGAAAGTGATCATTTCTAGACTTGGATGACAAAAGTATAAAGAACAACATAAGTTATATTCGCTTAACAAAGTAATCTTGAAAGTTATTCTTCTGTATCTTTCTGCCTGTGTGTGCGCAGCTCTATCTGCTGCCGTTGTCAGGGAAACGGCCCCCTCCTTCGCTGCTCTGGCTCTGAATCAGAGCAAAGCTACTGTTTTAGGATTTAGGCTTTTCATAGTTGTTATTCCGTTAAATTTGCTAAATTTGCAATTGAACATTGTGTTAGACACAGTTAAACGTTTTTAAACACCATTTAGTAAATATAAGTTTTGAATTAGTATGTTTTTGAAACCCAAAGATTAGTACAAAAAGCTTTGCTTTTCTTTTTAAATCTGCTGCTTATTTTGTGAGTCCATTATTGTATCTCTGATATATTTCATAGCTGTTAGTGAGAATTGTTTTATATTTTTATTTTAGTTACAAAAGCCGTTTTTCAAACATTTAAATTAGAATCTGTGTTAAAAGTGATTATTGATTATAGACTTTCGTCTAAAAAAGAAAGAGGGAATTAGGCTGTAAAAGTATTATTAAGTTAAACTACCCAATTCACCCATTGCAAGCGGTGACGTTTTTGTTTTGACTATGCACCTGACCTTCCTCCTGCTGCAGATGCACGCAGCACAGGCGCCTGGTCTAAAATGTGCTCCAATTCATACTGACTTCATTTGAAAAATGCTGCAATTATTTTAAATTAGTAAAATATATGCTGAGATAAATGCATAGATAATTAAACACAGTACAAAAGTACACATATTTTAAAGTTTAAAGGTTTTGAGATTTGAGTCTTGTTTTTTATATTAAGAGTTTCTGGTGTTAAAAATGTCATCATTAGTAAGATAATAAGTAATCTTTTATTTACATAGCGCATGTGGGAAAACCCAGAGCGCTCCAAAATTGTTTTGACTTTAGGGAGAAAAACAATCTCATTCGCATACTGATATCTATTGTTTTTTTTAAATTGGCCGTCTCAAGGATTGTTTTTCAGACTCTGCCTCACTGTACAGGGTCACTGCTGGACACTGGACAGCGCAACGCCCACCCAGCCACAGGCCACAGAGCTAAGAGCAAAGGGCAACAATGCCACCTCTACGCCCCTCCCCCCACTACAGAAGTAAGTGGGAGTGAGACCGGGGCCATGAAAGTGGAGGTTTCTGGAGGCAGTCATGGGTGGAGCGTCAGGTAGAGACCTAGAGGCAGTTGAAAGTGTGTCCAGTTGGTTTGCATCACCACAGTGTGACCTTTGAGACCTACAGGTGGTTCGAGGAGTCTGGAGACACAACCCCAAAATTCACATACACACACACACACACATACACACACATACACTCACACATTCACATTTACATATAGATACATGAAAAAGCAGAACATGAGAAAAAAGCATTTTAAAAGTTTACTCCAATGTAAACCAATATTTGTCTATCACTTGAATCAGTATTTTTTGAGACCAGAAATGTTCATTTGAATTCTATATTGTCATGGACATAATTGACCTCTGTCTTGACACTTTTGATTTGTTGATTTTGTACTGTGTGAAGTAATTACATTGATTAGAATTAGATCTGATAAAAACACAAATTAGAGAAGTAAACTGAATCATTGCGCTTGCTTTTTGTCTGAGGGACATTAGCAACAGCATGAATAGAAATTGTGTTAAAGTAGAATCAAAGTGATTTAACCATAGAGAGTAACTACTGCATTACAAGCTGTGTACAGGAACTGTGACACTGCACCATTGACCAGAAGTGCATCGCAAATGACCTGATGTGCGACCCAAGTGAAAAGACTGTATCTGGAGATCCTGATGTGCATCTGGACCAAAACCATGGCCTGGACCCTACTGATGTCCAAGATGACATCTCTCTATGACCTGACCTGATGACGACTGAGACTCACCCTCAGGGGACCCTGAGGACCCTGAGGATCTGAGGACCTGAGAGAGAAAAACTGGGGAGTGATGTTTATATTTTTGAAATCATGCCATTGATGAGTGCTAAATGAGACAGATACTCATGATTCTTTCTTTTGTTTTTGTTTGTCCCTAGCTTCTGGACATCTGATGATCTATTGGACACAGACTTTTGCAGAACAAGAACCAGCCAATGAAAACGTCTATTGCCGATGCTATTGCTACAACCAGAACCTGTGACCAAATGCAATATACATGTTAAGTATTCAGACATCGGACAGACAAAAACTTTGAAAATGATAAAGTATAAGTATTGTAGCGTTTTAGTAGATGTTAAAAGTAGCTGCGTTTCCATTGAGCATCAAATTTCGAAATTTGAATTTGCGCATCATAAAATGTCTAATGGAAACGCGCAAATTTTGAATAAACCACAGTTTTTCGATAAAAAGTGAATGCGCTTAAAATAGGTGGTTTTTTGGACGTATCGAAATTAAGTTTTTCGCAAAACGGCAATGGAAACACTTATTTCGATATAGCGGAGGAAGCCGAGCTGCTTTATTCAGTGAGTTTTGGCTGCGCTTCGTGTGGAGACTTGGGAGATACGTGGGAGAGGCATGGGGGAGAGACGGGGGGAGACGGGGAAGAGACGGGGAAGAGACGGGGAAGAGACGGGGGAGAGACGGGGAAGAGACGGGGGAGAGACGGGGGAGACAGGCAAGACCCGTGTCTATGGTTCTGTGCGCGCGTCCGCGCTCGGTACATGACCACGCGCGTTCGCGGAGCTGTCAAAGCAGCCACAGTTTCTCCCGGGGTCAGAGAGGATGAGAGCCGCAGCAGAAGTCAAGACATTAATATATCTCACGTAAATCAAAGTGTTGTTTACTTCTGTTGCCATGTTGACGTACTAGAAACTAGTGAATAAACGCGCGACCATAGTGTATACTTATTCGAATATGTCTTAATGGAAACGGCCGCTTTTGCGAATTACAGGTTTTTTGAATTTTGAAATGTATCGAAAAAGTTTTTGCGCATTATTCAATGGAAACGCAGCTACTGACAGAAGTCACAAATTAGAAATATGCCTTTGCTCAAGCTGCAACCGAGCTTTAGAGTCACAATAGTGTAGAAATAGAGATAGATAAATGCATCAACCATAGATGCTTTCAAAAATAGAGATTATTTGTAGCCAGTGGTAATATCAAATGGTAGAGGGACCATTTCACAAGCATTTACTTCAAAAGTAGATAAAGTTAATTACAGTTTATGTACAGTTTTATTAGATACTTGCCAAATTCACTTGTGTTCACACATGAGTGAATGTTGACAATGCAAAAGTCCATATGAGTGTAGTCTAGATTAATGCCTAGATTAATGAGATAGATTACAACCAACAGAGATTCAAAAGCATTTAAAAGCATTTTGATGTATTTGTGTATAGCACAAAAACACAATAGTAGATATTTAGATATTGAGAAGTTTCCAGCACAAACACCATTGTAGAATTACTGACCCCAACCCCAAACCTGCTAAAATAGATTAGCTCTTGTAAGGATAATACTAATTTGATTAATGATGTTCATTCATCCCAAACTGCCTGACAATAATATCTTTAGATAATAAAAAGTAATAAATCACTGACCACTATAGAAGTGTAAATGTTGACCATTTGCCTTACTGTGTTCACAGTTTTATTCCTGAGAATGAGAATAGAGATAGAGCAAAATCCCACTAACAATAAGCCACTGATAATGAGAGTATAAAACCACAGAGAGATTTGTTAGATTAAAATGTATGTTTAAGAATATGGCTCAATAGAAGCAAATATGCAAACATATTTGTAAATAGATTAGAATAGTTTAAACTATAGTGAATCATGAAAGTAAAGTACACAGTCTAAGATTGAAAAGTGAAAATAATACAGTGAAATAAGTGAAGTGTAGTGTAAACAATTAGCATTAGAATAAAAGTATAAAGTAAGAAAAGTGAAATTAGCTTCAAATTTGAGACTCAGCTCGTTTTTGTCTGTGTTTTGACTGAATCTGCTGAGTTCTACTGTGTCCAATAGTGTTTGTTTGTTTTTATTTTTGATTTGTTTTTGTTGTTTTTTGTTTATTTATTTACTTTATTTTTGATTTGTTTGTTTATTTGTTTTTTTTTTTTCCCAGGATAGAGGATAAAATCCACTGATATTGATTTGATGATTATGAGTTTAATGCATACATTTTCTTTGTTTTTAATAATTTTTTTAAGTTTTTTATGTTTTTTTTATTTTTATTTTTTTTATTTTTCCACTTTATTGATTGATCAATTTGAGTGATCACATGTGATTATGTGATCAAAGGGGAGGGTGTTAGTATTAGATAGCAATATGGCCTACGTGCAGGACTGTACAAGGACTCTACAAGGACTCCATGTTATGACTATGATGTGACTGTCTCTTTGTGACACGTATGTCTTTCGATGTGTGACGTGACAATGACTATATAAACTGTGTACTGCCTTTATTCTGTCTGAGAGAAAGAAACAGAGGAAACCAGTGGAACTTGAGAGAAACTTAAATAAACTTCCAGAGTTTGGCACACCACGATCCGTCTCTGTCTGCTTAAATCCTAACAGGACAGTGCCCTGAGGGGCCCCAGTGCTGCAGACTACCACCTCAGACTCACAGCTGCGCAGCCGCACGTACTGTGGTCGGTCTGAGAGGTAGTTGATGGTCCATGCAGTGAGGTGTCCACTCTCGCGTCCTCCATCTTCCCCCGCAGCAGTGCCGGTCTGATGGTGTTGAAAGCGCTGGAGGGTCAAAAAACATGACCCTCACAGCGTTCCAGGTGGGAGTAGAGGACAGCGCCCTCTGCTGTTGGGCCTGTAGGCAAACTGCAACTGCAGCGGGTCCAGGGTGGGCTAACCACAGAGCGGAGATGGGTGATTTAGCCTAGCTTTAGCATTTAGCCTAGCTTTGCCATCTCGTTTGCCACTAACGGAGCCCATGGGGAGTAGAGCAACAACATCTTTGCAGCAATGACAGTTGCTAAACAAACCTCTTGTCCTGGCTTCAATTTCTTGATATGAAAATCTAATGATCAAACAGTTGCAAAGTAAAAAAGGAAAAGTTTGGTCCTGCCTTGTGGGACTGAGACCTCAGCCACACCTCCTTCTGAACCAGCCGGACCTCCCTGATCTACAACATGGTCTGGACTAAGACACAGACTTGCACTGCATGAAAAGTTAGATTTTCGTCACCCTAAACGGCAGGAAATCACGCTCTTTTTCGGGTATCTCAGGCAGTTTTCAAAGTTTTCAGTTAGGGTGCCCTGTCCTCCAAACTGCCGCATCCGTACCATGCTAATGTCCCTACTTTGCATATGAATGCAGCGAACTGCGGCCGCCCGAGTGCTAATGGCCCTAATTAGCATATGAATGCAGCAGCATTGGCGGATACCACTACTTTCAAACTCGTGATTGGCTGAAAAATCACACGTGGCCAGCCCACGTGGGATTACTCCCCATTGGTAGCTTACTGCCCATTGTATGAAGCTTACTCCCCATTGGATGAAATCACTACTTTCAAATAAGTATAATCTCTCATGATTGGCTGGCAGATCTGTCACTACTGGTCACCCTGCCTCATAATTAATGTAATAATATTTATATAAATATATATTTATTCATATTATTATTTATAGAGGAAATGAACATTTTCCAGGAATATGTTCATACAAAGAAAGCTTTATTAAAACACACACACACACACACAGCTTTATGCTCACACATAGGTAATTAAAAAATTACAACTCTGAACTGTCCAATCGCCTCCTCGGGGTTGTAATTTGGCAGCGTTCTAGAGAGACGCTTAATGTGCGTGGCTCTGTACTTCTGTACTTCTGTACTCTGTACTCTGCGCCGCCTCTAACCAGGACTGCAGCTTGACAGAGTTCAGAAAACTCCGGCTTGCGAAAAGACGGCAACTGCACAATCCACCGTCCACAACGCCTTCTTCATTGGACATTAGGTCTACCGTGGCGGACTTCCAGAGTTCCACTTTGTCACTTTCTAGCACAATCAGTCTCGATTCCAGCGGCTGAAAGAATCAGTAAATATTATTAGCCACATCAAATCCTTTTTCCCATCTAAACATTGCCTGGATCAAAAACATAGTGTCTAAAGCAGACCTGGAGATTCTTATCCATGCATTTGTCTCCAGTAGGTTAGACTACTGTAACAACAGCTGCAGTACATTCAAAATGCAGCAGCTCAAGTCCTGACCAGAACCAGGAAGTACGATGGCAAGGCAAGTTTATTTGTCTAGCACAATTCATACACAAGGCAACTCAAAGTGCTGAGCAAAATAAGAAAGCATTAAAATAAATAATCACAGTACATTAACAAAGATAAATATAAAATCCCTCAGTTGTAGCACAGCTAAACAGAACTGTTTTAACCTGGTTTTAAACCTTGTCAGAGAGGAGGCCTGTCTCACTTTAGCTGTGCTACAACTGAGGGATTTTATATTTATCTTTGTTAATGTACTGTGATTATTTAATGCTTTCTTTTGCTCAGCACTTTGAGTTTCCTTGTGTATGAATTGTGCTACACAAATAAACCTCCCTTGCCTTACTGTGCGATGCAGTTTAGTCTTACCCTCTTTTCGCTCGACTCTGAGCTGAACTCTTCGCCACATCCGCCCTCAATGAGTTTTCTGGCTTGGCATTTTGATGGCTCCTGCGAACCGTCTCATAATAAGTCTTACAGGCCGATAGAAAACAATCAAAAGAGTGATATGAATAAAAATCAAACGCAAGTCACAGTAACGTCACACAAGGAAGAAACAGTAAAACACTTACACACAATGTCGTCTTTATCAACATGGTGGAAATGTGGACTTATTGTTCACATTGTATTGCAGATATTGTGTTAAGCAAATAGGAGGTCACCATCTCATTACGAGGCTAGATTAGTCTGAAAACAAAGTGTACAGTTATGATTGGTATCTATACATATCCATTACCGACACAAAACGTGTAGGTAAACCAAATTCAATTTCCATGGATACATTAACAATACTTACATAACCTTTTTGAGAAAATGGATCCTTCAATGAAGAAAAAAGTGTGATAATTCTAAGAGCATAGCTTTCTTTTTGTTTTTCGGGAAGGCATTTGTCTAAGGAAAGAAAAACACTCATGGTCAAAGTCTTTTTCATAATTGTACATAGGAGTAAAACACTGTACTGACAGACGAGACAAATGGAGGGGGATGTACTTACCTTTCTCCTTTCCCCATCTCCTCTGCTGCACATATGTGCATTTCAACACCAAACACAATCATATGTCATTTCTTTTTGTTATTGCTTTATGAACTTACACAGGAATCGAGGTGCCGGACAATCTTGGAAAGCTTAGCGCCAGCAGACCCCCTTTTGGCCTTAAAGAGCTTGATGAACTGTGTCGTTAGGCAATCCAAGTTTGGAGCTGGTGATCTGGTTAAATTCTGCCAGGACCTGCAAAAAAAAAAAAAAAACATAAAACACTTCAAGTTAAATGCATAGTTGTAAAAAATATGTCCACACCTGTCTCTCTGTATGAAGTGCTGGCCAGCGCGCTTTGACATTTTCCACAGGTGGGGCAGAATTGACAATTTCTGGGTGTCGGACTGAAACACGCTGTAAGCAAAAAAAGAATAATCAATATATATAAAACAATATCACATGATTTTTTCTCAAATGTGTTTAAAGGAGGTCTAGATTCACTCAATAACATTATCAAGCAATGGACTTTATTCACCATATTGCTGGCTTGAAGTGACAAAAACAAAAAACAAAAAAATGAACAGAAAGACAAAAGTGACAAATGAGATGAAAAAGTACAATAATAAAAGTGAAAGTCTTAGCGTTCGATTGTAACATTTTCAGCTGAACTGGTGAAAAAGGCTTTGTTGAGGCAGGGGTAAGAGGTACCTGACCAAGCACATTTTCTCCTGTTTGGCTTGACCCAAATCTAATGCTGCGTTCAGACCGGATCATTCAATGGCAACACGCGTTCGAGCGTCAAAAAGTGGTATCTGACAGGGAATTTACACAGTAGGCGTAAACAGCGCGTTTACTGCGCGCTCTCTGCGCGTAACATTTTTTTGGAGTATCTACACAGGCCGTGCGCGCAGGTCCGCGTCTTCTGATGCTGTCCCTGTGTAGTCTATGGAGCAGTGTAGAGGACAGTACAGAGCCTGATGTAGAGCAACACAAATCACATGCATGTGTTTGTCTTCATGGTCTCTGTGCGCTGGTTTGGCCAGACGCCAGACTTTATGAAAGAAAAAAAACGATGTCCAGAATCACTGTAAAATCTGCTGCTCCTCCTGCTGATGTTTAGATACAAGTGCTGTGTGTGCGTATACTGCAATCTAGAGCCAAGGACCGCTAGAAAAATCATGTTTTACATGAGATTTCAATGGGAGACGCGTTGGTGCGCGCACAAAATTAGAAATCCATCCTAAATTAGAGCGCAGCTTCGCGTCATACGTCCGTCATACACACGTATAACGCTAGAAGTGTAAATATCATCATAGGTTAACATGGAAAAAAGTTACGCGCGTCTGCTGCGCGTATAACGCGTACGTGCTGTAACGCGTGATGTGTAAATTAGCAGTCACTGCTAATTTAGGATGGATTTCTAATTTTGTGCGCGCACCAACGCGTCTCCCATTGAAATCTCATGTAAAACATGATTTTTCTAGCGGTCCTTGGCTCTAGATCGCATTTACACACACAAAGCACTTGTGTCTAAACATCAGCAGGAGGAGCAGCAGGTTTTAAAGTGATTCTGGACATCGTTTTTTTTTCTTTCATAAAGTCTGGCGTCTGGCCAAACCAGCGCACAGAGACCATGAAGACAAACACATGCATGTGATTTGTGTTGCTCTACATCAGTTCTCTGGCCCGTACTGTCCTCTACATTGCTCCATAGACTACACAGGGACAGCATCAGAAGCTGCGGACCTGCGCGCACGGCCTGTGTAGATACTGCAAAAAAATGTTACGCGCAGAGAGCGCGCAGTCAACGCGTATGCGCTGTTTACGCCTACTGTGTAAATTCCCTGTAAGACAAACATGAACTATTATTTACAAGTGAAGGAGGAATGGAACAGATGCAATAACCTACGAGAGCAGATTCAAATAAAGACAGGAACAGTGCAAAACAAATGATATATGTTAGATATTCCACAGAACCCTAGTCCACAGTCTCCTGTATATCAGGCTCTGCCATGAGCCCAAACTGCTTTTCCTTCGGTTCTTTCGAAGCAGTCTGCTCTGTGCGCCTCGTCCCTGCTCCTGCAGCAGTTCCATGCTTTACAGAAAGTTATCACACACGAGCGGCGCTTCCTTGCGGCGGCGGCCCGCGTAGTTAGGGCCGGGAATATGGCTCTGAACACGGCTACAGTTAGCTACTAACAGCTAGCTACATTCACCGCTGTCCTCAGTAAACTCCCGGAGGCCGGACAGACACACACGAGTTCTATAAGATAATATAGTCGAATGTATACACGTTCTTAACACACTTCTATAGCTATATACCTTTATAAAAATGAACAACGTGTCTTAACACTTACTTACGTACATTCAAGAGTCCTCTCTTCACGTTCCACGAGACTCCACAGTCGACCAGCATGCGTTTAGTTGCGTTTTGCGCATGCGCACTCAGTTTCACAAAACAAGTTTTGTGAAGTCCCCAAGTTTTGGTTGTGTAAAGAGTGATGATAACATCGGCTGTTTTATGGCATTAAAACAGCCGTTTGTGTGTGTGTATATATATATATATATATATATATATATATATATATGGTGCTACTTTGAACCATAATTCCAGATGAGTTAATTCAGTTTTGATGCCTTCAGTGTGAATCTATGAAGAAGATGACATAGTCTCTTTAATTCAGACAGAGGACATGTTTTATTGTCGATGGTAGAGACAGCACGAACAACAGATACAACAGAATGCAAGTGTATTATACAGAGCGGAGGCATGGAGACCTCCAATCAGCAGCTTCCACGGTGTGCTTGTAGCTTGGCCTTCAGATAGACACAACAAGGGAAAAGTTTACTGGCTTCTGCATATTGAGTAGAATGATGAGTTTAACTTTAACAAAAGTTGCTTCAAAGTGTTATGAAATCTCACATTCCCCCCTCTGGTCATAACATTCACGTGTGACCATCAGGATCGATAAACAGCAACATAACATCATAACTCAATACTTAACTCGGTACTTCACTCGGTACTTCAAAAAACTCAGAACTCGGAATACTTCAAAAACTCAGAAAACCCATGAAACATGTTCAGCATCTTTCATAAAACTTGTCAACAATCTTCAGTAAAATACCAAACTTCATCATCGATGGGTCCAGATATTGCTTTGGAAAACAGTCTCTCCCACTTTCTCTGTGTTGGTTTCTTCAGGCTGCCTTTGTGTCGAGCCATGAAGTCTTCTGTGATGTGTCTTTCAATCACACGTCAGACTTCAGGCTTTAGGGCCAGATTCAGCATTCAATTCAGTCCAAATTATGGCCAAATTCAGAAATCCAATATTGTGTCCAAATCATGTAATCAATGTTTCAAACTCATGTCCATGCAAAAGAGGACGCTGGTGTTGTCCATGTCTCAGCAGCTCACAGCCTGAGTGGAATCAGGGGCTGTGCAGATTGTCCAAGTGTGCTGGTCCAGATGCATTCTCTTGAGGTTTCTCAGTTTTGGCTTAAAAAAAAACAAGGTTTAAAACCAGGTTAAAAACAGTTCTGTTTAGCTGTGCTACAACTGAGGTATTTTATATTTATCTTTTTTAATGTACTGTGAGTATTTATTTTAATTGCTTTCTTATTTTGCTCAGCACTTTGAGTTGTGTATGAATTGTGCTAGACAACATAAACTTGCCTTGCCATCGTACTTCCTGTTCTGGTTAGGACTTGAGCTGCTGCATTTTGAATGTACTGCAGCTGTTGTTACAGTAGTCTAACCCAGTGGTTCCCAAAGTGGGGGTCCCGACCCCCCCCGGGGGCGCGGGAACCCCGGGGGGGTCGCAAGATGATTCTACACAATCCAAAACAAAACAAAAGGGCTTTAATATTTTGAGCAAATATAAAGCCCTTAAATATTTATTTAGCATTTGATTTGATTACTTGTTAAATTGTGTTTGGAGACTATAATATATTTTAATAACGTTAGTAATTTTGTCCCAGTCATTGCAGCGTCAATCAAAATCATCACGTAACACAGCTCACATCATGCGCAGCGACAAAGCGTGTCCTGCTGTTGTTTGCTAAAACTAAAGGTGTTTGGAGGCTACAAATAAATAATACCTGCTTTAAAATGAAACGTGGTTAATATCCACAACAGAAAATCGCGGGTTAGCAGGGCATTTATGATGGGGGTCGCGGGCTAAAAACTTGGGAACCCCTGGTCTAACCTACTGGAGACAAATGCATGGATAAAAATCTCCAGGTCTGCTTTAGACACTATGTTTTTGATCCTGGCAATGTTTAGAGTGTGGAGTTAAAATAAATGAATTACAGCTTGCTAAATTATTTGAAAGCATCTTCATTATGATTGTTATATTTATGTATTTATTATAAATGTTAGAGATGCCAGAGAAAAGGCGTCTGCTTTTTTCTGAGTGGGAGGAGACACCAGCGGAGCTGTTTGAGTCAGATAACGTTCAGCGTTATATTACCAATAGTTTCTCTTTCTATAACGATATTGTCTCTTTTTGGAAAGATCACCAGCGTGATGCAAAAGTTTACGTTATATGCAGTAGTTTTAATGTCTGCGAGTTATTCCAGAGACTGGCCTGCTACAAGGAGTTGCCCGTTTTAACCAGATTGTCGATGTGCGCGGGGCAGAAACTCGCCAATGTAACCCTGCTCACAAGTGCCACCTGGTGGTTGTTTTGGTCATTGCAACGTCACTGGGAGGGGGGAAAATAAAAGACGCGTGAATCACACGTGAGTCTCGTGTGATTCACGCGTGAAAGGCGACAAAACGGAATGGGACCTACTGTACCTTCCGGCCTCGACGCGCTAAAAGCCTGCGCCGCCGCCGTGTCTGCGCTGCTAAACCACTCTGCCTGCTGCATTGCTTACCGTTGTCTAACAATAACACTACTTTCTGTTCTTTCGAGCTATTCTGTCTCACTCTGATTCTGTGTTTCGACGATCAAAGGGTGCTAGCCGTCTCGGCATACTGCTAAACGAGCCGCACCTCTTTTATTGTCTAACACAGGGGTTCCCAAAGTTTTTAGCCCGCGACCCCCATCATAAATGCGCTGCTCCCCCGCGACCCCCCACCTCAACAGTCCTTCCCGTCAATGAGCATGTATTTCCTTGATACGGAGTAACGCAGAGACTCGCGCCACTACTGATCTTCTGTCCAGCCCAAAAAAGGAGGCTTGCGTATTTTTACTCACGTAGTGACACAGTGATGGGCTTGGTGGGCTCCCTTCTTAGCAGAAGTGGAGCGCATTTCTTGCGGCTCGCCCTCTCTGTTCTCATACCGCGGTAAAGTGGCCCGGCTTTTCGGAGTCAGCGGTAATGTGGTCCGCACATAAAAAGCGGGCGGCCGCTTTCTGCTGTTACTTTATGCGCTTCATCCCCGCGGCTTCTTTTTCCAAAGTTACTGTAAGTAACAGCATAAAGCAGCCACCCGCTTTTAATGTGCGGACCTCTTTACCACTGACTCCGAAAAGCCGGGCCTCTTTACCACCCTCTTCTACCGCTGCCTTCTCTCCCTCCACTGCCCTCTCTCCCTCCGCTGTCCTCTCTCCGTCTCTTCGCACCATCAGCCTGACCTCACATGTGACTTTTCTCTCCCTCCGGGTTTTTCTGTTGTGGATATTAACCACATTTCATTTTAAAGCAGATATTATTTGTTTGAAGCCTCCAAACACCTTTAGTTTTAGCAAACAACAGCTGGACGCTTTGTCGCTGCGTGACGTAAGCTGCGTAACTTGATTTTGATTGACGCTGTCAATGACTGGACAAAATTACAAACGTAATTTAAATATTTTATATTCTCCTAACACAATTTAACAAGTAGTCCTTTTGAATCAAATCAAATGCTAAACCAATATTTAAGGGCTATTAATTAGCTAAATGTTTTTTATTTATTTATTTTTTTTTTTGGAAATCATCTTGCAACCCCCCCCCAGGGGTTCCCGCGACCCCCCGGGGGGTCGGGACCCCCACTTTGGGAACCACTGGTCTAACACAGGACTGCTTTCCGGTCCCGGTGCACTACTTCCGGGACCACATTGCTGCTGTCTTGACATTTTATCCTGCACCACGTCTTATGATCAAGTGTTGGCCGTGGTTGTGACATTAACACTGTTTGGCTGTTATCCCGTGCTGTTTCTGTTCCAACTAATACCCACTCTACTTTGCCAAACTTGATGTTTGATTGTACAAAACTAATACGCTAATTCCGCCCCTCCTGCTGCATGTAATTGGCGTACCACATTGCTACGTTGGTGAAGCTAATAATTTGATTCTGCCTCTGTTACTGCACGTTATGAATAACACATTACTGTGGTAACTAGTCCTATTCTGTACTTCTGCTCCAGCATAATGCACGCTATGGTGGAACCACATCGGTGTGTGATTTAACAGATACTGCACTCCCACCTCCTTGTACTACACTAAAACTAATAATTTTAATTCTGCCCCTCCTTCTGCATGTCACGGCTAGACCGCACTGCTGCCCATGGTGGTAACATTAACACTGTCTGGCTGTTGTTCCATGCTGTTTTCTTGCTCCAACTAAATAACCACTCTACTCTGCCAAACTCTGTTTGATTGTACTAAATCAAACCTGGTACTCTATTTCTACCCCACGCCACGTGCTGTCACTAAAACTGCATTGCCTTGCCGCTCAGCCTGCTGCCTTTTGCTACTGCTTACTTGAGCTGTGTCTCTACTACGCTGCGTCTCCTACGCTGCGTCTACTACGCCGCGCCCCACGCTGCGTCGCAAACCGACGCTGCGTCTCAAGCTACGCCGCGCCCCACGCTGCGTCCCTAACGCCGCAGTTGCGCCTCAACGCCGCTGCGCCTCAAGCTACGCCGCGCCCCACGCTGCGTCTCAAACCGACGCTGCGCCTCAAGCTACGCCGCGCCCCACGCTGCGTCTCAAACCGACGCTGCGCCTCAAGCTACGCCGCGCCCCACGCCGCGTCGCAAACCGACGCTGCGTCCCACGCTGCGTCTCAAGACGCCGCAGTTGCGCCTCACCGCCGCTGCGTCTCAAGCTACGCCGCGCCCCACGCTGCGTCTCAAACCGCTGCGTATTAACGCCGCGCCCTAATACTGCTGCTACCGCTGGTGCCACTACAACCCCTGCGTGCGCCAACGCCACTAACCCCAACGCTCTTCGCTGACACACAGGTGAAGAAGTACTAACGCCCGACCCCTGTCCTAGGCCGCCTACTCGCATACACCGCCACACGGAGAGGACGCTGTAGTCACGGCTTTGACACACACCGGGGTGTGCACCACCACACAAACAACAGCTGTACTACCCTCTCTATAGCACTGCTTTCCTCCTTTCCTCCTCCCACCGTGCCACGCACACACGTTCCAAGTCATACTCGCATACACTCACCCACACAAATATGGAAATCTATGGCGTAAACTCGCAACGACCGAGCAAGCACGACGGTGTCTCAGAAGGACACGACATAGTGGATAACTTTCTGCGAAACTTCACAGAGAAATTATTCCCGGGGGGCTACGACACGCTTGAGCACAGCTCACTCTCTGACTTACAAGATGCCACCTCCATATTGGCATCCGAGGCTACTACGACGAAACTCCAAGGTAAGACCCTAACCCAGTGGCTAGGACGACTAGCCATAATCTCCAGAATAACCTTGCGCGACTCCGAAGCCCAGAAAGCAAGGCTCCAAAACACAGTGAGTGACCTGGTACGACAACTGGCGGAAACTAGGAAATCCGCCGCGACCCGCTTAGAACAAATCCAACAGGTAAGTAGGGACCACCAACAGGGACTGAGCATGACTCCAAGCGCGACCATGGATCTTGATCGCGCAGCGAGAATCAGGACCGCTATTTCGAACGGAACCGGCCGTGACAGTACCTCCGGGCCACACTCCCCTCGCTCCGACCGCGGCGAACCATCGTCCAACTGCGAACGCAGGAGCGTGGCCGAACTGGTAAGTATCATGACGGGAAAGGACCAAAATCGAGGTCAAAGGAACAATACACAACCCAACATTAGACACGTCGACCACTGCGACCCCCACGACGCCCCTCCGGGAACACACATGGACATGCGACACAGACAACATGACTATCCAACCCATGACCCTGGCCCACCTGACGTCCATACGAGACATGTTTCAGACTGCAGCCATTGGGACGAAAGGGCCCGCCCTGAACATAGCGGACAAACCTACAACGACCCCCCTGGCCCACATCAGAACATGCTACATGGACCACACGACTTACGGTGCCCCAAGTCTGGGCCGTCCGCATATGCTGCGACACAATGGCCAGTGACCCACAATGGGAACGCCGGGGACCTCCCCAATCATGGAGGACAACCCCACGGCACCCCCCCTGACGCACGCCAGGACTTAACCCTAGGCCAACGGTACTACCCGGACTGGGGGGGGACGGCCCCCGACCTCGACAGGTCGGACTTAGCCTCCCTCCGACACGATAACCCCACACTAGAACGCCCCTTCGACGTCATGATTGACACAACGCTCGGAACCTCCGGCCGTGATAAAGACATACTGCCGATACGCCATGGGCTGTTAGATTCTGCTTCCGATACACTCACTTCGTCGGTACTCGTGGTGCCTCGAAGCATGAGGGGGGTAATGTTGGCACACGCCCATGACGCACCTACCACGGAACAAACAGGTATAAACAACACACGTCAGGCACTACAACAGGTAGAAACAACGGACCGAACGGCGACCGAAATACTAAGGTACGTATCCCCAAACCGGAGTGACGAGAACGTGAAACTCCCCCGGCTCCTGAGGACAAACCAATACAGGACCGACCCGCAGGACCACCTCCAGGTCAAAAACCAGGTATGGTATTACACCTTGGCACATTCCCCAGGACACGTGGGGACCGGCCCCACCAGACTACGCCGGAAATCGCTACCCCGCTGGTCGGGACCATACAGGGTGGGAAACAAACTCTCAACCGCAGTGCACCAGGTCAAGGTCACAAAAGGTAGAGAGCCCACCCTCAGATGGGCCCGTCACAGCCAAACCAAACCACACAAACAAAGCCCCATGGGACAAGCAGGGCACACTACAAACCCCAGTTAGGAACACACCACGTGACCTCAAACACGATAAGCCCAGCACCCACTAACACTCTTCTCGGCTGCACTAATCGAGTCTCTCTTCCTCCCTCTGTCTAACCCCTAACAATTGTTTCACGCCTTGCAGAACATGTGGCCCACTTTCCTTCTCATGCTGACCTGCATACTGTGCCTCGGCACCCCAGAAATTATCGAGACCGGACCAGCCTCCGGGATCGTTTTAAAGGAACAACCCGGGCTCCTCATCACGGACGTCCGACTCCACACACAGCGAATCTTTGTCAGACTCAATCCTAGTGAAGTCTGCCGCAAGAACCTGCCCTTGAAGGTCACACTCAAAGATTGGGCAGGTGCACGCTGGACCCAGACGGTCGTGGAGCACGCTGAGGCAGACATACAACACATGCTGACGCAACTAGAGAAGTTCACGATCACTAGGACAGAGCTCAGTGACCCTCGCCCCAGACCTAAAACGATTTATTGGGGCCCTCCTCGGCGCGGCGTCCGCCCTGGGCACCCTCTTTAGCCTAGGGATGTCCACGGTAAACGCCATTAGCCTATCCTCCCTCAGACGCCACCAACAAGAAATGGCCTCTGAACTCGAGGATGTCAAAACCATACTTGACCAACAACAGAACGACGTGGTGACCTTGGGAAAGTCCCTGAAAGGAACCATGCTAGTACTTAACACGCACGAGGTTGCGATTAAACGCACCTCCGCTGCGGTCAACCAACTCTTAGACGTTCTCCAACTAGACTACGCCCATACTCAGCTGACCACCCAACTGATGGAGGACATGCTACGTCACCTCAGTTCCTCGATCGAAAACCTAGCCATGGGCCGTATCCCGCCATACCTCGTGCCGCTATCGTTAGTCGAGGACATCCTAGCCGTAGCCACACGGGACGCCGTAACCCCCATGCAAGCCCACTTAGCGTACACGCTGGGCGCTGCAGTCCCCATCTATGTTAATCCTCTGGACCGCGAGGTAGCCTTCCTAGTCACCCTACCGATAGTTCCCGGCGATAAAATCTACCGGCTAAAAGGGATCACTAACCTAGGGACCTGGAGGGACAATGCCCACATCAGAGTCCAGACCCCAGACATAGTAGCCTACCACGACAGTAACCCCAATTTGTACCTAACGTCAAATCTAAGGATGTGTACCCTCACCAAGGACATCCATTACCTCTGCCCAGTGATGGGAATAACGGCGTTACTAGTAACGGCGTTACTAACGCCGTTACTTTTTTCAGTAACGAGTAATCTAACTAATTACTTTGACAGTAACTATAACGCCGTTATCATTTCCGACATCCCGTTACTGCGCGTTACTCAAGACGCACAATGAACGTGTTGTCATGAGAGAAGGGAGGATGAGAAAACCTCTCAGCAATTATTGGCTGATGTAAAACATATTTCCTTTACAATCCACATGTCTACAGTTGAGAGGATGGCTCATAAATTGTGTTTTTGAAACAAATATGGGTCTTAATCGCGCTCAACCACGGCTTGTATCACCGTGAGGTCAGCCACAGAGGAGCGCATGTGAGCGCAGAAGTCGGCTACATACAATTCCATCGATAAGCTCCTTGCTCTTTTTTTTTTTTTTTTTTTTTTTTTATCTTTATTTATATACCGCCTTTTCACTGCACATCGGAGTCTCAAAGCGGTTTACAATCGTTTTTTTTTGGAGTGGGGCCAGTACAGGAGGCACATGTCAGAACTATTGTACATATTTTTAGTGGTAGGGGAAACCGGAGCACCCGGAGGAAACCTACGCAGACACGGGGAGAACATGCAAACTCCACTCAGAAAGGCCCTGGTCCAACCGGGATTCGAACCCAGGACCTTCTTGCTGAGAGGCGAGAGTGCTATCCACTCAGCAACAGGTTTGGCTAACATACATATAACACATTTTTACATAATCTAAAATGCACATAGGGTAATTTTTCAATTACTATAGGAATGATAAGAAAGAGAGGTGAAGTGTAAGACGGTTGATTTTAGAAATTGGATGCAGCCGGCTGCAGCAAAACAGAGGAGTTTACGGAGGACACACGCGTTTTGTTTTACTTTTTAAAACTCATTGGACTCATTTCCAAATGGAGTCAAACCATTCACTGGATTTAAACAAGGAACTGGTCTGAACCGAAGTGGACTGTGCAGGTCATTTATAAGGTATAGCTATAAGGTAAGACCCATAACTCATAGTTTTGCGTTTTGTATGAACAAACAATGCGGGCATAAAACATATTTTGCTGTAGCCAAACAAATTGTCCACTTGATTTATATGATATATATGTTCATCTGATTGGACTGAAGTCAGTGCTTCACCAGCCTCACCGCTCGTCACCGGTGTTTCCACATTCACAGTGGCGGGCTTTACAGCACAGAGAGAGATGAAGAGTGAACAGGACTTCAGCAGCAAAACAGCCTTTTCTAGATGGAAATATTGGCACTGTTAAAGGTAAAAATGCGCACGTCGGGTGCACATTATGTTCCAGAACAAAACGAAAAAGTAACGCAATAGTTACTTTTACTGGTAACTAGTTACTTTTATAGTGGAGTAACTCCGTTCGTAACTCAGTTACTTTTTGGGAGAAGTAACTAGTAACTATAACTAATTACTTTTTCAAAGTAACGTGCCCAACACTGCCTCTGCCCCAGCAAACCTTTCGTCAGGGACAGCACAGATGGCATCTGCGACCTGAGGCCCATGACTCCAGGGAGTCGATGCCCCGCGACGGTCACCTCTCGGAAACAAATAACCGAAACTAGAGCAGAGATTGTAGGGGCACGATGGCTAGTGAACACTCCCCTTAGAACGGCGACCCTGACCTATGACAAACACGACACCTCGTCCCGAGTAAGCCTCCCGGACGAAACCTTTTGGGTCGACGTCCCAGCCGACGCTATCCTACACGTAGGCGACCTGGCACTATACCACCTGTATCCGAACCAGTACGAAGCAGAGGTCGAGGTACCAGAGTTCTTTGAGGAAAGGGCCTTGGAACTTCAACCCTCCACCCTCGTCCAGGCCACCTACGAGGGGGCACAAACCGTTGACGTTACGGTCGTAGACAACCTCCTTCAAGAGATTGCCAAGCGACCGACCATTCACCACCAACCAGTAGCCTACTCTTGGGCCGCCCCCGATACAGTCATGGCCATCGCGGTAGGACTCGGGTACGGCCTGGCCGTAGCCACGGCCTTCGTCCTAAATAGACGGGTTAGACGACTCCGCGATAACTTTAACGGGTGCACGGAGGCAATGACGAGACAGATCCGCAGACGACCAAACCGGGGCGACAGCGCCGTCGAGCGTGGCAATTTAAGTCGGCGCCCCCAGGTCAACGAATCAGAGTACGAGGACCTCCAAAGCCACCCACTCGAGACGGTCACTCTTTCCATCACGGAAGGTGAACCAAGGGCCTAAAACCCCACTAAGAGTCACCAGCTCAGACCCAACCAAACTACCTCGATACCTAATCAGTCCCCTAGACCAGTGTTTTTCAACCTTTTTTGAGCCAAGGCACACTTTTTTCACTGAAAAAATCTTGCGGCACACCTCCAGGAGAAAATGTAAAAATGTATACAGTACTAATGTAAAAATATATACTGTACATACTCTGTGTGATATATAAAGTATATCTTATCTTATAATGTATACAGTATACTCTGTAGCCTATATTCACAATATACAGTTATTCTCATCAAAATGCTTAAGTCCAGGCCTTGACATTAAGCTTTATTTAATATTTCTCGATACAATTAACAAGAGTTTGGGAATAAAGTGGCACTAACTGTGTGGAAATAAACTAAGAAAATCCACTCTCTGCCCAAATAGTCAAATAATAACTCACACAAAGAACATGCATTGTTAGTGCATGGGAAAAATTTAGGTATCCGAGCTTTAAATTCAGGAGTTTTGGATGAGGGACACGGGAGGTCCTGAACGCGAGTCCATGGTTCTGTCCGGTCCGCATGTCTGTGGTTCTGTCCACTCGACTATGGTCTGCGCTCGGTACCCAGTTCAGAAGTGCGTTCGCGAGAGCTGTTGTACAAAAATTGTACATTTCATAGTTAAACCACTACAACGCGGCCACAGCTGCCCCGGGGCAGAGCGGAGGATGTTAATCCTGTTCAGAAACGGCATAATTCATTTTCAAAAACGTCTCTATCACTTTCACTTCTCACTCGCAACAAAGCTCTTGTCTCGCTCCCTCCCACATTTGTTGGTCGCATCCAATTTTACCTTTCTCGCCACAATGCTGACCTGTTACAGCCAGTGGTCGCATCCAATTTTTCAGTTTCAAA
Organism: Knipowitschia caucasica; assembly: GCA_964034765.1. Taxonomy (NCBI): domain Eukaryota; kingdom Metazoa; phylum Chordata; class Actinopteri; order Gobiiformes; family Gobiidae; genus Knipowitschia; species Knipowitschia caucasica. Next base: position 8,242,510 of record OZ035829.1, on the reverse strand, counting down.
GTACTTAGCTATCTGCTGCCATCTACTGATTTGAAAAAGTATTACATGGTTACTCCACAGTTCAAAACAAGTCACCGCTCGTCAACAGCGAATGCAGTTATTTTTAGACAAAGTAGACGAATTTCTCACGGCACACCAGACAATATCATACGGCACACTAGTGTGCCGCGGCACAGTGGTTGAAAAACACTGCCCTAGACAATCATACCTGTCATCCCCGTTTATATACAGGAAATGTCCCTCGTAATTAAAGCCCCACTTGCTACGTCATATATTCGTGTAACCCTTATACTCCCCTTTTAGAACGAGCAAGATGGGAACCCCTCACCATCGAGTGCCTTAATGACGCTCCTACCCGCTGCCAAGACAGCCACCCTTTTTGATTTTTGAAGTTTCCTATTTTTGTATCCTAGTCCCCTAAAGTAGAAACTCCTGCTAATCTCTTGGCTTGGAACTTTGAGTCTTCCAGACCAAGAGACCCAGGAGTCAGGCGCACCGGCCCAAACCTTAGAGTTCACGGCCGTAGCTCACTCCCTAAAACCCCGATCCCGGTTAGAACTAGCCTGCAGGGCCAGGACTCGCCTTAGAGAAAACCCGGCCTCAACAAACCAAGCCAGAGGCCCGAGACCCAACCGCCACGAGCCTGGCCCCAGTTAGGCGCTTGCGAATTACTGAGTCACATTAAGGCGAGAATGTTGTAACATGTCACCACAAATCACGCACTAACACCCGAACAGGCGAGACGACCGACCGAGGACACCCGCCCGGCATATCCGACATGACATGCACCTTGTCGGAAGGTGCATCTCTGCCGTGGGGGGGGTATGTAAGGTTAAATAAGGGACAGGGTCGGACAACAGAGCCAGGCCCTGAGCTGTGTAAACATTCAACCAAAAGGAGGGAGACATCCCACTGCTACGTCAAAGGAACAGCGAGGTCAACCGGAGGACTGCCATTGATCACGGAGATTACAGGCGTCAAACAGAGCAATAAAGTCACCATGGGAATAAACACCTCTGTCTCTGCCTGCCTGTAGAGATCAAAGATCACAACTCTGCTCTCCCTCCCGGGACCTTCCTGTCCCTGGACAATCAACGACTCACCCACGGCGTTATGGCGCCCCCCAGCGGATACCGGACACTATCACACCCGAGGCGGACACTCGAAACGGACATTCCCCGATGACATTATGTTGATAACCGTTACGGACACTACTCGTATGTGGCGTTGTCTGTGATGTGAATGCACTGTGTATCGGTATATGATTATGAACGATAGAATGTCTATATGTGTTGTGTTTCGCCTGTGTGAACATGCCGGCTCAAAGGGGCGCCCAAAGATGACGTCACGGACGCGCCCACTTTGACCACAACAAAACCAAAGCGCGGACTCAGAGACTTCCTCTTGGTTCCCACGAAATCACTCTTGCAACCATCCTTTTTGGTACGTGTCCCCTACACGGCCTACGCCCGCCACCATCTCGGGCCTGTACATCCACGAGGACAGCAACCACTCTCGCTGTCGGAGACGAGGGCCTTCTATCGCCAGCCACTTTCGGGCTCCCTGGAACACCCCACCGCAACGCTATTCTAGACCGTGTTGTGTGTGGAATCCACGCCTGGATCCGATCTGCTGGCTTCCTCCTGCTCCCTGTTCGAACAAAGACCACGTGGACGAGGACATCGCCTCCATCCTATTCTTCATTCTCATCCTCCCATCTCCATTCTCCATTCTCCTCTTTTCATCACCATCTCCCTTGAACGGCTCAAAGTAAGACTGTTCTTTTGTTGGATGTGTGTTTCAAATGAGATGTATGCAACTTCTGTTTAATGTGACCAGAATTCCCCTTCGTTATATTTTCCATCTTTAATTTTTGTAGTCAATAAATTCACGTTAACTTTAACTCAATCATTTAAGCGTCGTGTTGTTAAGTTTTGGATATCTCTGGCTGATTTTACGCATTCACTACCTATTAGATTATGAGACTGACTCGAGGCAAAGTTAGTTTGGATCTGTGCAGACTTTTCAAACTCTGCTGGTGCCATAAAAATTAAAGCAGATCCCCACTCGTGTAGTACGGCAGACTCTGATTTGGAGACTACCCGCACTACACTACATCTTACAATTCTTCTCATAACATAATCAGTAATATTATTACCCTACAAATAGCAAGGCAAAGCCAGTGGGCCAAGCGCTGTGGAGACAAAGCAGTACCCTGACTCCTGGTGCCAAACCCCACAAACAACTGATTCGACCTTCTGAGGTCAGACGTGCGGTCCAAATAGCATCTCACAGCCCTGACCGGGCAGAGACTCTGACGCCGCTCTTCCTCCTCCGAAGCATGCGGAGGAGGGAAAAACGGTCTCACCCTGATCACCCTAGATCTGAAAGATGACGTGACGACCTTGGGCTGGAATGCCGGGTTAGGCCACAACTCCATCATGCCCTCCCGATCGGGGAGGGACAAACAAACAATGCCGTTTTGTAGGACAAACAGGCAATGGTCGCATTGTCCAGGGGTTCAAATGGAGGCCCCGAATGACCAGCTAAGACCACCTGAAGGTCCCAAGACGGAGCCGACCGCCGGAGGGGAGGCCTGATCCTGCGGGCCCCTCGGAGAAAGCCCTTCACCAAGGGGTGGCTACGCGCAGAGTGGCTACCAAACCCCACGTGCCCTGTGGTAATGGCCGCCGCGAACACACCCAGAGTGGCGGCCGCCCTTCCCTTCTCCAGCAAAAACTGGAGAAAAGCCAGGACCTCCTGGATGGAACACGAGGTGGGGTCCAGGCCTCTGTCCACGCACCAAGAGGCAAAGAGTTTCCAGCGAACCTCATACGCCTTGGTGGTGGATGTAGCCCTCCCACCCTGAATAGTTGCGACCACTGAGGGAGGCAGACCAAGGCTCAACAGTTTCCCCCTTTCAGCCTCCAAACCATGAGCCTGTGTCCCAGGACAGGGCGTGAGTAAAGGGCTCCCCCTGCCTGTCTCAGAGCGTCGGGACCGTCCGGAATGGGCCAAGGCGGACCGAGCGCCATGCTCACCAGGTCCGGATACCACCTGGTTCCCGGGCTGTCCGGCGCCACCACCAGGATGGAGACCCCCTCCCTCTTCACCCTGTAAAGCAGGGCTGCCAAGAGCCGGAGAGGCGGGAAGGCGTAGAGGAGACCGTTGGGCCACGACCTGTGCGCCATGGCGTCCACCCCGAGAGGGGGCTCGTCGCTGGACCTGAGCGAGAACCAGAGTGGGCACTGTGCGTTCTCTGCATTTGCGAAAAGGTCGGCCACCGGTGTTCCGAACCGGAGCCAGACCTCTGCCACGACCGCTGGGGCGAGACCCCACTCGTCCCGCAAGGCCCCGCCCCTGGACATCCTGTCGGCGGCCACGTTGCGCTCGCCTGGGATGTGACGGGCCCTCAGAGAGGCTAGGTGAACGTCCGCCCACAGAAGAACCTCCACTGCCAGCCTGTGAAGGGCGGGGGACCTGGTCCCCCCCTGCCTGTTCAGGTAAGCTGCCACAGTGGTGTTGTCCGTCCGAACAGTCACATGTTGGCCCTCCAGTCTGGTCACAAAATGGGCCAGCACTAACCGCACCGCCTCCAACTCCAGGAGGTTGATGTGCCCCAAGGGGGAGGACCAAACGCCTCCTGCCGAGTGGTGGCCGAGCACGCCTCCCCAACCGCTCAGTGAGGCGTCCGTGAAGACCTCGATGTGGTGGTCCACCAGACCCCTTCGAACTCCCTCCTGGAGTCGACCTGGGGACAGCCAGAAGGCGACGTCGTTCCGAGCCCTCTCCGACAGTCGCTCCCTCCGTGACAAACCCCTAGGGTGTGAGAACCACCTCTGGAGATATCGCATGTGCAGCAACCCCAGTCTCACCACTGGATGGGCCGCTGCCATCAGCCCAAGAGTGACCGGATCTGCCGCGGTGGACATCCAGTCCCCGGGCCTGACGCTCAGCAGCTGCTGTTTGACTGTGAGCATGCGAAACGGTCGCTTGGCTATGCAGCCGTTGAGGACGCGCAGGTCCAGAATGGCCCGCACCCCCCCCCCCCCCCCCCCCCCCCGCTCTTTTTGGGGACAATGAAGTATGGAGAGTAAAACCCTGTCCCTGCCTTGAGCGGTTCTACCTCCGCTACTGCGCCGCGCTGCAGAAGCGCGTCAACCTCCCTGTGAAGCGCCACGGCGTCCTCCGGGCTGCGTAGCCTTGTCTGGAGAATGCCGCAGAATAGTGGGGGGCCCCTGGGTGGAGGGCTGAGCACTAGCTGCGACCCTGGACCTTTTGCCGGGTGGCAGCAAGAGGGCAGGCGTGCTTTGCTTCCGCGGAGCCGGGCCCCCGCTCCCCAACACTGGAGACTGAGGGGGGGCCGAGCAGTCCCCCTTATTCTTCTGGATAGCTGCGGCCCTGTGCCTCTCACACGGAGCGCTGTGAGCTGGTGCTGCTGGCGCACAAAGAGTGTAGGAGGGGAGCGCACGGTCACGCACTCCCTGCCCACGGGAGGCGAAACCACGGGGAGTGCACAGCGAACCTGGAGCCTGCCTCCAACGTGCCACCTTGCAGCGCGTTGAGAGAGGCTCCAGACGCCCTGTAGAGGAGCAGCGTTGGCCAAACGCTGAGTGAGAGGGAAAAGGGAAAGAAGTTGACTCTTTATGGGAGTAACGGGCCTGCTTGCGGCCTTTATTAAAGTATTTCCCTCCCCTCCCTGTAGCTGGAGAGCCGGGGTGGCTGCCGCTCCTCCGTTGGTCACGAGCTCGCTGTCTCCCGCGCACAGGACCCAGAGAGCCTCCAGGCTCTGAACGATGCGGGGGGGCCGGGCGGTCACGGGTTCTTCGCTCCGCATAACCCGGACGCCGTGCCGTGGGACGAGGAGCCCGCGGAGGACGGAAATGCTGTGCCAACTGAGCGGAGGTCTTGGACGCTGTTTCCATCCGCTCCACGAGGGTCTGGATGTCCGGTCCAAACAAGGAAGAGGAGGAGAGCGGCAGATCCAGAAGGCGCCGCTTATAAGCATCCCTGAGAGGTGACAGGCCCAACCAGAGATGGCGGCAGGCGACCTGGGCCGCACACATGGACCTACCACCGTCCACCGCTAAGCCCTGTGCCATGCGGAGGAAGGTGGCCATAGTATCCTCAGCCTCCTCAATCTCCGTCCGGGAGAGCTCCTCCCAACCCCGGATGAGAGTGTCGAGGGAAGCAGCGAGGAGAGTCATGTTATTCGCCAAAGCAACGACCTGTGTTGCATTGGCATAACATCTGTCGAGCATGGAGATGGTCAGCTTGTCCCGCTCGGAGGGAGCTGCCAGTCCAGACCACGGAGATGAAGCTGGAAGCAGAGACAGGAGCACTTCGTCCTCTATGGGAGGAACGCCTGACGGCCTAGGCCATGCGTCCACTCCTGCATACACTCCGTACGCCAAGGCCGGGGATTTGGCTGCCATGGGCCTATCCCACTCACGGCTGGCATAATGCAGCAGCGGTTCCATCCTGGGAGCGACCACCTCACGTCTGCGTCGCCGGGGGGAGGGAGCGAGGGACTGTAAATAGTCCACCGGAGGCGAGGCGGGCTGGACCGGCATCGCCATACGCATCCTGACCACAGCCGATGCGGTCAGATGCGAGAAACGATCCAGGGGATAGCTCGCGTTGCCCCCCCTCCTGGGAGTAGGAGGACTGGGCGGAGGGTGGCACACCATGAGCGAGGCCACCATGGGCATCACTCCAGGCGGCGTTGAGTAGCCCGCTGCGCCTGTCACGCTCATTCCCTGGGGAGCGCGAGGCAAGCCACACAGCTGGGGCTTTCCTCCGCGGCATGACGCCAGCCCAGGCAGAAGACGCAGGACTCGTGGCGGTCAGCCTGGGAGAGTGCCGCTGGGCACGAGTCGCAGACCCGCGGCCTGACACCGGAGGGTCACAGATCTTCAGGCGCGGCGAACTTGCTTGATGACATCCTTGTTCCAATGAATCGAAGCTTCTCTTAGGCAAGCTGAGAGAGAAAGGAGAAGAGCTGTGGTGCATGACCCTATTTATAGGGGACAGACCTATGTCAGGACGTGAAGGTGATTGGAGGGTGGATCGTTTGATCTTCTCAGGGCGGGAAGCGATGCTTCCGAAGAGATATGCATTAGCGAAGCCTAAAGGGCGAAGCAACATATGAAATAGAACTTGCTCATCACAAGACCCTCACTAGAGTAAATTCCACATGAGGCGAGGAGCGCATTTTACTCATGAACCAGACCCTCTCGTTCACAGTGAGACAAGATAAACAACACAACAATATATAACAGTAAACATTCACGTTTCACCAGTGACTGAGTTCTGAAGGCAACAGTGGGCTGGAACGTTCACACAAATTGAGCTTCAAACTGTTCGGGCAGGAGCACAACCTCCACTTCGCAGCCGGCGCCAGATTCAAAAGTCCATTTTCTTCCCCTTAATCCATTTCTGGGTTGGGGGGGTGGCAGTCAGAGCTGCACCCAGTACACAGAGCACCAGATTCAAAATTCAAATGTAGTAAATACAGGTCGCCTGCAGATGGCGCCTCACAGACGGTTTTAGGCAGAAAGTTGCACTAAAGTGACAAAATAATGACCAGGATATGTAACACTATTGGACCCTCATTTATACCGTTTATCAGCACAAAAAAGTGGATTTGTAAGGAGTAAGATGTCCTTATCTGATGCATCCCATTGGCTTCTTGGGGATGAACGAATCCTGTTGGTTTATTTTTATCGGTCCGCTCCAAAATGTTTGTATTCATTTTTGGAGACTATGGGCATCTTGTCAATTTCATTACAATTTAAAAACACATGATAACTTGACTACTTTTAGGGTTTAGGGACGTTTTCCCAAAATATCAACAAAAAATATTAACTGGAAAAAATCACTGACTGCATCTTTAATTCATGATGTGTCATAAACTACCGATAAACAATTAATATTTACTTACTGGGTAAAATCAATTTAAAATAACTTTATAATAAGAATGAAGTAATAGTGGTTTTGTGTTTTTTTATTTTTCTTGCTTAATTTTAGCTGAAAATGTGACTGCAGTACAGTATTTTTACACTGATCCAGACCAGAGCAGAGAGGATCCAAACAGTAGCCTCTACAACAGTGACTATAACCTCACTATTGTGAATGACAGACGTAACCACAATTTCAGTATTTCTGTTGTTTAATTTTACAGTAAATCTCGAGCAGTCAACGTTTTTATTATACAAAATGACAAATGATCCTTTCATGGAAGGTCAGAGAACGTCTTCCGACACGGGGGCCCTGGTTCGTTCTGCCCCTGCTCTTTCCCCAGGCCTTCAAACATCAGGATTCTGCAAACAATATTATAGCAAAACACTAGTAACACAAATATTAAGATCAAATGAAGGAAATTGTGTGGTGGTGGTAAGTAGTAGTAAGTACGGCAGGGCGAGTGGATAGCACTCTTCTTTCTTAGCAAGAAGGTCCTGGGTTCGAATCCCAGTCAGAACAGGGCCTTTCTGATGTTCTCCCCTTGTCTGCTCCGGTTTCCTCTGGGTGCTCCGGTTTCCCCTACCACTAAAAACAAGTACAATAGGTCTGGCATGCGCCTCCTGTACCGGCGACCCCGCTCCCTGTGTGGAGTGGGAGACAAATGCCCACAAATGTAAACCGCTTTGTGACTCTGGTCTGTGAAAGGCGGTATAGAAATAAAGATTACCTACTAGACTACTAGAAGAAAGCAGCAAGAGAAACGTCACACATCCTCGCTTGAGGACATTTAGTTACATATGTTACTGATAATATTATATAATCAGATTAGATTCATTTATTTGCCATTTTCAGTAAAATTACAGTACATTGGAAAAACTGTGCAAGACTACAGTACCCCAGTGTGCACCAGACAGAGAAGATGGTACACACCAGAGCTTATGCCACGGCGCCATGCGCCGTAAAGATTAAATAAGTGGTTTTAATGACTTTGTTACCTGAAAGGTAAGAGAAATGACGCATCCTCTACTGAGCATTCTTTTACAAGGACCTCCAAAGATGCCTCTACCTGCCTTTGTGGGTCACCTGTCTATATATACTAATATGCTTTATTACAAAAAGTGATAAAAAATAAATCAAAAATATCTCAAATTTGGCAAAATGTATCATTGTGACTCCCTTAAAACAAGATTTGCCTATAGGACAATAAATAATATCTTTTTTTTTTGTAAATGTCTGCCTTGGAATGAGAAAATAATTGAAATAAGACTAAATGGCTTTGTGCCATTGGAGTCTCGTCAGAATTTACTCAAATTAGGACAAAAATCACTTTTGCAGTGATTTCCTTGTCCTTGTACATGTTAAACTGTAAATTGAAATGAGGTGGTGGGTGTTTATATGTTGTCTGTGTGTTATTACAGTGTCATTATTAGACATGTTGTAGTACAGCCATTCCCAAACTCAGTAACACCGAGGCCCCCTTAAAAATCTGACGGGTCTGCGTGGCCCCCCAAAATAATAACCAAGAAGACAACATTAAGAATAGGCTCTTCTGGTTATTTTATTTTGGGGAAATAGCCTCTGCTACAAACATTGTAATACAAAAATGATTACAGTGGATTATTCAAGTCAAATAATGAACACAAATATTTTAATATTACAAACAAAACATTATAAATTTAACATTAAATAATTATATTATTTTTTTTATTTTTTTATGACCTCCCGCGGCCCCCCTGCAGTACCCTCGCGGCCCACCAGGGGGCCGCGGACCCCACTTTGGGAGACACTGTTGTAGTATATAAGTACTAGTAGCCGCAGGTAGTAGCAGTAGCAGCAACAGTAGTAGTGGCAGCAGTAGTAGCAGTAGTAGCAGCAACAGTAGTAGCAGCAGCAGTAGTAGCAGCAACAGTAGTAGTGGCAGCAGTAGTAGCAGTAGCAGCAGCAACAGTAGTAGTGGCAACAGTAGTAGCAGTAGCAGCAACAGCAGTAGTAGCAGCAGTAGTAGCAGTAGCAGCAACAGTAGCAGTAGTAGCAGTAGCAGCAACAGCAGTAGTAGCAGCAGTAGTAGCAGTAGCAGCAGCAGTAGTAGCAGCAACAGTAGTAGCAGTAGCAGCAACAGCAGTAGTAGCAGCAGTAGTAGCAGCAGTAGTAGCAGTATCAGCAGTAACAGTGTTCCTGACACTCACAGCTTTAAGATGGCGTTCTTCTTGCCCAGCATCATTGTGAGGAAGTCATGGTAACAGATGGTGTCGTGAGATGACCCTGCAGTGACCTCTGACATCATCTTCTTCAACTCTAAGTGAGTTTTGGCCAAACCAAGTTTCTCGAGCATCCGCTTCAGACCCATCAGGTCTGAGTGTGGGGGAACAAAGGGAACCTTTTTATTTTCTCTTTCTTTGTATCTACAGTCTTCAAACCAGAAAAAGATCAACTATTTAAATCCATGGCACCAGTTCCTCTCACAACAGTTTGTCTGTCACTAGTTTTCACATGACGCACTTTTAGCCTTTGTCACATTTTTAGATCAACTTTTTCAGACCACACTCACTCAGCCAATCAGCTCTCAGTGACTCAATCACGGGCTCCTTCTTCAAAGGACTTCTTCTAGGACTGTAGTAAGTTTTATTAACAAACAAAAAAATAAGCATGGAAAAACATTACAGTTGGTTCTTTTAATTAACACCTAAATGTGGTGTACATGATTAAGATATTCCCAAAACTAAATTCAAGGCAATACGTTTGTTTTTAAAGACAGAATAAAGTTCTGTCCATGTCTAAGGATATTAGAATACACCTTAAAGTAGCAGTATGTAAGATTTGCATATCAAGTCATTATTAAAGGGCCCTAATATGTTAAAAAGGATTAATAAACAATGGTCTTTTCGAATACTTCTTTAACTGATAACAGTAGTTCAGCCTGGATATTAATGAATTTTAAAACTGGATTTACAGCCCGCAAGTCTTGCTGTTGTTTTCGATGTCCCGCCCTCCACCGTTTTACCAATCAAAAAGTCACATGTCACTGGTAAAGTAACATGTCAGGCCGCAATACTAGAAAAATTGTCTTGTTATGATTTGTTGTTGATAAAACTCTTGCCTATTCAGTGATTATAGCCCCAGCTGGATTCGTCTGCATATCTGGCAACCTGAGTCAGTTAGAGTGGGATAGGACATTATTGACCGTGACTGCAGTACCACGTTCGGCCAGGTTTTTACATATTACTCTTTAAGTCGTTCATTGCCGATGCAGAGTCTATGGACAGTGATGCTCCGGGACATTTAAGGACATTTAAGGACGATTATTTGCATTGGTCACCCCGCTCCTCATAATGTAATGGCCTCCAAGACGACCGCTGTTGTGGTTCAGGGCTATACAATACAATACAAAACAATTTATTCTTGTATAGCCCTAGGTCACAACAGAAGTCATCTCAGAGGACTTAACAAAACCATTGAAATCACCAACACAGGTCAGAGAATCAACAGTTAAAACACGTTAAAAATATGTACACAAATACATTGAATTAAATCCAAGTTTATAACAATAAAAAGCCTGATTATTAAGTAAAAAAGTTGGGAGTGCGTGTTTGTGGAAAAGTGTGTTTGAATGAGGCAATAATGTGGTAAATGTGTTTTTTTGTGTCCTTTTACTAACTTACCTATTTCCCCTTTGTCGTTGAGGTCAAACTCCATGTATTTCTCTAGAATTTCAAAATAATAACACATTTAAAGTCTGTTCACACCTCTAACAAATGTACAATAGGCATGAGATCAACTTTTAAACAGTTCCAGTTTTGATGCAAGTTCCTCCTCTTCTGCATAAGTCTCATCAGATAAAAACACCTTGAACAAATATGAGAGCCGATTATTATACATACAGTACATACATTTTCATATCTATCTATCATATATCTATCACACAGACATTTCTCACCTCATTGATAGAATTCAGTTTCTCTTCTTGTTGAGATTTGAAGTGGCCAAACGCTTTTCCACCTGCTCAGATAAGACATATCTCTCAGCTATAGGTTTTTGATAATAATTAGATAGATATTAAAATGTCTATTTGGGAAAATCTGACCTTGATGAGTGCCCATCGTGAGCAGCGCTGCAGAGAAAGTCTACAGTGTTAAAAGCAATGTTTCCTGAAGCAGAAGAGGAAGTGGAGTGAGAAAGTGCTGCCTATAACACATGCACTAGAATACAAGCAGAGAACCTACATAGCAGTTTGTTATTGCATCAAAAATAACACAATAATACTGAAGAATTGAATGCTTTTTGTACCAGCGATGACGACTCTATGTTAAGTCTTTATTATATTGACCGCAGAATGAAATGTGTTTAGAAAGTATTTTTACTCAGACAATAACTTGAGCTTTGTTTTGGTCAAATGTAGAATAGAATTCTATAATCACAGAGATTGTGAAAACTGAACAAAAGCTTGTTCACTTGTTACTTGTGATTAGAAGATATGGCCAGTGCCACAGAGAAATTAAACCAGATACAAAAGTAAAAGTCTTAGGTCTATCTATCAGGCCTGTCAGTTTGGCGCTAGAAAGGGTTCAAAGTGACCATTGATGAGACTATTTATTAAAATGTTCATTAAATAGTTTCACAGAATTGATGCAATAACTATATTGCACCAATTGTATATATAACTATAGTTTTACAGTAACACTAAAAAAGGTTGACTGTAACTAACACTGAACCACATGCACAACAGATTCTTGATGATTTTTTTGTTATTCAGAACCAGATTCAGATACAGTTTATCTGTCATTTGCAGTAAAACCACATTGGAATACATGAGCAAAAGTCCACGGTGTGCACCAGACAAGTATAAAACAAGCTAAAAAGTAGAATCAAAAATTGACAACTGTGAAAACAGTTTCAATACATTATCATTATTAAACTGTTTTTTTCAGACACAAACAGCTTTTGAAAAGAAGCTGTTCGCACATCACGATGTCCTGCATCTTGGTGAATCTTCTGCCAGAAGGAAGAAGCTGGAACATGGCTTTTCCAGGAGCCAAAAGAGTCATTGATTACGTTCTCGGTTTAAGGATTTATAAAGAGCCTCCAGAACAGCTGCTCACAGCTCAGCACCTTGTTTAGAGCTCTCTTTCCTTTGGGTGTGATGTCACACACAGTCACAGAACGTAAACTTTCAACTTGCCGTGATATCTAAGCGGGATCTTAGTTTTTGGTGAATTCTCTAAGTTTCCCCAGAAAGAAGATATACTGATGAGTTTAACAATTTTTGGTCAATGTCTAAATCGTTCTATTTAAATAAGTGAATCTCTTGCTGACGTTGACAATAATCCCTGTCATCTACACATCTCCATCAATATTTATGTCCATTACATTTTCACCACTGCAAAACAAAACTCTTTGTTTGAATGACTTTTACTAGACACCAATAGCACAGAATCAATGCATTCTGTCATGCTGCCACACAGAGGCGCTGTTGCACTAACGGCCTTTAGAGAGTGGAACTGAGAAAAGGTGGGGACCTGCACATGTCACAGCATCCTGAAAGTACATTCATGTTCGAACTGACATGTGGCAATAATGGTCCATATTTATATCATTTTCTTCATGCAATTATTAGTCTTAGTTTCTCCCTGTGAGCACGTCGGTAAGTACATTTAAATCATCTTCTTCGTCATGTTCTTTCATTGTAATGTCTAACAAAGTCTTTATTTCTCATAGAGGACATCATTTCTGCAGCTGTAGACGATAACGTTTCTTTTGAGTGTGTTCCTTCCAAACCTTTACAAACACAAAGTTGCATCAGGACGAAATGGACCAATAAATCTTCAAAGCGTGTGATTGTGGTCAGGCCTGAGAGCAGCCAGTTTCCTGATGCTGAGAGGGTAAAGCTGGACACGCAAAAAAACGGGTCAAATGTCCTCACTCTGAACAATGTGCAGAAAGCAGATGCAGGTGTGTACAGCTGTGAGGTCTGGGTCGGCTGGAACTGCATATTTTCAAAGACCGTCACTTTGAAAATAAGTGGTATGTATATTTTATTTCAGTTCTTTTTTAATCTTTTCCACTGTCACAGCTTTTTTATCAGCTTTATCAGACAAAAACTTCCACCCTCACTCAGCCAATTCAATTAAATGTATAATTAAAGTGCAATCAATGACATGAGCCAATCAATCTTCAGTAAATGGGAGATAAAGGCAAGATTGTTTTTTCCTTGCTTTACTTAATCGTGTCGTTTGCAAATAAAAAGGTCATTTACAAAAGCAATTTAGAATATTTTTATTTTAATTTTTTTTGTACATAAGGTATTCAAATATATAACACAATGCATTAAACAGGAAGTTATTGACAGGCTCTCAAAGATACTCTGTCCTAATCTCATATTTCACTTGTATATATTTTCAGACTGCCAACTCAAATCTAAGAATGTGGCGCCTGGATCCAATGTTTCTTTGGACTGCTCAGTGCGGGACCAGGCCCAGCTCTCAAATCCCTCCTGGTTTCTACTAAAGGCTGGAAAACCGGTTCCACTCCCAGACCGGTACCAGGTGATCGGGTCCAGACTGTATTTTACATCAGCTTCAGCGTCTGATGCTCAGTGGTTCCGCTGTAGTTTCAGACTGAGAGACTCTCAAGAGCGCTGCGTGGACACAAAGCTTCTACTGCGAGGTCTGGCTTTTTTTTAGTAATTAATTGTTCAAAAAACGATTTAATTCTGTTATTTTCCTTTTCACATTATTCTAATTATTTATTTGAGCATCTGTTAAAACACATGCAAACACAGAGTTGGTCAATTCCAAAGAAAGTATACAAATATTGACAAGGAGTATATACTCAGCACACAACTCTCAAAAGGAGTTGGAGGAAGATTGAAAATAATGGAATCCTGTTGAAAACTTTTGAATAGTCAAATAATAAAATATAACAATATTTACACAATATTTACAGAAAATCCTACAGATTGACTTCACTGTATTTTAGAATATCTGGTCACTTCCAATGTGATAAGCAACAGTAGTTTAACACTATAGTCATTCAGAACTTCAAAATATATATTGTAAGTCCAAGCAGAGATATATCAAGCCTTTATCTGTTATAATGATGATAATTTAATCACAGCTTTTAAAAAACCTCATGAAATAATACCATAATCATGTGTTCTTACACACAAAGGCTTGGATTATGTGCCTTTGCATGTGCTGACTCTATATCATGTATTTGTTTCACATTTAAAAAATAAATCATTTTAAATTAACACCTATAAAATAAACTTTCAAGTAACATGTTTTTTTATATTTTAAAAGCAGGACATCTTGAATTCACGACAGAAGAGAGCTCGGGTGAGTTTGACAATCTTTGCCAAAGATGCTCAAACTTAAAGCTGGGCGACATAACTTTTTGTTTCATAAATAATGAATGTTCTTTCTTCACACAGAAAGTCTTTTTAAAAGTAAAATGTTGTGTATCCCCATGTCTCTAGTACCCAAGTTATCTTCTGCACACTTGTAAGAAAGAGCCCTGAAAGTCACTATTTGACTCTTGGGCTGAAAGCTGAGTGAAAAAAAATACATGTATATGCTGTAGTAGTTGTAGTAGTAGTATATATGAAAACTGTTATGAGAACTAGTTACATGTAATTTATTATACATGGCAGTAAATGTTTTGTTTAAGTTACCTCAGCTTAAAATCACAGCATATAGGCAAGGGAAGTTTATTTGTATTGCACAATTCATACACAAGGCAACTCATAAGACTTAAAAATCATAAATAATTAACTTGAATATACAATCCTTCAGTTGTATGCGCAATTAATCAGAACCATTTTTGACCTGGATTTGAACGTTACAGTTAGATTAGTGAGATTAGGGCAGAGGATCTTTAAAGGGCCTCTCAATAACTTCCTGTTTAATGCATTGTGTTATACATTATATATTATATATTTGAATAGTCAGAGTTGGTTCATGTGGAACCAATATGTCACAGATTTACTTTGGTATGAGGCCACAGAGAGACTGGACTGATGTCATCGTACTTCCTGGTTCTAAACAAATATTTGTGAAAAGTTTTTTAGTTTGAACTATTTTCCTCCACCTGAGAGTTCATTGCTCCGCTGGCTCCTCTGATCACTACATCTCATCAGCGTCCTCACTTGCTTTGGTCACAATTTCTGAATCCGTGCTCGATATTGAGAAGTTTGTCTAAATATATAATTAGAAAATCCTGCGTAGAGAGCAGACCACTACCAGTAGGCACAGTTTCATTCTATTCAAAACATTCCTGATCACCTACCAAGTCTTATCATTTGCTCTTTCTTCTTGATAACTGGTAAACAAACAATAATAATATAAATAAATAATGGTAACACGTATAATGAGCCATGGGTTTTATAGATCCTCACCATAAAGCAAACTTATCATTACTATTGTAGTGGGTTCACATAAACATGGAGTTTCCTGTTTTTAGAGTTGTTGTGTCAGGAAAGCATTGAGTAACACACTTTTTCTGTTGTATGTTTTATACTGTTTCTTAAATCACATTTAAACGGCTTCAATTGTCACCGCTATTTGACAATCCGCCTCTGACTCCGCTCCTTACGCGCCACACTATTCGTGTTTAAAATGTGGAATCAAATCTTCAGTGGAAAATATATGCTGAAAATATGAAGGGTAAAAAAGCTTTCTGCCTGCATGTAACTCTTATGCTAATTTGAAAATTACCAGCTGCAAACGCACTCTTGTAAATAACGTAATTCAACTTACAAAACCAATTGAGGGCCAATACTTTTTATAACAAATCCACAGTCTAACGTCTTAGTCCTACATTTTCACTCAGATTCTTTAGCAAATTATTAGCGTGGATGAATCTAAAACATAACGCCAGATCTGTGACTGATGAGGGAATGTTGTACATGGGTAAAAGCTCACAAAATGTATTTAGCCCAATATGTCTCAACCCTGAAGACCATGAAACAAATGATCTTAGGGCCACATTTGCTGGGGGCCATGGTTTGGACACCTCTTCATTTGTGCCAAAACTTGAACCTGTTTCTCCTTGTGCAGCATTCACAGGTGTCCAGCCAGTTCTGAATCCTCACGGCAACATGGGGCAAGGTTATTCAGTCGTGCACAAATGGTTAGCAGTGATGGCTGGAGTCCTTGTCTCTGGTGCTGTTGGAGCTGTTCTGTACTGGAAGCTTTGTTGTAAAACCAGCAAAGCCCCCGGTGACTCACCAGAGCCACCAGAATATGAAGGTCAGTCTGCGGTTTCTCGTCTGTTGGAACTAAAATTACCCACGGTGGTTGAAAGTGATTGATTCTCTTTTCAGAAGTCAAGTCAGACGGTGCAGACTTTGACGGTGCAGACTTTGATGGTGCAGAGTTTGACGGTCCGGAGTATGATGTTGCAGAGTACAGCGGTGCAGAGTACGGCGGTGCAGAGTACGGCGGCGCAGAGTGCGGCGGTGCAGAGTACGGCGGTGAAGAGTTTCAAAGTAAGACCAAATCTTTATGAAATATTTATTTTTGAAATCATTCACACATCAATAAACAACTAGCTTCGTAAATCCATTGCAAGTAAAAAGCGTTGCCCAAAATTATTCAAAAATATAAGTGAATAGCCTCTTCTTGGCTTGAAATAACACTTACAGTACTGCATATGAACTGCACCAGGTACATTTGAAAAGAAAGTACATTTTCTCCACATATAGTCTGCACTGGAAAGAGACACAGGTTTTCATGTTGTAATGTAACCCTTAACTAACAACTGATAACAAACAAAACCGATAGACGACACAACATGATCAGGCTCATGTTGGCTCTGACCCGTGGCTCAATCAAGTCGAGTACAAACAAGGGTCAAAAAGAGTGTAAAGGGTCTAAAAGAACCAGGGCCGGTCAAATTAAAAAAATAATTCAGGGTATTTTAATGCACAGATGACTTGTTATAGACACAGCTGAAGGTAAATAAGACTAAACTCTAAGGAGGCAAACATTAAATGTTAGCTTCCATGTCGGGAATGTTCCTAAACTTCTCTGACGTTAGCCCTAATCACATAAAACAAGTTATGTGTATTTCTTTGTGTCTGCGTTTCTGCTGTTCACATAAACAACATATCTCCAGCGCCCCAGGACATACTGTAGTCTACAGCAGAATAGATGTACATTCTGCGGTCGCATCGCTACACAGGGTTTGATGATGTCCATTTGAAAAAACTTTTAAGACGGTGAAAAAAAAAAGACAAATTCTTCTCATTTGGGTTTCTTTGGTAAAATAAAGCTGGAACACATAAACTACTGCTATATTCAGTGATCAGTAATCAATGACGTGATGGAGACATAGGAACACTGGCAACACATGGTTTAGATGTTTTTTGTGGTTCCTTAGAAAGACAAGTTGTACGACGAAGTATATCTAACTTGTCTTTCAAAAGAACCACGAAAACCATTTAAACAAATACATCATAGTTTAGATATAATAGTCTGAACATTTTACACCAGTTAGAGCAAAGACCTGGGGTACCTAACTTTCAAACCACAGCAAATATAGAGTTCCTGCCTTTAAAACTATTTTGGTTCTATAACTTTCTCACTTGCATGATATTTTCCCTCTGCCATGTCACATTTTTAGATCATGTATTATTTATTAAACAAAAAAGTTATGTACCACAGCTTTAAAGATCAGTCGTATGTGCAATTGGAAAATATTTATTTTTATTTTCATTTTACAAATTTTCATCACATTCACAATATGATTATATACATTTAGCCACCTTCATACGATTCACAAAAACGTCTCAATTTCAACATAACAATATCTCAATAACGGCTCAGTTGGTAAAGTGAAGGTTAGCGGTTCGAATCCTGCTCTCGACATAAACATCATTGGTTGAGCAGTCAGATCGACTGACCCGCAGGTTGGCATGTGTGTCCTTGGGCAAGACACACCGGCGTACACTGGTGTCGGAATGTGTGCACAGGAAAAAGTGATGAAAAATATTATAAATAAAAAGATACAAAAGATATCTCCCTTGGAATTAGAAAATAAAGCAGCAGTTCCTGCAATAAGACTAAATGGCTTTGTGCCATTGACAAAACTTGTTTTAAGACAGTCAGAATGTTCTCAAACTATGATAAAAACTTCCAGATTCAAGCAATCATAACCATATAATTGATCATATTTTGCAGTGTGTGAGTGGGTGATTGATTCCTTGTTGTGAAGCGTTTTGGGGCCTTGAAAAGGTAGAAAAGTGCTAAATAAATGATAGAATTGACCATTTTTATCATTTATCTTTTGTCTTGCTGCAGTCTAGCTCCTTGGTCATGTGACTCCTGTTTGCTGTGGGAGACTCTAGTTAACAGCCTGGAGCAGATTGTAGAAACTGTCGTTGGACGTCACGGCTTCTTTCTTACACTTGGGCTCATAGTCGTTCAAATCTTCATAAACATGTGTCTGTAAATAATAAAAACATAAATTCACGATACTGTTTCAATGTGTCTGCTTGTCTATACTCATGTACAGTTCTTACCAAGTTGATATCTGCTTGTAGAGTATCTGTAAAATGTAAATGATGTTAGAGTTTTTGCTTGAACTTAATATTTGAATGTGACTGTACCTGAATCCTTGTGCCTCCTCTTTCTGTAATACACCACAGAGACACAGCACAATATGACAATGGGGACCGCAATCCAAGCAAGGGCCCTCAGAGCTGGGGGATACAGGATTTCAATGTATAAGCATAATTTACATATTACACCGTTTATTTATAATTCACTTGTTGTTTTTGCAAATAATGTCAAGAATAAAAAGGCTGGGGTATATCGACTTTTGCTTTGTAAATAATTCATGTCATTTGTCTCAACAGAAAGATTATTGAAAGAGTTGATTTAAAGATGTGACGGACTCCAAACAAATACAGTGGGGCAAAAAAGTATTTAGTCAGCCACCGTTTGTGCTAGTTCTCCCACTTAAAATAATGACAGAGGTCTGTAATTTTCATCATAGGTACACTTCAACTGTGAGAGACAGAATGTGAAAAAAAAATCCAGGAATTCACATTGTAGGATTTTTAAAGAATTTATTTGTAAATGATGGTGGAAAATAAGTATTTGGTCACTTCAAACAAGGAAGATCTCTGGCTCTCACAGACCTGTAACTTCTTCTTAAGAAGCTCCTCTGTCCTCCACTCCTTACCTATGTTAATGGCACCTGTTTGAACACGTTAGCTGTATAAAAGACACCTGTCCACAGCCTCAAACAGTCAGACTACTGATCGTGATAGAACTGTTTTGAAAGAGAACTGCTGTTATTGATACACAATGTACATATTATTCCTATCTCAGAGTAAATACACACTCACACAGGACTTGTTTAGTGGAGCACGACTGTTGCCAGAGCAAAGTATGGACTTACAGTATTTTAACTTCAGTTTAGGATGCATGATATTTTCAACATAGATTGGTAAAAGACAGTGGCACAGTTGGTAGAGCATTAGCCCTGTTAGTCTCAAGATTGTGGGTCCGATCCCACCACCAACTCCCACTGAGGCTGTCTGCTGTTGTTGTGTCCTTGGGCAAGACACTTAACCCCACTTTGCCTGAAGCCCCCACTGACAGATCAAGACTGTGTCGTCTCTGACAGAGCAGCCGTCCTCCTGTGGACTCACCACCTGCAGGAGGATCAGTGAGGGGCTGGTGCTCTGTGACTTAGGTGCATCTCTGACTGCCCCGCCGACCCAGAAATGGATTAAGGGGAAGAAAATGGATGGATGGATGAGGCTCCCGACCAGGGTCAGTATTTTATTTACCAAATATTTATTATCATCACCTTCAGTTAAAATTGGACACAACATGTTTTGTTTTGCTCCATCAGCAGTTGGTTAAGTGTAACCTTACAACATGCAGCTTATATGTGCACAAAATGACTTTCTTCAAATTTACAGTAGTTGCAAGTATTGAAGTTACATGGATTCTATTATGTTGTTAGTTTTTTATGTAGTTTGAGTTGGGTACCTCAGCTTGAAGTCTATTTGATAATGCAGAATCATGTTTGATAAAGAAGTTGAAAATGAAATGAATCTTTCTCCATGATATCAGTCAGATCATTGAGACCAGGAGCGTGTTGCTTTAGCGGAAACAACATGTATGAACTATTTTCCGTCACGTTTTGTGGTTCATTGCTGTTTAAACACGTACTCCACTGTAATTTAAGGTTGACTGGTGTTTATATGTTATGTTGATTTCACTGCTGTCATAATTCTTTAAAAATATCTTACTCACGGCTGCTTTTGTTATAACTCCACTTCTTTGTCACCACCGGAACACCTTCTCTCAGCGCTGAGCACACGACATCCCCGCGGCCCAGAGAAGCCACTGGGATCCAGAATTTGATGAGAAGACTTCTGTTTCTAACAATTAAATCACTGTTTATGAATGTATTGTCAGCTTCAGACCAGGTGAGGTTGAAGTCGCTGTCACAGGGGTCACAGGCACAGGTCA
This sequence comes from Knipowitschia caucasica, assembly GCA_964034765.1. Taxonomy (NCBI): domain Eukaryota; kingdom Metazoa; phylum Chordata; class Actinopteri; order Gobiiformes; family Gobiidae; genus Knipowitschia; species Knipowitschia caucasica. The sequence goes on along the minus strand of OZ035829.1, from coordinate 8,222,063 downwards.
GCACACAGCTCAGCGTGGCATTGTGTCTTTCTGCGTCCATCTGAGCAATGACTGCAGGGGGAAAGTAGAATAATTATGGATTATTCTGTCACTTGGTGAAAACTAAAGGTCTCAAAACACAGGAGTGTAAAATAAATTATTTATTAATAATAGCAATGTCCACGGTGAAAATCTAAAAAAGAACAAAGGAACAGTCAAAAACAGAAATGAACACAAATGATAATGGACCAGCCACAAAAGGGGGTGAGCACAGGTACGTCTTGACACAGAGAGACACCCCAGTTGTCATCGGTCCATTATCTCTACCTTGTTTGTTCCTGTCTTGTTTTTGTTACTCTGGATTTGGATTCTATCAAATTACATTTTGGGTTCTTTTTTTAATTGCACATGAAAAAAATAACCATAATGCACATCATGGCATATACAGTACATTGATTCCCCCTTAAAGCTGCACTAACTGACTTTGGGATTTTGAAGCCGCGGACTCGCTGGCCTCGCTCTTTCTGCTCCCCTCCCCGCACCCACGAAGCTATCGCCCCCCACACACACCCACTGTTGGGACGGAGCTAGCGTCTCCCAATATGGATAATACATGGATATGGATTTGCACGTGGATGGCGTGACCACAGAACGATAGAACCGGGAAGCGCGGAGGAAAGAGACTATAATACTTATAAATATAGTCAGTTAGTGCAGCTTTAAACATGAGCTTGAGAATGTTTACTTTTTAAAATATTCTCAAAATATTTTTATTATCTTGTATGGATAAAAATGACAATTTGAGTAAGCGATGACGAGAATACAGCTTAAGTGAGAAATTGCACTCTACTATACATTCTAGATCTATACATTAAAACATGACATAGTCCAATAGAAAGTATGGAGATATTTGATTATAATTAAAAACCCAACCAATTAGGGTTTGACCAATTTAATAGTATTTATTGTGATTTTATTTTCTAATAATCCACATTTGTGCGACACCCTTCAAGACAGCTACTATTGTGTTTTTGGGTGACACAAACATACATTGATTTGGTTTGAAAAATATGTAGATCAGGTTTAAGAGCTGAAAGAATGCAGAACACGCGTTTTTAGCACTCACTGTCAATTGTGTGGAGCCAGATCGTTTTGGCCTGTCCTCCTTCTACACACTGATATTCCCCCGAATGAGAAGCTGTGACAGCTTTGATCACTGTGGTGGTAGCTGTGTTTGACATCAATGACCATGTTTGGCCTTCTCCAGTCAAAACAGAAGAGGAAGCATTTGTACAAGTGAGAGACACGGACTCGCCCACTGCTGCGAACACTTCCTCTTTGCCATCTGTGGAAATAAAACACATTTTCACCACCGTAGGAGTTAACCAGGGCAAGTACAGCCGTGTCCAAAAAGTAACTATCTGACTAGTTAAACGCTCCTCTAACTCCATGAGTGGTTCTCAAAGTAGGGTCCGGAGCTCCCTCTGGGTCCTCAGGGATCTGATTTGGCTCCTGGGACTAACTAACCATTCAGGTATATGTCAGAGGTGCCATATCTAACGTTTGGAGCGCTGCGGCCCCTCAAAACACTCTAAAGATGACTCAGGGACCCCTTCATCTGTCACATGTTTCCTTGTTCATTTAAACACAACACATTTTTATATTTGCCTTGGGGTTGTTCCAATTAGAAATGTGTTTGTTGTTTTGCAAAACCGGTGTGAATAACAAATGGCTGCTCTGAAGAGTGAAGCACGGGGCACATGTACCTGCGGCTGTAGTGAGGTACGAGGCTGTGGCTTTAACAGAGCCGTTCACCTGCACCTGGCACCTCCACCGTCTGAGGTGGTCCGTCTGCTTCTGCCTGAAGTGCAGTTTGAAGAAACAGTTGGAGACGTTGTCGATCTGAAAGCGCTGTCCTCGGAGTGGACTGTTGTCCTCTGCGACCCACATGACCCTGAGTCCAGGCTCGGTGCACAATGACAGTCCGCGGTGATTGTTGATGTAGCATTGCAGCTCAACAGGGTTCTCCTGGTTTTTAGTAACTGTCAAAAGAAAAGATAAAAAACTTGAGTCTGGTGTGTGTGTGGAGGATTGATGGTGGTCAGAGGGGACGATGGTTTGGTTTTGGGCTCCGCTTTAAAACTATTGCAATCAATAGGATTTCCCCTTAAAAAAACATAGAAATTAGTAAAGCCTATGGACTTTTATGAAGGTTTTGTAAATAAGAGATAAGTAAGGGATAATGTATTGTACACAGGTCATTATCGGAAAATAAGTACCGACAGGGCGAAGCGGACCCCGACGCGAGGTCTGCTTCCGCCCTGAAGGTACAGTTAGGCTAGCAACTCCCAAACTAGAACTCTCTGGAACTGCATTAAAACTGAACAAAGAATTCTGAACATCAGCGTTACATTACACTTCATTCATTAGAAATCCCATATCAACCTGTTAGATTCATGTTATCAATGGATAGATCTGCTGAAAGCTACGCCTGTCTTTACCTCAGTAAAATGACGCATGCGTAGACCAACTGACAGAGCACACAACTCGTCTGAACACCGGATGTTGACATTATGAAATTGATAATCAGTGACTGAAATTCACAGACAAAAATATTCAAGATGTTAAAAACATTCAAATAGATGAATTCAGGTCCATTTAAAATTCAATTTCTGATGGAACAAGATTCCGGCTTTTTTTTCCATTGAATTTTTATTCTTTTATATTTTGAAGGTGAATTTTTGAAATTGTATTCACAATGAAATTTGTAAACTGAATTTTTTGTGACTGAAATGTAAAGATAAAAATATTCAAACATGCTTTTTCAGGGTTAAAAATAAAAAAATAAAAAATGTAAGCTACAAAAAATTCTAAATCTGATGACACAAAAAATCTTCCATAAGGGCTCTACATGGTCAGGCGCCTGAATACATCCAGGGCCTGATCCACCCCTATGTCTCCAACAGGAGCCTGAGGTCCTCCACTCAGAACCTGTTGATGGTCCCCCGCACTCACTTTAAAACCAGAGGAGACAAATAAACTTTACTTACTTACTTACTTAGTTCACATTCTTGTGAGCTGGATTTTCAGTTGATTTTTTAGATAAAATAAGATAAAATAAGAAAAGATAAGAGATCCTTTAGTCGTCCCATAGTGGGGAAATTTCAATGTTGCAGTGCACATACAGGTCAGTAGTATGAGCAAACTAAATATACAGTATGATTAGCTGCTATGTTTCTTAGCTATCTTTAAATGCTTCAACATCAAAATATCAATGGGTAAAGGTGTTGTATGTTGGGTGTTCTTGTGTAATGTGTGGAATACTGCTCCAAATGTGTCTGAGAACAAACTGACAGACACACTCCTTCTAAGTCCTTCTAAGGCAGGTACCGGCCATCCCCTGTGCCTCACAACATGAGCGTACAGTCTACTCCAGGGGTTAAAGCAAAAAAAAAAGATTTGACTGAAAATCTTTGCATGGAAATTTATCACATGTAAATCACAGTAATATGCAGGACCAAGTTATATTTTTAATTACAATATATTATTGTATAATAGATTGTATATTGAATACAGCTCAAATGAATTCTTCAAAGATATACAGTGTATTTTGATATGAAATATAAGTGGATCAAGCAACGAGTAAACTTTTTGACAGAATATTAGTGAGAGTAGCTTTACTTGAGGCGATATGGAGCGTCAACACTTTGGCTCTGTCCTCGTCAAAATATTGCAAAAGGACGATACAATTCTGTCCACATTTGTTTGTGGACACGTCAATATTTAAGAAAAAGGTTTCCCTATCAAGTTTGAGTGCACAGTGCACTTCGATCAACTGCAAATGATTTAAATAAATCTTCCAGCGGTAGTGATATTCTGAACGTTATTTTCTGCGATAAAGCCACAGACACGGTCCGCCAGAGCAAGCCTAGTGTTAGTTGTTGCTGATGCACCAGGTAGGGTTGCCAACTTGAGAACAAAAAAATAAGGAACACCATTTGGGTGGATCGGGTTGAGCACTTTTTAGTCCTAATTTCAATCTACACAGAAATCATGGAATTTCATAATCACAGTTTTTAGAATGTAATTTATTGACTACATATAAAAATTAAAAAAAATTCTTAGGCAAAAATTAAATGTAAAAAATAGGTGGAACTCTTTGGCTGGTCAAGGAGTTAATGCATTCTTATTAGAAATAAAAATATAAAAAGACAAATGCTGTAACATACATTATTTATGTATGTTACAGTAAAGACCATTTACTGTAAAAGAAAAGAAAAAAAGAAAAACATATGTATTCATTAAAAAAAAACTCACAAATGTTGAAATCAAAGTCTGTTGCAGTTAGATATGGTAATAATTTATATTGTCAGAGTTTAGTGCGTGTACATGGCTTCAGTAAAAGCTATTGTTCGTTTACAAAGCTGGTCTTGACATTTGTTGACGTTCCCTAAACGCTTCTCTCTGCGCTTGCAGTGAACTGGATGATTCAATGGATTTCTCTGCATTAAAACAGCGCATTTAAAAAAAAAAAATCAACGTAGAGGTGATCATTTTAGCAAATTACTTTTGTTTTACAAAGTAACTTCCGTGAGCTATTGAACGCGGAAGTCAGAATCTGTTAAAATGACGCTACTTTACCAAACTTCTGCCGTGATGATGCTGCGGGCACGGCCCACGCTGCCACTTGTCATGGATGCGATTGAGCCTACGCCCCCTTCCACACTGTTTAGCGAAAGGTAGACGCATAACTGTGATTACTGTGGGTGCGTGTGTCGCGTGTGTGACATGCGTGAGTGCGTGATGCATTAAGGCGACTGCTGAAAATACGGGACAAAGCCGTCCCGTATCCATCTCAATACGGGACGCACAATAGTTTTCTATAATACGGGACGAATTCGTATTTCAAGGGACGGTTGGCAACCCCTAGCACCAGTACGAGATGAAGGTGTGGGAAAGCTGCAACAAACAGCTGCCCTTGCTGCGCACAAGCACCGGCCACTTTCATCTTTTCGCACCATGACTCGTTGATTGGCTCTTTTACATCACGCTGAGTTTTGCAAGAAGATCGCAAACAAGACAATATCAAAAGCTCACCAAGACATGTTTGTCCCCATTCCCAGTCGCAGCAAAGTCCGTTTTGTACATTCCGTTAAGTAAAATAGCATTGCGTTTGGTAAACGTTAATTACCTTTCGTCTATTACGCGCCCAGCTTACCAGTCCGGATCTGCTGCTGTTATTGCTCCGTTCGAGATTCAATTTTCCTCCTCTTCTCCTTTTCAAAAGCTCCGTGCAGTTTCCAGAAACTTTCACCTCCGTGTTACCAATGCTAACTTCATCGCGTCTTCATTTGCGCGTGAGCTCAGCTACGTCCCATTGCCTTCATTCATTTGCGGAGCGCTCATGTGGCCACGGCACGTTCAAGGCCCACTCGTCATTATATTACTTATTATTTCTATATACATATAAAATACAATTATATTCAAATTATTATTATACATCGATATATATATATATATATATATAACAGATTCACACGTATATGTATTACTATATATTATTTTTATAATCAATCATTTCATTGTGTGTATTATTATCATCATATATATATATATTTTTTTTTTTTCCAGACCAATTTCATTTGACGGAAATCCGTCACCCAGACGGAACTCTTTAATCCCTGGTCTACTCACTGTTGAGGAACTGAAGCTCCACGTTCCAGGTCTTTTCGCCGTTTTGACAAATATAAACTGCGGGGTAACTGTGGTCCATGTGCTTGATGAGCAGAGAGCAGTCTGAGAGCAGAGTCACATTAGGATCTGTCACATTAGGATCCATCACTTGTCCCGGTTTGATCAGTGCAAAGAAGGGGTCAGCTCTGTTCCAGGACACAGAGGTGCAGCCAGAGCCACGGGCCACAGGGCAGGGCAGAGTCACACGGTCTCCTGTTGCGGCAAACATCAGATCTGCAACATCAACAACACGTTCATTAATGCAGTCAGAATATGCCAAATCAGATGCTGCCAGTTTTTTGCCATTTGCCGTAAAACCACATTGACCACGTCCCCTGACCTCTGAAACTAACTTTCCATCACTAAATACTCGTGTGCAGTGTTGTTACCTGAATGAAGAGCTGACTCTTTCAGAATAGCAAATAGAATTCCAATACAAAATGAGAAATCCATTTTGAAAAACGTGTAGTTTGCGGTGGCAATCATAACTAAAGACAAAGAGGAGTGAGAAAAAACCCTTAAATACTTCAGGAAATGACACATATCACAACAGCAGCTCGTGGGTGTTCTTTCTCCTACTACAGCAATACTTGCAAATACTTCTCATTTTACCACACTGAAAACATGACCAAGAGAGACTTGTTTTAAATGCATGACAAGAGTGGCCACATATTTGTATTTACAGCTGCAGTTTAAAATGTCCATACTAGATGGTGCTATTAACTTTATCTCCTAAAGAGCACTGTTTTTAATACAATACGTTTCATAGGTTTTTACACAGTTTATTGTCCTATGATATTATGAAGAATATATCAAGCTTTCACATGCAGGTGTCTAAAGTCACAGCATTCGCACCTCTTTTGAAGCACACTGAGGATGGCTCAGCGTTCTCATTCACACAAGGCACTGTTTAGTTTAGACCTACTCTTGGTCGATGTTTGTGATTCACTGTGATAGAATGTAATCATTCCATCCAGTTCAATACATCCTTCAGTCCATCATCAGTGTCCCGCTCACTGAGGCGCTGAACCAACTCAAATGGCCACATGTTGTGGTCAACAAAGTAAAGTCTGTGTATGTAGCTGTGTGCGTGAGAGGGAGTGAGGGTGAGTGAAGGAGGGACAATGTACCTCCATTTTTGCACAAAAGCCCTACCAAGGCAGGATGTTTTGTAGTCATTTCTGACTGCACTGTCCCAGTCAAAGATATTGCAATTATAAGGTTAATTATTTAACCATCCGAGTAATAGTCTATTTGAAGGACAGATACTGCTTTGGTCTTATCTGCCATTTGAAGGTAGATAAATGTGGCTCCTTCTAAAGTCACCACTCATGCCCCAAATTAGACCCTCTGATGGTCCAATGTGGCCCACGGACCCCAGCTTGGGCAGCCCTACTCTAGTCTCTGGAGTCTAAGGCCAAGGTCTGATATTTCTCTGTACAGACCGAGCAAGTGAGGTTAATAAATGTTTTATTATATGACTATTTTTAATTTATCGATCTCCGACTTGGTTTTCCTAATCGTGTTTTTAGCTTTCTGGTCTGCAACGAAGTTGTCAATCTCATCTCGTCTGTAAGTTATTTTTTCTTCGTTATTTTCTGTAATTTCTTCCTCTGGCTTGTCAAACTCGTCCGGATAATAGAATTCACCGGAGAATGCTCCCAGTTGTCGCCCATTATTTCTTTTTTACAGAGAAAACTCAGGAAAGAAATCCATTGTGATACGCGCTGCGGATTGATTGTCATGGTAACGGTCCGAGGAAAGATATTAAATGTGATACGCGCTGTTCGGACCAATTGTCATGGTAACGGTCTGAGATGGGAAAATATCAGACCCGTACGATCCAAGTCATATAATATGTTTACTTACTGCTCATGCTCAGTGTGTTTCTCTATAAAGACTGCTCAGGCATTCATGTGTGTGGAAGTCCTACAGAGTTTTCTTTGCTTTCTCCTTTTTGAAACAAACTACTAACACTAGAACAAGGGTCTTCAGGCCAAAACACGGGAGCTCCCAGTGGCTCTGAGCCCTCTCAGTGGCTCTGTTCAGGAAATCTTCAATCATCGTTGTATCCTGCTGTGTAAGGACTCAGTATTTATTATTTTCTGCAATAATAAATGGAGAATGTTTTAGACACATCTATGGCTCCCTTTCAAAAAGTTGAAAACCCTTCAGCTCGGTGCTTCTACTTTTTTAGTTTTTTTCAAAGTAGCAGTAAAAAATAAATAAATAATTAAATCAATCAATAAATGGAGAATGTCCAGAGGTGGAATGGCCTCCTCAGTGACCTCCTCAGTGACCTCCTCTGTGACCTCCTCTGTGACCTCCTCTGTGAGTTTCTATTTCCTTCTGCAGTGATTACAGCTTGAGCCATGTTTCAACTTTCAAGGCATGTTTAAATCTGTACTTCTGCTGTTCCAGGACAAACAGCGCTCTTTTCTGTCTCACACCAGTTACATTTAACCATAATGATCTGTCTGTTCACCTAAATTAATTATAACAGTGTGAAAACACGGCAAATGTTCACTAATAATAATAATAATAATAATAATGCATCAGATTTATATAGCACTTTTTTGGACACTCAAAGACGCTTCACATGTCATTATTTTTTCACTCCATACACAGTGGTGATAAACTACTACTGTAGCCACAGCTGCCCTGGGGCACACTGGCAGAGGCGAGGCAACCAGTGCCATCGGCCCCCCCGACCACCACCAACCATTTACAAAAACCACCAGACTCATTCTAGGCAATGGGGGTAAAGTCTCTTGCCTAAGGACACAACGGCAGTTTGGCACTTTACAGCCACGGCTGCCCCACTGAGGCATCAGGTGTTCTCAGAGGTTAAGTGTCTTGCCAAGGACACAATGACAGCAGACATTAGTGAGAGTCGGTGGAGTCTTGAACCCACAACCTTCTGGCTCAAAGGCCAATGCTCTACCAACTGAGCTACTGCCGTACTTAATCTACATGTGACTTTAATAACTAATAGTGAGATACTTGAGTATATCAGAGAATTTTACTCCAGTCCCTGCACTGACCAGGGTCACGGTTCATTGCACTGATTTGGACACAGATACATTTGAAGCTCACAAACTCCTGCTGTTATTCAGAGATAGCTGTGACAGCGTTTTACTTTGGAGCCTTCCTGATCAACGTCGGCCATTTTCAGCGGCTTTGACACGTGTCAACAAACAACTGAGTCAAGTCCATGTGTAATGAAGCACTTTGATAAAGTTTCTCCTCACACAAACATGTGGCCCATTGGACACAGCCACACATGGACAACACTGTTCACATCACGTCTTGTTCACTTCTTTGATCCATATTTATTATCATTATTTCAGTCATTTATGTGAAGTTACCTCCGGGGGACAGGTCCAGTCTGTCCGGGGCGCGGACGGGGCGGTCCATGCTTTGAAGGGTTGTTCACAGTTCGGTCAAAGCTGGAAAAGTGTCCAAAACCTAGTTGTCAACAGTGCACTGGGGCTACAGTGTATATACAGTGCCTTGCGAAAGTATTCAGCCCCCTTGAACCTTTCAACATTTCGCCACATTTCAGGCCTCAAACATAAAGATTTAAAAATTAAATTTTTTGTCAAGAATCAACAACAAGAGGGACACAATCGTGAAGTGGAACGAAATTTATTGGATAATTCAAACTTTTTTAACAAATAAAAAACTGAAAAGTAGGGCTGAAACAACTAATCGATTAATCGACGACTAATCGATTAGTGAAATAGTCGACAACTATTTTAGTAATCGATTAATCGTTTTCTGGTTCACACGGACTCAAACAGAGCAAAAATGACATGAAAATGTAGTATTTTTGATTAAAACCGACTTTGTTTTTATAATTTCACGAATATCTGTCTGTCTCATCCAATCAGAGCAGAATTAGCACAAAGAGCCTGTTACAAACATTTACTTTAAGTTTACGCCATCAATACGTCCTCGAGTGTTGCCACTTTAGCTTTTTGTGATGAAAAAATAATTTTTTTCTACACAATTCACAGCCAAGCGATTACTCGATTAATTGTAAAAATAATCGATAGATTAATCGATTACAAAATAATCGTTAGTTGCAGCTCTACTGAAAAGTGGGGCGTGCAATATTATTCGGCCCCCTTGCGCTAATACTTTGTAGCGCCACCTTTTGCTGCAATTACAGCTGCAAGTCGCTTGGGGTATGTCTCTATCAGTTTTGCACATCGAGAGACTGGAATTCTTTCCCATTCTTCCTTGCAAAACAGCTCGAGCTCAGTGAGGTTGGATGGAAAGCATTTGTGAACAGCAGTCTTCAGCTCTTTCCACAGATTCTTGATTGGATTCAGGTCTGGACTTTGACTTGGCCATTCTAACACCTGGACACGTCTATTTGTGAACCATTCCATTGTAGATTTGGCTTTATGTTTTGGATCATTGTCCTGTTGGAAGATAAATCTCCGTCCCAGTCTCAGGTCTTTTGCAGACTCCAACAGGTTTTCTTCAAGAATGGTCCTGTATTTGGCTCCATCCATCTTCCCATCAATTTTAGCCATCTTCCCTGTCCCTGCTGAAGAAAAGCAGGCCCAAAGCATGATGCTGCCACCACCATGTTTGACAGTGGGGATGGTGTGTTCAGGGTGATGAGCTGTGTTGCTTTTACGCCAAACATATCGTTTTGCATTGTGGCCAAAAAGTTCGATTTTGGTTTCATCTGACCAGAGCACCTTCTTCCACATGTTTGGTGTGTCTCCCAGGTGGCTTGTGGCAAACTTTAAACAAGACTTTTTATGGATATCTTTGAGAAATGGCTTTCTTCTTGCCACTCTTCCATAAAGGCCAGATTTGTGCAGTGCACGACTGATTGTCCTATGGACAGACTCTCCCACCTCAGCTGTAGTTATCTGCAGTTCATCCAGAGTGATCATGGGCCTCTTGGCTGCATCTCTGATCAGTCTTCTCCTTGTTTGATATGAAAGTTTGGAGGGAGGGCCGGGTCTTGGTAGATTTGCAGTGGTTTGATACTTCTTCCATTTCAATAATTGCTTGTACAGTGCTCCTTGAGATGTTTAAAGCTTGGGAAATCTTTTTGTATCCAAATCCGGCTTTAAACTTCTCCACAACAGTATCTCGGACCTGCCTGGTGTGTTCCTTTGTCTTCATGGTTCTCTCTGCGCTTTAAACAGAACCCTGAGACTATCAAAGAGCAGGTGCATTTATACGGAGACTTGATTACACACAGGTGCATTCTATTTATCATCATCAGTCATTTAGGACAACAGTGGATCATTCAAAGATCCTCACTGAACTTCTGGAGTGAGTTTGCTGCACTGAAAGTAAAGGGGCCGAATAATATTGCACGTCCCACTTTTCAGGTTTTTATTTGTTAAAAATAATTATCCAATAAATTTCGATCCACTTCACGATTGTGTCCCACTTGTTGTTGATTCATAACAAAAAATTAAAATTTTATATCTTTATGTTTGAAGCCAGAAATGTGGCTAAATGTTGAAAGGTTCGAGGGGGACGAATACTTTCGCAAGGTATATTCCACAACTTTGGCCTCAAACACAAATGAGACGAAGAGAGTGAAGTTTTATGTCAAAGCCTCCAACAGCAAGTCACGTGAGCAGCAGCTCTTATATACATATATACATTCTGCGTCTGACTTCATTTCAACACAACACAGGAGCTTTCTGATAAAGTAAGTCATCTTTATTGATATATCGTCTTTCACAAAGTCACACATTTGACCTCTTACGTCACACAGTGATAGAAACGTGGTCGGCAAACAGGAAGAAACCTATGTGACCCGGGGAGAACATGCAAACTTTTTAACCCAGGACCTGCTTCCAGTGAAGCACAAGCGGTGACCATTGTTTCTATTCACCAAGATTGTGGTGAGGTTTGTGTAGTGTATGTATGACTATGTATGGTTTAACCTTTAACAAATTCATGTGAGCTGTGGATTTCTGCAGCTTCTCCAGAGTAACCATTGGCCTCATGTCCGCATCTGTGATCAGTGCTGTGAGTTTGGGCAGACAGCTGTGTCTCGATAGATTTGCAGTTGTGCCATATTCTGATCCTGGATTAAACTGTGCTCTGTGAGATGTTCATGACTTAACCATGCTTTAAACCTCTCCATGACTCCATCCCTGATTTGGTGTGCTCCTTGGACTTTATCATGGGGTTTAGTGACCGATACACTCTGACCATGGCTTTGAGGCCCTCACATAACATCTGTAATTATACTTAAGAGTAGACAATACACTATTTTATTGTTAGGACAGTGAAAAATTACAGGAGAAATGCTGTATGATCACATATGCAAAACTTTTTCTTTTGTTGTTTTTAACTCATGTTTCATATGATGCTTTGATGGGGTCTTTCAGCTAAATAATTTGAACACAGAATCTTTGCAAAGCACTCTATTTGATACTTTTGCTGATTCGCTTTTTCAGTCTGAAAAAGCTGATCTAATGATATTAGACTAAACAGACATGCATGTGAAAACTTGTGATAGAACCTCACTGTTTTGAATGTACATAGTTATGTTTTTTAGTAATTTGAATTTCAGTAATTGGAAAATCTCTCAAAAACAGCCAAAACATCAAAATAAATCGTACTGCCAAGGCTCTCACAGTATAGGCTCTGCATTCAAATTAAAAAAAGACACTGTCTATCTTTTACTTTCTTCTCTTTTTTATTGACCTTGGTTGAAACATTGCTGCCCTAGTGTGTATAATTGTGTAAAATAAGAATTATACTATATTTGAATCAAATACTTCATAATTGTCCTTTTTAGCTGGGCTGTCTGTGTCTGGGCAGTGCAATGACTTTGAAAGGTTGTATTTTGAGCACAACGCTGGCCACGCCCTTCAGATCTGGTAGTGGGACGTCTTCAGGAAGAACAAACTGAAAGTCTCTCAGCAGGTAGGCCGTGAAGAGGAAAAGCTCCATTTTGGCCACGGACTCCCCCAAGCAGAGCCGCGCCCCTCCTCCGAATGGGACAAGGGCGCGAGTGGAGCCCTGGCCCTCCAGAAAACGCTCTGCAAGACACCAGAGTCCAGAGGTCAAGGTTTGGTTAAAGCTGGACCACGTAAGTTTCAGCTTTAGGGTCAGCATTTTGCTTGTGTCAGAACAACTCAGCATTTGCGACCCGTCTTGCAACCAATTTATTTTGCCGATGTGTGTTCAGTGTCAGCACTCCGAACCAAATATAGCGGTAAAGGCAAGATCTCTGGTGTGTACTATCTTCTCTGTCTGTTACACACTGGGGAAGTCTTGCACAGTCTTAATGAAATCTTGTATCTTGTAATTTAGACATCTGTTAACAACCCTTTGCTTATGTGTGGGCCAGGTGAAGAAGGTCACAAAACTCAGTCAATTCAATTCATTAAATACATTTCTGCAGATAGCTTACTGAGGAACATTCCAGAAGATGACGCCCCTTTTGGAACAAGTAGGTAAAGTTGCGTGATGCATGGTTAACGTCTGGTGTATATGAACCCAGAATTTGGTGTTGGTTGTGTTTAGATGGGAGTGACTGCAGTTTGTGACGTACACTGACTCCAGTCAAGTACCAAAACCTCGCAGGTTCACAGAGATCAATGGAGCAGCTGTTAAATCACCAAAAGACCGGAGCAGGCCCCCTGCTGAGCCCCATCCACAGCCCCGCTCTGAGGTCAGACCTCAGCTGATGGCTTTTAACACTCTGGGACTCATGCGGATCCTAATCCGGACCACAGTTGGAGCCAGTATTCGCCTGGCATAGGTGTTTACCTGGTCTGAAACTGTAGGGATCTGGCCAGACTGCAGGGTCGTGATGAGCGCCAAAGAGGTTTGGAATGATCACAGTGTTTTTGGGAATGAAATATCCGGCAATACTAAGAAAAAAGATATGAGGAGTACAAAATAAATTAAAAATGGTTCAAATGCACAGGACAAATGGCCACACAGGGACAACAGAGTAAATCTTAGCCTTGACATTAACATTGAACATTAACCGCATTACTCACAGAAGTACTCAAGTTTGTGGATTGATGTAAGCCACAAACTTTCTAAACACACCAAAATATTATCTTTAGTTTATTCCATACAAAGACAAGAGACTCAACCACAATATGTTATTGGTGTGTTCTCAAAAGAAAGAGCCATGTGAGTCACTATCTCTCATTGGACTGAGAACTAATCAGCTGCGTGAGGATGATCCTCTTTTTTTCACTTTTCTCTTTGAAAACGTTGATCTAAAGACGTGAAAATGCCAAAAATGCATGTATGTAAAAAGTAGAGAATGAATCTGTTTTGAGCGTGAGGAACATGGACATGGATTATAATACATTGTTCTATATTTTTGCAGTTTTCAAAGTATCCCAGCTTTAAGCAAAAAACAGAACTCACAGTTAATACTGTATGTTAAGCAGAGAATTCCATTTAATACAGAAATTCCAGTGAATATGAAACCACATGTGTCCACTGTCACTTCACTCATCTGTGCAATAATAATTTTAATAATGTCAGAATGTGCAATATAGAACCACATGTGTCCACTGTCTCTTTACCGAGCCACTTTGTCGCACAACCGCATGCTGCCAACAAGTACACGTATACATACAACTATGTTTCTTGCACCAGGACATACAGAATTGTATTCTTGCTTCTTTGTCATGCTAAAGTTAGAGATGTTGTACTTGATTCTTTATGATGCTAGAGTCGGAGTTGGAGTTTAAAAAAATATATTTTATTTTAGTATAGAGTTATTGTTCATTCATCTAGTGCTGTGTGCTCCTCATTCCTACTGTTCTGTAACCTGTGACGCAAGTTATGCAACACTGAAATTTCCCCACTGTGGGACGAACAAAGGATCTCTTAATGACAATAGCAACAAACATATTTTGACATATAACTTTCCTTGTCTTTGTGAAAGTGTGAGCTTGCACCTGCTGTCCCGGATGGCCCGGTGTGGCACTGCCAGGGGGGCGACCGGCCGCAGCCTCAGCACCTCCTGCACCAGAGCGTTCAGAGCCGGGAACTTGTGTCTGTCGCTGTATTTGGGATCCTGCCCGTCCAGCACCACACTCAGCTCCTCGTGAACTCTGCTCTGCACCTGAAGGACACAGGCAGGGTGAGAAAGAAAGAAAGGTATTTATGGAATTATGTCATTCACTCCCGAAACAATTGTTGCCACTCCACTGTTGTTAGCTCGAAACAGTTTGGTTCTATCACTAGATTTCGCTATCATGTATTTTTGGCTTCTGTCACCTTTGATCCTTAGTTTCAACCTCCATCTTTTGTTCAGCTATTTTTGTTGTGTCACCACCAAGAAACTAGTTATTTTTGAAAAAGTAAGAGTAGAATAGAAAGATAATTGATATCACTCTCCAATATGATCCAATCAGCTCTCAGTACGTAAACAAAGTTTTCTAATGAAGAGAGCATGTTATGGTCTGATTTGTTAACAATATGTTATTTAAACAAGACTCTTTCTGCTGTGACAAACCACATGTATCCATTAAACAATAAAATGTAGGTACTCCAGCTCTATTTAAACCCATTGGCGGTGGACTCTTCATATTGTGTGGTCATCTGTAGCTTTTGAACTCTTGGAAATGCTCCTCTGTGATTTTTCTCAGATTGGTCTACGCATGGTGCAAGAAAGGAATCTATTGGCTGGACCGACAGCTGCTAAAAAGATGGTTGCCACAAGAAGGAAGGCCCCTCAGTCTCTGTCTCAGCAGCAGTGGGTTAATGTGTCCACCACATGTTGCTAAGGAGAGCTTAGGTCAGCATTCTTTTTAGCTCTATTTTTGTTGATCTGTACAGATGTTTGTGTAGGATTTGTTGTTGTTGTCCTGGACCTGTGTGTGTGTGTGTGTGTGTGTGTGTGTTTATGTACGTGTGTGTCTGCGGATGTTGTGTAGATGGACGTACCTCTGGTCGGTGCAGCAGAAAGGCAATGGTCCAGTTTAACCAGGCTGCGGTGGTCTCAGTGCCTCCAATAAGAAGATCCACGGTCGCCATGTGCACGTGTGTGTCACTGAGGGCCTACACGCACACACACACACACACACACACACACACACACACACACACACACACACACACACACACACACACACACACACACACACACACACACACACACACACGCGCACACAGACACACATTATACATTCTATACATGCATTGTGCCTGGATTTTTTATTTCAAATTAGTGCCCATATACAAGGAAAAACAAACATTACACAATATTATAAAACCAAAATACACACAGTATGCATTATAAAGTTATTAAACACCACAATTTGTGTAGTTTATAGAAGTCAAAAAGCACCATGGCCTTCTATACTTCCTTGTGAGTAGTTCATGTGCGCTATACAAGTAAACTTCCTTCATTAGAATATTGGCAGACACGTTTGCTCAAAAGGTGCTCACAAGACAAAACGATATAAAGTTAAAATGTAGGGCTAAGATTCCATGAATAAGCTACAATTGTTTTTTTTTCTATGTTCTAAAGACAAGTATTATGACTGTATGAGAGATTGTACTTACTGTGTTGTGTTCAAGTCCCTGCAGTAAAGAGCCTGTAATCGCGTCCTCACTTATACTTCGTAACGACTGCGGACACAAGGACCAAACGTCACTCCTCAAACACACTGTGAACTATCTCGTGTGTTTCTACTAACTTTATAATCATCCAGGTGTTTCTGTATGATGTCATCTCTCCGCACCACCTCTTTCAAGAGGCGGGAAAACACTGGATTTGGGAGTTTCTATTCAAAAAAAGGAGTTCTGAACAAATGTAGCCATTATATATAAAAACATAGGCAATATTTACGTGCAATGTTGTGCAAAAATATAAACTTTGAAACCCCAAAAACTCAACTGTGTGATGGAATCCAGGTCACTAGTTTATTTCTATCACTAGTTTTCCAAGGCATTTATTTTAGTCTCACAGTTTTATATCAGCTTTTTCAAACATAAATTAGATACAGGTTAATCAGATCTCAGCCCAAATAGTCAAATGGTGACTCACAGGGCTCTTTCCAACAAGTTTGTTTTCCAATAAGACGAGATCAGCATGTTTTGGTCTGGTTTGTTGAAGATTACATTTACATTTACAAAACTCCTTCTGTTGTGGCACAAAACAAGGACTATCTATGGATATCATTAACACTGTTTTTGATAAATGACAAAAAAAATATCCTCTATTTACAGGTCTTTTGTGATCTTAACTAATCGATTAATTGAATGAATAATAAGCCAAATAACTGGTTACAAAAGAGTTTGTTAATACAATGCCTGGCTACTTGGGTTAAGTATGGAAAATCAGATATTGAGTACATTTTGATACTAAAATAAAATTTAATAAACAATCAAGTACAATACAAAATACTAATAATGAAAGTTACTATTCTGAAATACAATAACGATGTTCTGGTAAAATCATCGATGTGGTACATCAAAGACCCAAGGTCATTCATTCTGGAGTTTTGTGTATCTTTGTGTAGCTGAAGTGCAAAATTCCCTTTTTGTCAGATTTAGATCATCTGGGGAATGTTCCAAGTTACAAAAGAATTTGTTTACAGTTTCTTTATGAACGACATTGATGATGCAGTTTTTTGGGCAGCACGGTGGCTGAGTGGATAGCACTCTCGCCTCTCAGCAAGAAGGTCCTGGGTTTGAATCCCGGTCGGACCAGGGCCTTTCTGACTGGAGTTTGCATGTTCTCCTCGTGTCTGCGTAGGTTTCCTCCGGTTTCCACTACCACTAAAAATATGTACAATAGGTGTGGCATGAGCCTCCTGTACTGGCACCCCGCTGCTATCTCTGTGTGGAGTGAGAGACAAATGCCCTAAAAACAACTATTGTAAACCGCTTTGAGACTCAGATGTGCAGTGAAAAGGCCGTATATAAATAAAACTTACTTACTTTTCTCACTAAAGACTGTGTTAAATCTGCCTCATACTTAGAAATGTCACAATCTGTTAATCGCTAATTAAGATCATTCAAGTCATGTTAGAATGGTAAAAACTAAAACAATATGAACCACAGAAATATTAGAAACAGTAAAAAATGTTCCTATTCAGAAATGTTTAAATGAATGAAGACAATATAACATCTTGCAAGTTTAGTCTTGTGATTTTCAACTGCCCCTGCGATCCGGCAACGAATAAAGCGGAATAAAATGGATGGATGGAAGATAAATTGTAGAAGCAATGGCAGCATTGAAAATTAAGGTTTTAAGTTTGAATTAAACAAATGTATAATCATACATACGTCATCGCCATTGCTCTCCCCTCAGTCCTCTGAATAACAGCACCTGGCCTCTCCCCTGGGTTTTTTCTTAGGTAATTTTTCTTTCTGAATTTGTCATGTGTGGAAGATTCACCAAACATATGTCTGCAGAGAAGCGGGGGCATTGACTGACGCTGTGACAAAGGGGCGGGACTAAGAGACACAAAGGGACATTGTTATATTAAAGATTTCATATGAACCATAAAATGGTCTGGTTATGTCTGCTTTGATTTTAAAGCAAATAGTCATTAAATCTTGTTTATAAATATACTCATGACAATTGCTATTGACATCTAATTTCGTAATTTATAATAATTTAATAGTTGTTTACTCTGAGCAGTGGAAAAGAGTCAAGGGCTGAGATCCAGGACGAGCCCCACAGACCCACGATCTCGTTCAGACAGTGATGCAGCTGCTGCAGCTCCGGGGAACTCTTGTCGTACTGGACACAGACGCGACACGCTCAGCTCCAGGTTCAGATAAATACAAATAAAACTGAGTAAACTGGATCTCACTTCTTTTCCAAATGTAAGAGTTGTGATGACGTTACTCGCAGCTACCGTGAAATCCTCCGACAAATCCACAGCTGTGCCTTTATAGTCCGTTAATACCTAGGGAAAAGAATCAAGGTACGGGTGTGCTATCAATATATATATATATATATATATATATATATATATACATATATATATATATATATATATATATATATATATATGTGTGTATATATATATATATATATTTATATATATATGTATATATATATATATATATGTATATAAGTATAAGTATGATTAAAAATGTAGAGCATCCACGTGTTATGTTAGTATCATTTACTCTTTTTGTTATTACTATTTTTGTTATATTTTGTAAATGTACCACCGTTGCTTGTGATTAATTTGTACTAGTCATTTCTATGCCCCCTTATATGCTCAAAAAAAACAAAAAACAAAATTAAAGTCTTATTGTGAACTCTAGCCTGTCAGGACGGAGAACTCTGCTATTATTGTTCACAAAGCCCATCCTCACCGTGTTGATATTGTGGCTGTTAAATACATACCCTACGTTTTGTCCCATCCCTCGTGCCCTGCACATACAGTAAATATATCGTACATTCATGAGGCACAGAGCGTGTCTCTCGATGACGTCGTGAAGAGACTTCTGGCAGCATCGCTGAAGTGCACTGTGCACCAGGCGCCGATGAGCCCTCCACACCTCAGTGTAGTCGCCCAGAGAGATGGAGCAGCCCCCCCCAGACACGATGTTACCTTTGACAAACACAATTCAGAACGAGAGAATTATAGCAACACCTCAAAGACACATGTGGAAACAGAATCTTCCTGTGAGATTTAAAAGGTTACTTCTTATATTAACTTATACTTTATTGTCCCCGTAGGAAAATTGCGTCAGGACCAGAGCTGGAGGATTTGATCTATTGAACATGTTTTAATGTTAAGGGAAACCAGAGCACCCGAGGGAGAAACCGGACCCGGAGGAAACCTATACTGACACCAGGATTCGAACCCAGGAACTTCTTGTTGAGAAGTGAGAATGCTAACCACTCGGCCGCCCACGACTTTGTATTTTTAACACAGCTTTGGGAAAAAACTATTACTTGGAAGGGTATATTTCATTTTACATATTATTCCCTTTCAATTGCACAACCTCAAATCTCTATATCTCGGAACGACCCAGAATTTCATCTTTTTATGAAAAAATGACCAGCTCTGCACACCTGTAGGCGACAGGTGCACATATAATAGATGTTACAGTAAATTTAATCCGGTCAGTTCGACCTTCATTCATGTGGCAGTTTTTTTTTCAATAGAAGAAAGACGTTAGACCAGGGATAATACGGTGTTGTTTCATGATATCATTCCTCATTTCAGGTATACATTTAACTTGTCTTGTTTTGTGTGTGTGCTCTTTGTGCTGCTATTCCTAATGTACAATGCAACACCGACATTTCCCCACTGCGGCTTGAATAAAGGTGATCTTAGCTGACTCCATCAACTCCATCAACTTTTAGTAGCAAGAATGCACGTTATTGTCACAATACATTTGGTAAATGTGTTTCGACATAGAAGCTGAGGTAGGAATGCTAATAGGAGTTATTGTGTATCATCAGAGGTCACTATTGTGACTCCATCAGTTGTCTGCTCTGAGTTACATTAGAACAAGAAAACATTATTATAAAGTGAGGTCTGTAAGTGGACAAAATGCACTTTCTACTCCAACTTGCCTGGTGCAGTTTATTCACAGGTGCACTTAACTGTCCAGCAAAAGGTGTATCAACATTCTAAAAAATTATAAAGATTATCATACATGCTCTAAACCGGGTGTGTTTGAGTGTCCAAAAAAGCTCTATATAAATCAATGCATAAATATTAATAGTGATAATTAATTATAATTATAATTGTTATTATTAATGTTGTGTAGATTAATGAACACAAAGTGACCACCTGTGTATGAGTCTGGTCTTCCTGCAAAATCAGACCATTTCTTGACCAGCGCCTCTCTGATGACTTCACTGCTGCTCAACACTACGATAGCTGTAAAAGAGAGACAATATCCTTTAGAATCTGAGTATGACCAACTATATATATTTTTCTTTTACTGGTGTTTCCACATCTAAGGCGGTAGATGCTTCCATAGCGCTGTGCCAGGCCGGTCAAGTGCAAAGGCAAGTGATCGTGGGCCAACTCCAACATGTTCCCAATGAGAAAATAAGACGGAGGTCCGGGCAGAGTGAGGGATGGGGGACCGCACACCAGCCGGGTAACATACTGGAGCAGGCTTGATTTAGCTGCAAGGGGAAGAAAGGTATTTTTTAGGCTTTTTAGGAAAATAGAAGGACTTATAAGTTTTAGCAAAATCTTGTTACGAACTAAAACTTATGTGATATAAATTTGCCATAGTCGGAACTCAGAAAATTATAATATATAAGAATAATAAGCCTTTTTTTGTTTCTCTTGTTTCTACAAACTGTTAGGCAATTATCAACATTGTGATGTATAAAGACTTTATATATGTCACTTTGCACAAATACAAATACAGTATTTTTACTAGTCTAGCAGCTCTCCTACATCTCTATGACAGCCTTTTGCTGTTTGCTTTTGTTGTTAAAATATTAAAATGTGTTTTTCTCAAATTATTTATATTTTTCCATCCTATTGTTTCTTTTTATTATTAAAATGTTCTCCTGATCTTGACTTTTAGTTTGGCTTCTATTTTAAAAGGGGTTTTTTCCCCATACTTTGGAGACTTTACTTAATGAATTGGATTAGGCAAAAATAAGTTATACTTCAGCCTAATCCCTTCGGTCACAATTGCGTTTGTAAATCTATGTGAAAGCATGTACATTACTGACATAAGATTCATTGTTTTTGTAACCTTGTCCTCTTTTGATTGTCTTTTATGTCTAAATAATGATAATTTGTATGACCGAATAAACAAACAAACACAGATCTCTAAACAAACAACATATCGTGTTTTAACTCGTTGATGCCCAACTAATTGATAAAAACATATGGGATTTTTTCTAATATCATTAGGCTCAGACATGAGGAATAGAACTTAAATCTTAAGTCCTGGTAAAAAAAAATCAAATACGCTTCCCCATTTTTTAACCCCTTTGTGCAATATGCATTTCAATTCAACCACATATATTTGGTCATCTTAAAGGTAGGAGGATTTCAATTTGAGAAAAGACCAACCTTCCTCAGAGGGAACGCCTATAAAGACGTGTCTTGCATATCACCAGGATGATTGACAATTAGGAGGACCAAATTAGATCATCCAACCGGAAGAAGAAAATCCTCCCCTATACCTTTTTGGTATCCCTCCTTTAATCATTGACTGCCAGCCCATTTCAGAACAGGTACTCCCATATTGCCAGCCGTTTCTGATGATTTTTACTGATTTGTCAAGACCCACAGAATATTGTGTACTATGACTATCTGAAATCCTGAGATTCTGAAAGAATGGACTGTCTACTTTCATCGGCAAAAATAATTTTGTTTCTAGCTTGTTTCGTTCCCCTGTAATCCCCAGTTGAGTAGAGGGAAGTTTTACTGAAATCACCAGAATGCTGAGAAAAAAGAGGCACAACATGTGCACCTAACTGTTTTCAAACCATTCATAGAGAAATGCTGCCACCTGCTGGCTAGATAAAATATGGTCTCAAGCCATCCCCACACAGTACATATTAGATACAATAGACATCTGGGAACGCAAAAATAGCGGGACACAATTGACGTGTTAACACGTCAATGGCGGTCAATGAGTTTAGAAGGTTGGTGACCCCTGGTGACCCCTGGTGAACCAGCAGATACAATCACAACTCTGTTACAGTCTATGCCCCTACACTGTTCTTGCTGCTAGCAATAATTCCGGAACAAAAAACAAACAACTTGCTGAACATGATATTGATAACTTACCTCCATTTTCTTCTCTATTTTTAGTTTTGCGTCTCTTGTAAAACATATAAATTAGTACAAAAATAAAAAATAGCAGCAGAAGCAGCGCTTCCACTCTGAACATGGCCATAGTAGATAGTGCTGAGAAAAGTAGCAGAGAGGACGTTTTATATCATGTCTGGTCGACTGTGCTGTCCTCGAAATGTTTTGCTTTGCAGATAAGATCGGAACTGCATGTTTTGAGTGCTTCAGAAAACACGGGTGAGGGGGGGATGAAGGGCAAGATAATATCATAGACCGTAAATAGATAGTACAGCCATTTATCTAATCGTTCTCTTTGCCGCAGGGAAAGCGGCTTGTTTTCAGCGGGAAACGGCGACACATAGCGGCTATCCAGGGTACTGCAGATTACCCGCATAGACTGAAGGTCCATGGTTCACCCATGTCAAATCATAACTATGTTCTTTGCTGCTTTATCACCCATATACCAAGCTGACAGTCTATTGTTGACACGTGTACATCATGTGAAATAATTGTTATAGAGATTACAATTATTGACAATATATCAACTGAAATTAGTATCTCAGATCTTGAACATTTTGAATGTGACTGCAGTATTCATCTATAGGAGGATCTTTGAGTGACATCGTTGTTTGTAGTTTTTTCCCCACCGGTCACGTGACCGGGAGGTAAAATAGCATTGAAATCTACCTGGATGCACGTTTGGAGAGAGGTTTTACTAAATCAATTCTTTTGTAATTCTTTCGGAAAAGAAAGCGAAAAACGGCTGAGGTAAAGTGGTTGTTCTTTTATGCTATTACCTATTGTAAACATAGAACGGCAAGCCGGGGGGATGAGGGGATAAAAATTCATAAACAATTTTAAGTTTTGCAACTATACACTGCACACTTGGTCACTGTGATGATTAATTTTAAACATTGCATTTTGGTTGCTCATCCCTGCGGCTTCCTGGTAAGTAACAGCAAAAAGGAGCAACCCGCTTTTAATGTGCGGACCACTTTACCGCGATGGCAAAATGCCGGGCCACTTTACTGCGGTAAAAAACGCGAGAAATTTATTTTCAACACAGACCCTTCTTGAGTGAAGGGTCCTGGGTTTTCTATGAAGTAAGAATAACAGTCTCGCAGCAGATCGGTGCCAAGACAGAGGCGAGTCTGACCATTGTTGGTCGTCATCCCAATTTGTTCAGTTCGGTCTATACTTATTTTTAGCTTGTCTATATATCTCCTCTGATCTTCTTGCGTTAAAGTGCTTATATACAGTGCTATTAACCCACTGAGTCTTTTAAAAGTACTCGTCGCATCCATGCTTCAGTTTGTGCCGCTCTGTCTTCTTGCCACCCAGCAAGGGGCGCATGCGGGTGTAAACAAAGATCCTCCTATTGTCGTCTCCACAAGTAAGTTCAATCCTCTGCATTTGATTGATCATGACAGCACTGGGGCATCTTCCAGGAGCAGTGGTTGTAATTGTAAAGCGCCCGGGAACCCATCTCCAAATGTTGATAATCGGCTTGGTCAGGATCAGAGCTGGAGTGGTAGGGGAAACTGTGGAGAACATGCAAACTCCACTCAGAAAGGCCCTGCTCCGACTGGGATTCAAACCCAGGACCTTCATGCTGAGAAGTGAGAGTGCTATCCACTCAACCACCTTGCCC
This sequence comes from Knipowitschia caucasica, assembly GCA_964034765.1. Taxonomy (NCBI): domain Eukaryota; kingdom Metazoa; phylum Chordata; class Actinopteri; order Gobiiformes; family Gobiidae; genus Knipowitschia; species Knipowitschia caucasica. The sequence continues at coordinate 8,197,973 of OZ035829.1, read as the reverse complement.
CTGTAACATGGTAAACCGTTGTCATTCAGCCGTCTTCAGCTTCAATGTGGACATTTTAATGTTCGGAAGAGCTTAAATCCAATCAAAACAATTTTGCACTCTGTGTTGTCTGCTGTGGCTTGATTAATAAAACGTTTGGACACCTCTGGATTAGAGTGTGGAGGTGTCAGTTTGGTGGTTAAAAGCAGTGAAATTGTGAAAAGTGAGAAATTAATCTAATTTTTTTCAGGGTGACAGTAGCTCAGTTGGTAGAGCATTGGCCTTTGCGCCAGAAGGTTGTGGGTTTGAGCTCACCTCAAGACTTTCACCACTGACTCCCACTGTCTGCTTTCCTTGTGTCTGAATGGTTGGTGGGGGTCAGAGGGGCCGATGGCACATATTGCCGGCGGTTTATCACCACCGTGTTTGGAGTGAATGATTATTGACATGTAAAGTGTCTAAGAGTGTCCAAAAAAGCGATATCTAAAACCGTCCATCCATCCATCCATTTTCTACCCTTTAAACCATTTCTGGGTCAGGGGGGTGGCAGTCAGAGATGCCACCCAAGTCTCATAGCACCAGCCCCTCACTGACCCTCTGCAGGTGGTGAGTCCACAGGAGGACAGCTGCTCTCTGAGTGTGAGCATAGCCTTGATCTTTCAGTGGGGGCATCTTTTCAACACGTAAGCGTGGGTCTGGAGAGCCCGTGTGCCTGGACGGGACTTCACCTGCGGGGTATACTCTTGACAGCTGGAACAAGTTTCAGCCCCTCTGTCTGTCGACCCTGTCCATTGAAGATTCGGAAGACGTATATATCTTTGGCATTTTGGTGGTGGGGATCCTCCTGTTTGGGTTTGGAGCGGTCCTTTTCTACCGCAAATTCGGAGGCATGGCAGTTCACAAGATTCACGACCTGCTGGCCGACAAAATTGATGGGAGGTACAAGGAGCTAAGCCGCGTCGTGGTTGAGAGTGCCGTGTCTGGACAAAGGAGAGTGGTTTTGGTGGAACAGTTGATAAAAGACCTCGCAGCTCGTTCACTCGAAGGGAATAAAACTCTGGAGTTGAGATTGAATGACATTGTGTGTCAGGCTTGAACTCTCTGACCCGGCTTGGATTTGCCCCTGTGTACGGGGTCTGAGGGCGCCGCAATTCGGTTTAATTGGATTTAATAGAATATCTGCCTGCTTTTGACTGCTACATTGCATGTCCCCCTCAGGCGATGTGTTTTTCTCCTGCTGTGTCTTCTCTCCACTCTTATCTCACATTCCTCGGCCAAGGCCATAATAACAAGGTCCCAATCTACAACAACTCACACTATTTCAGCTTCCAGCTCGAATCCCGTTCCCCCGTCTCCCTCTACCTATCCATCTTGCTCCCTCCCTCCACTCCACTCCTCATTGTGTTTCTGACTCACCCCCTCCCTGACCCCGCCCCCCTCTGACAGCCACAATGGGCCGGCAGTCGGAGGTGCTCATCCCGAGAAAAAAATCTGTGGTTTATACAAAGCACAATGTGTCTATCCAACTGTCTGTGAAACTGTATGTTATTGCTCTCTGCTGTTTATTCTACTATTTGTCGCATGGCGCCGTAAAGATGGCGCCGTGGCAAGAGCTCTGGTGTGTGTCGTCTGGTGCACACCGGGGTAGTCTTGCACAGTTTTTCCTATGTGGTTTTACTGCAAATGGCAAATAAATGAATCTGAATCTGACACAACGACAGCAGTCATCAGTGGGAGTCGATGGAGAAGGTGGAGAGGTTGGAATTGAACCCACGACTTTCTGGCCTTAAGGCCAATGCTCTATCAACTGAGCTACTGTCGCCCCATCTAAAACCGATGCATTATTATTATTTTCAAAGTAATACCTTACTCTACTGAGATAGTCAAAATAGTAATCGGATTACAATAACTAATCACTTGGAACTGAGTTACTCCCAACACTGAATATTGTGTTGTATTTAGGTCTCACTGCGATTAGATTTATCTAATTCTTTGTCCAGGGTCAAGAAAAAGTTACTGCGCTCTTCTTCTGACCTTTGAGTTCGCCTTCAGACCTCCAGATGACCCTGACCTCACAACTTCTACCAATCAGAAGTTTCAGATTGACCTTTTGTCTTCTATAAAGACAAAATTGTTTTTATAGTTTTCAAAAATGAGGCTTAATCAATAGAACGACACAATTCAGAAAACAGTCATGGTTAAAAACCATGTATGTTTGTTATGTACTCCTCCTGAATCAGCCATAAACATTTTCATATACAGTATACCACAAAAATGCTCATTGATGCTCCTGTAATTTGAGTAACTGACTTAACAATATAAAGAATTAGACACATGATTAGACTCACAATGGCCACATTTATTCAGTTGATGGAGACAGTGCATAGTTAAACAGTAGTGAAGAACCATTGGAACACTTAAAGATCATACAGCTGGGACACTGAAGGCGGTGAGTCTGCAAAGGTCTTTCAGCAACAAAACAAGTGAACAGTTAGCCGTGTGTGGCCGGGGAAAACCTGGAGGGTCTGAATTTCATCTCAGTGAATGGAATAGAGGCGTCTTTGCCTTTCCAGTCGATCCACACTATTCCCTGTAAATAAATGCATCAAAGTTATTACAATAATGTATTAATTATTATTATTATTATTTCAAAATCAACTTTTTTCATGTTTTAACCATGGCACAACACTGTTCCCTTGTCAAAAATAAACCTGGAGTTGTTTTTAGATAGATAAATAGATAGATAGATACTTTATTGATCCCCCATAGGAGAAATTCTGGTGTCCAGTAGCAGCAGAAACACATGCATCCATACAAACAAACAAAACAAATAGATAGATAGATAATTCTAAAAGTAACGAACAACTAACAATAGTAATGAGATTTTCGATCGATCCCCTTAATAGCGGGGACATACATGTAACTCCGCCCCTTCTGTCTGATCTCGGACATGTGATCATGCTTTCATGTGATCTCGGAATCTCAGAGAAATCATGATCGCTTCCCAATCAGAGCGTTCATGAGGAGTTGGTGACTATGGCGACTCACGTGCAGCAGAGATAGAAACAGGTTTATTAATCAATGAACTGCTGTGATATGAGATATAAAGGAGCAGATATAAGTGTCATATAAAGTTCTTATATTTATACAATCTTTGATAAGTAGGCATATACTTTGCAGCTATATAGTAAATCTAAAAAGATTTTGGCCATAAATATGATTGCGTTCATTCACATTTTTCCGAGTGTGAAGTTGGAACTTCAGAATTTCCAAGGTCATATGAAAGCGGCAGTAGTGTAATAGTATGATGTCACTAAACCACTATGACATCATGCTCAGAGCAGTTTTCTGTCTACAAAACATTATACACCTTCCCCTGGTGGTAGCACAGGGATTCAGCTGCCTGATTATTCACCATTAAATTTCTTCTAAACACATTATTCCACAATCTAAAACATGAAATTACAACAGTTTCAATATATAATTTAGTGGCCATATATAATGCATATTTTTTCTTCTTTCAAATGAAATGTACCTGATTGTTGCTGTTGATGCCGTACAGACCGTTGAGATTAGTTTTATAACAGTTCTTGTACCACCAGCCGCCCATGTAGGCCCTGGAGCAGTGGATGCCCAGAGGATCAGGGTCCTTGTCTCTGGCTGAGAATGGCCGACCGTTGTGGTACCTCATAGAATCACCTGAAAAGTTGGGCATAGTTCAAATTGACTCTGAATATCTCCTAATGTTTATACAGTTATACGGTCTTGTTTTGCTCAATTTGTTATTGCTAATATTATAAATATATAGGAACATTTAAATATCGTTCAAAAGTTAATTTATTTCTGTACCAATTCAACTTACTGGTAAATAATAAAACCAATATTTCACAGCAGTGATCCATTATACTGTATCTCTCTTATTATTCACATTGTACAGTAAGCTGAATTACAGAATGGAATTCTGAACAGTGCTCTAATTTTCACCATTGTTCTTCGACACTGACAGTCTCAGACAGTGGACATACAGTTTGCAATTATCTTTTGCTTTCATTTTCATCTTATAATTTAGTGGCAATGAAGTGATGTTTGTGATATATGAATAGGAGATTTTTAAATTCACAACATAATTCAATACGGTATATTTTTTAAAGACACTGTTCAGAAAAAATAAGGTTTTTGGTCCCTCAGACAAAAATATAACACTGCCTGATATAAAAGTCAAGATATGTAAATAAAAAACAACAAATAATACTAAAAAGAAATGAGATTTTTTTCAAATAAAAATAAATAAACAAAAATAAATAAAAAGTCTATATTGTGACTAAGTTAAAAAGATTGACATTTATCTATAAACTTATTTTCAGCACATATCTAGTGGTGTTCGATGGGTCACCTGCGGTCCCGGTGTATCCGGAGAGGCTCAGGGTGTAGTGGCGTTCCTCGGAGTCGATGGAGAAGTTTGCATAGTGAGCGAACGCCGTGTCGTTCCCAGACCTCATGTCCACTCTGAGGCTGACCGGCCCCACACTGGTCAGGTTGTGAAGCAGCCTGTTCCCTGTTGGCACACAGAATACTCATCTGGTTAAACACACTACAAACTTGTATTTCTGGATGATTTAAAGCTGGGGTACGTAAACAATGCATTTATAATAATGTCATGTGTTTATTTTTGAAATCTGTCCGCTGAATGTCCCTTTATCTACTCACTACCCTGCCCTACATGTATACAACTTTGCACTATATTTAGAGAAATATTTTGAGATTTATATTGAAGCATTTACAGCTAGCTAAAGAACATAACAGTGACTTACATTGTATGTTTTGTGTGCTCTTAGAGTAGTCCTGCATGTGCGCTACAATATTGACATTTCCCCACTGTGGGACAAATAAAGGATCTCTTTTCTTATCTTCTTTAGATCAGCTTTTCCAGACAGAGAAGTGAGAAAGAAAGCACTCTCGCCCAACCAATCAGCTCTCAGCTCAGAGTCATATTTACTCAGACATATTCAATTTAAAAGTGTCAAATAGTGACTCACAGGGCTCCTTTTCAAGCATTCAAAAGATACCATGTTTTCTAACAAGACAGCATATTGTGGTTGGATTTTTTTTTTTTTTCTATTGTAACAAAGGTTTTTTAAAGAAAAATGGAAAACGAAGTTAGGTACCTCAGCTTGGTTAGCATGGTTAAATTTGTCTAAAATGATTATTTGGCTAAAAACTCTGTACCAAGCCAGAATTCTTCACTGATGTTTCCAAAACCGGTGCTGTATTCATTCCACGTTCTGTAGAAGTCAATTTTTCCGTTCATTCTCCGTTGGAAAACCTGAAATACATTATGAAAATCAATGCAGTGATTTAAAAAACATTCAATCTGGGTTTTCTCTCACCGTCCAGCCCCCGCCATCGCTCTCCATGTCACAGTAGACTCTGGCTGCCGGCCCCTCTCTGCCCTGGGGGTAAATGTCCACCTCTCCAGACTGAAGAGCTCCGTTCAGCAGCTCCTGGGAGCATTCGGTGGGGAATGGGAAGCGGAGTTTTCCTACAAAGAGATTCAAACATTCTACTGTAACGTACTATAAACCATAGCGCCCCCCACAGGGCCACAACAAACTTTCAGATTTCACTCAATACAAATATGTCTACATTTATTCATCAGAGTGTGATTCATCCAAAGACAGAACGGGAATAATGAATGACATACACTACAAAAACAGCAAAAAGGTGCGCTAAGAAGTTGCTTTTTGTCTTTAAAGTATAGCCATTATTTTGCCAATGCGATATGACATTTTTTTAATATTGTGATTTAAACAAGACTGCTTCGTTGTCACTTATTTTTTTACAGATCAAAGATGTAGGCCTCGGCACAAACTAGCGTCGCCTCTAATTGTGACAAACGATTATTCTGTTTTCCCTTGTTCACCGCTCTGATCGCTGCATGAAAAGCTGCCTCTCCCATCCTTTTACTTTTACGCACTGCTGCAGCTGCACTATTGAAAATAATCCCTCCCCTTGGCATAACTACAACCAGTAAGATTTGCTGGAGGAGAATAAATTAACCATGGGCAAGGTGAGCATGAGCGGGTCTAACCAGTGCTTGTCTTTCTCTCTCCACAATTTTAAATATGACTGACACTAACATTCACTTCAATAATTCATCGTTATTGTTAGAAACATCTTCAAATATTATGTTTGAGGTCACTTAATACATCTATCCTGAGGTACAAAGCCAATTCAAATTCATATTAGAATTTTGCAGTGAGAAAAGCTTCCTCCAGCCTCTGCTTTACCAGTGGTGAACTCTGTAGTGGCAACAGAAGTGTAGTGTCCATCTCTGTGCCCTTGCACCAACACTGTGTAGCGAGACATGGGAACAAGGCCTGTCAGCTTGTATTCAGATGTGGTCGGATCCAAAATAATCTCCTGCTGAAATATGAAGACATAAACACATTCAAATAAAGAATAAAAACCTTCATAGACTGAGAAAGAAACTACGCTCACCTTGGTCTCTTCTCCAACCACCTGATATGTGATTCTGTAGCTGTGGTAAAAAGTGGAGAGCTTCCATGTGATGACGGCATAATGTGCGCCGACTTCACTGGGCTTGACCGCTGCCATGGGTCATAGAGAAGAACAGAAAACAATGTGTAAAGTTGAGGGTTATTATTATTATTATTTTAATCCTTCCTGCTGTTGTCAGACTGAAATATAGTAATACTCATCTGTATTCATAAAGTACTATAACTCCACACTTTTCTCTCATTCTATCTCCGCTTTTAAGCCTGGATCGAGTGGAGATCTGGGCTAGTTTTTAAGGCTAACAGCTAGTGGTCAATTTCAAGCATGCAGCAATCATAGACTACTTTGCTAACCCCCTAGCAAATGAAGCCCAATAGTGAAGTGCTCATTGACTAAGTTTAGCTCTGAATATCTGTCCACTTGAATGGACAGATATTTTGGTGTCCATTGGCAACTTTTTCTTTGCACATTATCTACATGCTGCCAAACTTTAAACTTGCTCACATGCGACTCACATAAGTAACTCAGTATATGAATATGATAAAATCTTTTCCCAGTAATAAGTGGAAGCATTATTTGACAATTTGTTAAGTGCTGTTAACTTACTTTATCTTTCACATAGTGTACCATATTTTAGGCTTTAAGAATCTACATTTACATTCTATATTTGATTCCTCCCACTGGGTGCTTCTTTTTTAACCAGCATCGCAGTCATGAAATGTCCCCACGGTGGAACTACCAAAGGTTATTATGATCTCACTATTGCACATACTCACCGTTAGCAGTAGTAAATGTGGTGGAAACACTCGCACTTTGATAATCGTCTTTTTGGGTAAAGATCTTGACCGAATACATGGTTCCTCTTTGAAGGCCCTTCAGTTGGTGTTCAACAGTGTTCGCAGAAAGCATCACAGTCACCGTCACATTTGGAGCTGCAGCAAAACAAAGATACGGATGAAACATGTTACTTTTTGTTATCTTTTTGTGTTGTCCTGGTTTGATAGTCACTTTTGGACGACTCGTAGCTGATGACGAAGCGATCGACTTTCCCCAAACTGGGCGTCCACTTCAGCAGGGCCTTTGTGTCTGAAACATCTACTGCCTGGAAGTCTGTAGGGGGAGCTGGCACTGTGGACAAGAACACATGGTCAGTTTTCTCTTTACAAAGCTACGGACTAGAAAAGATAGTGACTTTACCTGTTGTGATTAGAGTGGTGTGCGCGTCACTCAGGACTCTTCCATTCATAGTGCACACAGTCACGATGTAGGAGGTGCCAGCAGACAACTTGGACAGAGTAAAAGTCATGTATCCAGTCCCTAGGGTCACTGAATGGTTTTCCCCTATAGTGAAAGACATTGTTTAGTGATTTAAAGTGAGCCTTTTAGAGTTGTATTGAAGTATATGTAATTAAATCTGGTCCCAGTGAGACAAGCAAGTGACAATGGAAGGATATTTTTGATTGAATTTTTTATAAACATACAATTAGAATGTCCTCATCTTCAATAAGAGTAGAGAAGGCAACATTGAAGAGGACATATTCTGTTTCATTTTTGTCCTATAATAATTAAAATGATACGTTTCACTTAACCATGTTTAATAACACAATTGAAATAATGTCATAAGTAGAAATTACTGTAAATTGTGAGACAAGTATGAGGGGTGAAAAAATACTTTCTGTCTGTAACTCCCTATGCTACCAACAGAGGGAGGAGTTGATCATGCTCTTACAGGACTAAGACAGCGACTTTTTAGAAGGGAGAGTTGACAGTGTATTTTTTAGCTGTATTTAATTAAAAAGTTTCATCCAATGGGAAAACTAATAAAGGATTTGCTGAATGAGTGAATGACATGTTCTTTTAACCAATCACAGTAAAGAGTTAATTCTGGAACCAGCATACACATACCTATTGTAAAATACATATATTATGAATGCACACAACAGACCTGTGACGATGTTGATGTATGTGATTCTGTAGCCAGTAAATGCACCCTTTGGTTTATTCCACGACAAAGTGAAGGAATTCTCAGTGAGATCTCCGAACAACACTTCCTCGAGCGGCTCTGGGCCTGACAGAAGAAAATAGATCATTTTCATGCAAACTTCCAATGCAACTTATATAACTCTCAAAACTACCTGTTGTAGCCGTTACTCTGTGCATTTTGGATCTTTTGTCCTGTCCTGATGCGTAGACGTAAATCACATATCGCGTGTTCGCCTGCAGATTACTGAATTCTACAGAACGCGTGTTTCCAGGAACGACCATTGATACCCTTCTACCTTCTGCTTTACTTCTTGTTGCTGTCACTTTTCCAGAAGATGTTCCATTGACGGCAATTTCACTCTGCGCCTGGACCTCTGTAATGTTCTTTCCTGTTTGGGATTTGTCAAAGACTTCCTCTTCTTCGATGTCTGCAGTCTCCGGTTCACGACGGACCACTGTGAAGTTCTTGAACATTCCATGTGGAGCAGACCAGGTGAGGATAAAGCTGTAAGACGAAACATTGGTGACCCTTACTGACCCTAGTCCTCCTGATTTTGGAAGTGAATCTTTGACTTCGTCGCTCTTGTTTTGCGGTGGTCCAGTCTCTTCTGTTGCTTGCGCAGTCGTCACATTCACAATATACATACTCTTTTGATTGATCTTTGCCGTTTTACCATCGGCAACTTGTTTGTCATCACTTCCCTTTTCTTTTTGGGTCTGTTGAGAGGAAGACTTATCTGTGCTGTGGATTTGTTGAGTGGAAGACTTCTCCGTGCTGTGGATTTGTTGAGTGGAAGACTTCTCCGTGCTGTGGATTTGTTGAGTGGAAGACTTCTCCGTCATGGTGGATTGTTCCACTCGTGTTTTGCTTGTCTCCGTAGCAGATTTTGTTGCATTACCGACCTTCTTTGTTGAAATTTGGGTGACGTTGGTGCGAGGTTCATCTTTGAGGTTGTTAGATGTACTTGTGGGCCTATCGACAGATTCCTCAACTTTGCTGTCCTTATTCTTTTCAACCTTGGAGTCCTTAGTCTTTTCGACTTTTGAATCCTGAGTCTTCTTTGGAGTCATGACAGCGGGCCTATCTGTGCGCACCTCCTGCTTCTTCCCTTTATTCAGCAATATCTGAGTCTTGGTAGAAGAGTCAATTTTTTTAACTGAAGTGTCTGTTTTGGTCTGTATTTTACTTCCTTCTTTGGCTGTAGAGTCCAATACTTTAGAATCTCCCTTGATGGTCTTAGATTGGGATGCATCCTTTGTGCTACTATTTTTTTTAGTTGATGTTGTACCGGTTTCTCCTGTAGTCTTAGGCTTTTCTTTGACAACTCCTGAAACGCAAAGAGGAGTTTATTAGTTGAAAGACCATGCAATGCATCATTGCACAATTCAGTTCGATCCCTTGTACTTACTGCTGCAGTCTGATCCAATAAATCCTTGTTGGCAAATACATTTTGCTCTCTCACATTTACCATTGCCACTGCAGTCATTGGGACAGCTTGCAGAACAGGCACCTAAAAAAGCATAGAGGAGAGTTTGGATTACAAAAAATAAAAACAACCATATACATAATGGCATTAATTGTACAAATAACCCTTACACTTCTCTTTCATGGATGACATTTCTTTTTCCAGCAGAGCCAATCGTCCCTCAAGAGCAGCCATCTTAGCCTCACATCCGCCCTTGCAGCTGGTTGGTACCAAACTGATCTTGTGCGTCATCACTATAGGAGCTCCTGGCTTAAGCTCCATCTCCTCGTCCTTTTTACCGCCGGACTCACAACCATCCCTTATGACCACCTTGATTGGCGGGGTGGGGGCAGTACTAGGCTTGGTAACTTTGGCGACCAGCGTTTGATTGGCTGAAGGTTGGTCTTTACCTCGTGCAGCTGTGGTAAGAGCTTTAGTAGCTGGTTTCACAGTTTGACTTGTGGAGGTGGCCTTTTCCTTGGGGATCTTGTCTGTAGCGGCCAAGGGTAGTGATGGTTTAGCTGCCGCAGAAGTATTCGTAGTAGTCACTACTTTTTCTTTAGTATTTGCACCATCTAATCCAGATGTACTCAAAGTGGATTGAGCATCTGGCACAATTGCTGGTATGGTCTTCTTTGCAACATTAATGTTAGTTGAAGCAGGTTTTGTTGTGACTGTAGCAGCAGGTTGAGCTTTCTCTTTTGCTTCTTTGGTTGGCTTTGCAGAGGCGACCTGAGCAGTTGATGTTCTTGATGGGGTTGACTTGTCTTTTGCTGCTTTTGTTTCAGTTGTGGTTTGATTTACAGAAGCTTGAGGTTTGACTTTGGCTTTGACTGTCGCTGCATTAGACACAGACTTGGCTGAAACACTCACTGACACTTTGTCCTTTGTTGTCTTGGCACTGCTTGCTGGTGTGATTTTTGCTACTGTCTGCTGAACATTGGATGGTGCTGTGGGAGAAGGTTTCACTTTGACTGTTTTAGCCTCAGCCGCAGCCTGAGGCTTGGCTGGGGCTGTCTGGTTGACTGAAGCAGAGAGTTTGCCTTTGTTGGATGCATTGGGGGCAGAAGCTGTCTTTGGGGGCGCTGCGGGAGTGGTCTGAATCACTGGTGGGCTGGGCTTACTTTTGGCGGGTCCTGCAGTGCTGGTTGTTGGAGGGTTTTGGGTGGTTGTGGGTGATGGTAAGACTGTATGATTGACCGCGTTGGGCTTTTGGGCAGAGCGAGCTGCCGGTTTGGCAGCAGCAACAGTGGTTTTTGGTTTTAATAGGGTAAGAACGGAATTTGCTTTGGTGCCTTCGCTTCCCATAGAGTCCCTTCTGTCAATGGTCGGGCTTTCAAATGAGGGAAGTGGGGTGAGGAGTAGGAGAAGTCCAAGAGTAAACAGCATTTTCAGCCTTTGCCTTTCTGTAAGTGCAGTTTATGTACATATATATTTGGCGTCCACCCTGGTTTCCCTCCTGAAGATTACAAAGCAACCATTAAGAAACTTTAAGAAGAAGTTTTATATTTAAAGTTCAACATCTTGAGCACAATCTTTGGCTGTACTGCTATGATAAACTGTTTGCCCAAACTGTAAAAATAGCTGAAAGTGCACAGGAAGGAAAAGGTGTTAAAAGTGTTAGTGAGTGACAGGGTAAGAGAACACCAACAAAGCCTCACTGTGCTGGACTGTGGCACTCTGTACATCTCATGGTTACATAACTCTTCAGCCTTTACTGTGCCTGCCAACATTTGCATTCAAATATAGGTATTAAAAAAGTACAGTAATCAAAATAATAAGAAAATAAATTGCATATATAATCTCACTTTAAACATATTTAAACAGGAGTCCAAAACCAATACAGACCAATTGAAGAATGTCAGTCTAGAATCATTGGCTTACCTGAATTCTATTGTCTTGCCTTATACCTGCCTTTGTGCTATAGAGTCCATCAGAATAAAAAATCTTCCTTGGTGCCGTTGATGGTATCTGGAGAAAGACGTGGGAGAAAGAGCCAGTACTAAAAAGGAGGAGAGATATAAGTTTGCTCGTACTTAAGGACCCCCTCCTTCACCACAAGTGGTCCCACTCTTCACCGCTGCGGAAAATATTTGCCCAGGATTTCTAAAAGAAAGTGGTATTTTACATCAATTTATATTTAAAATCAACAAATAACCGTTTGCTCTTCTCAAAAGTGAGTCAACAATCAATAAATATACCTGGACCAATTCAATTACTTTATTGATAATGTGACTGTAGCATTTTATTCACTGTGTATGAGGTGATTATGATCTCTACATTTAAAGGTGCACTATGGAACTTTTCTGAAATGGGCCATTACCTGCTTGTTGCCTTGGAGGTATTATTGCTTTGCTTAATAAGATAAGATAAGATAAGAATTCCTTTATTCGTCCCACAGTGGGACAAATATTAAATAATATTTAATATTAAATAATGTTTTACAATATTTAATGAATTTGAAATCCTACAGTGTGGGCTTGCCTACCTGCAAATGTATTTGTATAGCACAACCAGGCAAAAGGATCACATAATAATCAAAGTAAATTAGACAATACAAAAACCCTTATTGAGTAAAAGCTAAAACTCAGATGACTAGAACTAATACTGTTTTCTTCCTCGATTTAAATATTTCCATTGACTCGAGGCCTGGCTCCCATTTTCAGGAAGAGTATGAATCTGAAAGGCTTTAGGTCACAGCATTCAGATTGGGGCATAAATCTCATTTTGGTCAGGGCAGAGAGTCAAGGGCCGAATTAAAGCGGTTTTCTTTGAAAAAGTTAGATATTTATTACGCTTTATTAAGCTAGCAAGATCAGTTCAGTTACAGTTTGGTTTGAACATATGGGGGCGGGTCCCGGCTCAAAAATGTCCAAAATGACGTGCGCTGACATGCTGTAATACCACCCCGGGCCGATGGCGGTGGACCCGGAATATGAATTATTCAATGCTAATGAACATATCTTCTTATCTCTCAAAAACGTCTTTACAGGATGGTCCAAAAGTTGGCTCTTGGCCCAAAGCTCCGTTCCATATGTGTGTCAATGCTGAGGGGAGTGATTTTTTTTGGACCAGCCTAGTTTAGCCGCAGTGGAATTTTGAAGGCACTCGTCAAATGAATGGGGCTGGTGCCGGCTGACACATGCGCAGATGCGTTTTTTTCACATTTTCCAGCCCCCGCGGCCCATAGACGGTGAAAGTGGTGGCACATTAGTTTCAACGGCGGAGATAGGCGTGACTACGTCTGTTAATATTTACGTTTAAACCAAAACTGGACCAAAGGTAAAACAGTATTTTTGTAAAAAAAAAAAGGTGATTGGAGATTTATATGCCAATGCTTTTTATCTTTTATTCAACTGTATCCAATTACATGTTTTGTTCAAATTTTAAAATACATATAAATTACGGACAAAATTTGCCTGCTTCGCAGCAAGAAGGTCCTCGTTTGAATCCACCTCCAGGCCTTCTGAGTGGATATTGCATGTTCTCTCGGTGTCTGCGTAGATTTCCTCTGGATGCTCCAGTTTCCCTATACCACTAAACACATGTAGAATGGCATCTCTTATCACTGAGTGTGGAGTAAATTGAAATGATTGAAACAACGACACTCTGGAATGTTGGTCTTTTAAATGTGCTATATAAATTCTAAAATTATATTTAAAGATACTTACTTATACTTACTCACAATGCTGAATGTTAATCATAATATTTAAAATTCAGTTCAGGGGCCGCTGAAAAGGTTTTATTTATACTTAGCTGGAGACATGCAGGCAAGAGGTGATCTTTAAGACAAATGTTGACCCAATAAATATGTATGAAAAGGGCCCGAAACGACCACTTATAGGCTGAGAAGCTGATAATTACATATAAAAGAAACAGTAAATGCAGTGGTCCTTTGCGAGCCCCCTGCAGCCTTAGCATACGTGCGCTGGGGCTGTAGCAGGCGCAGACAGGCAGATGGATGGAGGCTCGGGGTGAATAAAAGCCTGGAGTGAGAACCATGATTCAGCTGGAACACACGGCTCACAACAGTGCAGGTATTGAGCGCGCCCTCTTGGGGACAGGAACCGCGCTCTGCATGAATCGGCCGCTTGTTGGGCGTAATGAGATGTAACTACGTGGGAGTTATGTAAGTGACCGAGTATCCAGCGAATTTAAGAACGCTCTGTCAGGGCCGTGCGGCTCTGACCAGATGACCACCCACCATCCTGCCTTTTGTAAACCACATGAAGAGGCCAGGGCTTTGGAGACACCACTGCTGCAGCAACGAGCACGCAAGCTTTTGCAAACAAACTCACAACTCACAGCAGCATGAGAGTATTAAGATCAATATATGATGTCCGTGTGGAGTTTGCATGTTCTGCCTATGTCCTATGTCTATATCGTCAGTTATTGCCATTGCCTTAAATATGAGTTTCCAACCTTTAGATTACCCCGCAACTCCATCAGTCCAAAAAGCCAAGCAAAAAAGGTTTTTTTTGTTCCTTTTTTTTTTTTTTACAAATTAATACAATAAATTTAAAGTAAAAATAGAACAAAATAAAGACAATAATGACGGATTAAAGACAAAAAATAAATATAATAAATAATAATTCACAAACAGAAAATTGAATTGAATGTAGTTTTTTTTGTCTATTTTTATTTCATACTCATGTTTTAATGAAACGTATCTGAAATGATCCATATTAGCAGAGTTTCCGTGCAAAACATTTAAACCATCAAATGTAATTTAAGAAAATAAAACATTATTCCATGGCTCCAAACTAACCCTCCATATAATATAACAATTTTACAAGACATATTACATTATACCAAATTGTTATTATTGTTATCATCATTTTTATACTTATCATTACATATTCTTATATCTATTTTAACTGTAATGGACTTATTTATCCATGTATACCTGTAGAGATAAGTGCTCTGTCAGATGTGCGAAGATGCAGACTGTGGTTGTGCAGTGACTGCCTACATGGGTATTTTTAATGTAGATATATCTGTTGCAACATGTCTAAATGGACATGTTTACCTTGGCACAGATGCCAGAATAGACCTACAGTAAGTCCATCCTTAAAACGTCTAGTGCAGTAGACAGCAAACAGAAAAATAAGATGGTTTGGTCAAATCTGATTAGTGCTTTAGACAGATTTGGCAAAAGAACACGCTGTTCACTGCAGCTGGGACTGTAGGGTTTCAGACTTAGGGCCATATCATGAATGCAATGAGTTTTGATGAGAAACATTGACACTTGACCATGACCTGTTTTTGAAGTTTTTCTCTGTTGTTTTTGTGCAATTCAGTGAGAAACGCAAATTCTTAATCCTAGAACTCATAGAGTATAGTCAATTTGATGGCTTTAGTTTTGAAGTATAACTCAGCGTAGCAAGTATTTCTATGTTAACTAGTTCAAGCACTTATCAAAGTAATTTGTACAAATTGGTACTGTAGCATTTTATATACTGTATGTTTGTGCTATACAACTAAAAATTGATTGATTAAAAGGGGCAGTGGGATGGAATGCATGGTTAAGTATGTAATTTGTATTATTCAATCATACAAGTACAGTACATCCCATACGGAAGAAGCCGATTTGACCATAGGATAGCTAGAGCCATTTCCTTACATGGGAATTTTTACTAAATTGATTAGTTATGTGGCCATACTTGCGTGCAAAATACAGATTACGTCGGCCTCTGAAGCTTTGCAGGGTATGGTCTGGTCTTTACTGTGAGACCTCTGGGAACACCAGGTGCCACAGTGGGGCGGCTGTAAAGTGCCAAACTGTTGTTGTGTCCTTAGGCAAGAACATTCAACCACATTGCCTGAAATGAGGCTGGTGTGAGCATGAATGGTTGGTGATGGTCGAAGGAGCAGTTGGTTCATACTGTTTACCTTGCTTCTGTCAGTGTGCCCCAGGGCAGCTGTGGCTACAGTAGTAGTTTATCACCATCGTGTGTTGAGTGTGGTGAACATTTTAAAAAGTTGTTTTTCACATTTTACTCTTTTGTTTGGCAACGCGTTTGGGAATGAAAACCTTTGTCAGAGCATTTTTTTGTGTGTCTCTAACATGGTTGCTAAGGCAAGTTGGAAATTCCCCTCCAAATGAAGCCATTTGATTGGTTAATTCTTATGGCTCATAAATATTTACAAAGACAATAAAAAACCTCAGGATCACAGAGGACACTGAACCACTTATCATTAAAGCCCAAAAATGGTGAGCGTGACACAAAGGTTTACTGAGGTAGAGGAGTTTAGTTTTAAATGTAAGTCATAGGCTCCAAAGCGAGCAAAACTTTGTCCATAAGCACTTCCCTATTAGTTTTCATTGGGCTAGGGGGATAGCATTGTACATATATATACTGTATACAGTCTCAGTCAGGCCTATATATTTGATTTATGCCTGATGACCTGTCTAATAGTCATTCCTCCCACAGTGTTGCCATTGATAAGGATGTGATTGAAGTGACGGTCAGTACTCCCCGTGTTGCTTACATTAGCCCCGGCCTCAGAGATTAGAATAATATAAGTGCATAAGCCTTTACTTGTTCCATTCCTCCCCCTCCGGCTTCGATGCCTCCCCCTGGCCTTCACCCTCTCCAACACATGCCCGCTCCATCTTTCCTCGCCTCCAAAACTCATCCTTCACGACATAATGGCTGCTATCTTCCTTCATAATTTGCACATTTAAGTATTTTTCTGTCGTCTTCTGTCAGTTTAAGTACTTTTTCACTAATTAGTTTTACAAGCTTGACCATTTCAGATCCCAGACTTCCTCACTTAGCACATGTTGAAGGGGGAGGAGGGGCTGCTGTGCAAAACAGAGGCCCCTCTCAGGGCGCACCAAAAAAAAAAGAGAGTAAAAAACTCTGCAGAAATACCAACGTTGAAGTGAATCATAGTTAGTTGTTCATGGGCTATTTTCTCTGCTTCTGCGTAGGGTGTATTCAAGTTGGAGTAGCTAATAATTGATAATAAAAAATTAAAGCCGCAAGCAGCGTTGAACGGCCCTCGCGCACCCCGCAAAGGAGGTGGCGCTGACGCGTCTTTATTTGCTCCTGTAGCCATAGAACAATGTTTGTAAAATTGTAATGAATATGATCAGTCGGTTTGGCTCCCCATGTAAAACTTTGGCTCACTCTGTAGGGGGCACTAAAGAGCCAATGCAATATTTCACACCTTCAGGTGACCTTGGCCCATGATTTGAACAACTAAGTCAAATTCAGTACAAATCAGACTTTGTATGTGTAAACCGGAGCACATGTACAATCTGTGAGTGTGTCCATATATATACAGTCTCCATTGGATGACCATGTGACTAATGAAAATTCTACGAACAGCTATTTATGGTACATGTGTTGAGATGATATGGAGACGATGTGGAGACGATGTGGAGACGATGTGGAGACGATGTGGCGCCCGGAGATTGTGACTTATGACAGTTACAGGCATTACTCGTTGGGGCTCGGGCCTAAATTACCCACCTCGACATCATGAGGTCACCCACCACTTCCATAGGACCCCATTCATTTCACTGGGCACTACAGAAGGAGTAAGGCTATTCAGTGCCTCCGGCACGTGCCATCGGGCTTGGGAAACGAATATCCGGGAATATGCCGTTGCGGTGCAGGTCACATTCATTGTGACTTATGACAGCTACAACGAGTCATGCCTGGGCTTTGCCCATTTATTACTCACAGGATTACTAGTGCAACAACACAACATCAGTAGGGTAAAACTGATCTTTCTCACAACGGCCTTGGATTTGGGATGGAACACTGTTATTACTTGTTGGCAAAGCAATAGGCCCTTACCCCAGTTGGGGCTCGGGCCTAAAAATAAGGATTTTTTTCCAGACATCTCTCAGGCAAAAACAGTATAGGTTTCAATGGCACATGATACACATCATTTCAAAGCGTTTGAGTTTAGGCCTAAATACAGTTGCTTAGAGTCTTGTAAAAGTAAAATCAGATCACAAGATGCTGTCTTCATCTATTAGTTTGTAGAAATTATCTTTTGCATACTGTGAGAACGAGAGCCTCTCTTCTTTGCGTTTCTGACATTTTTATCTAAAGATGTGACAGAGGGGAAAAAGGATACATGTATGTGAAAACTAGTGATCGACAAAAACGCGATCGAAGCAAGGAACCTATTAATTGGCTTTTTCATAGGTACGTTTTTGTGGATTTAAAGATTGGGAGTATCTTGGCATTTGGGAACTCCACCACAGAGGCAATAAACTAGGACACACAAGATGCAAAGATGTCTTGTTTTGGTTTTAACCATGTTTCATATTGTTCACAATACTTTATAAATCGCTCCACGCTAATTTAAGGATTCTGACACAAACAAATCTCTTGTCTAAATACTCTTATCTCAAATTTGGCCATGACAATATCATGAATTATTGCTTCAATATTAGCTCTGGCATTTTCCTCAGTAAACTAACTTACCTGCTGCAGAGCGCTGCATTGCTCTATGATGCCACATGTGCCCACTTTTACTTTACTTCGTCTTAAAGAGACGAGGAAATTCCCAATTTTTGTTGACTTTTTTGATGAGCATGTATCACCAGAATGATTGACAATTAGAAGGACCTCCTATACACCTTTAAGCTTCAGAAATTCTTTGTTCGTCCACAGTAGGTGTCAAGAGCTCACAATCACACAAAAAACACAACTTTATTGCAGAACACACAAACAAATAATTATTCTGCCCATATCCTCACGCTCCAGTTCAACATATACAGCTGTGTGAATGTTTGAACCTACAGAGCTAAGATTACTTAAAAATGGCAGATGTATTTTTAGTTAATACTTTGCAGAAATAAAGTGCATGAAAAGGCTCATTCCCACTGAGCCCCAATACCCACAGGTTGAGCCTGCTTTTCATTGTCAAGACTCAAGACTGTACATTTTTCTGCAGATTTCCCAAACCTAGGAGACCAAATGCTGTTAAAAAAGACATTAACAATTTTGGTTGTATAGGTGTTGGATTAAAGACAAAACAAGCATGGACTCTATGTTACCGTATGATATGGAGGTGAGTTGTCCGACGCAGTAGAGTCCCCTCTTGTGCTGACGGTGTTTCCATCATCATTTGGCTTTTTGATTGGGTACACGACACGTCATAGTCAGCAAGCACAGGCCACCGTTTTTACATACTGACGTATGTTCTTACCTTACCTTAGACTAGTTGATATGTACTGTACCTGTCTGGTCTTTGTCCGTGCGCTCTGTCATGCAAACGGAGCACAAACGCAGCCTCTTCCACATTCTGTATAGTTCCAAATCAGCTCCTGTTAGAAGCTACCAAACTCTTCCACGTGTTTCCTATTTAAATACAGTTACGTGATGTGTTACTCTACAAAGTATAGTAACACAGAAATGTAACATGTCGATTTTCTCAGCGGATAAAAAGGGGTACTATATTGTGAGGCGTAATAATACGCGGAGAACTTCGTCCGCGCACTAACTCCTAAGGACTTCTCTCCCGCTCACTTCCGTCAGTAGAAGCAGCGTGAGCGGGAGAGAAGTCTTTTTTTTTGATTGCTCGTTATTTGATTTATTTACTTTTATTTTTTTGTTTTTTGTCTTTTTGTATGTGTTTGTGTAAAAAAGAAAAATGGCAATAAAAATACATATAAAAAAAGACCTGTTCTGTGGGGAAGTAGCTGGTGTTTCCTCTGCTTCTCATGATTACACACACAGCTTCTCCTCCGCTATGGTTCACAAACCGTCTTCATCTTCTGTTCAACCTCTACATGCTGCCGTTAGGTCAATTAATACGCAGAAAAAGTGTCCTATCATAACCCTAAAAGAAAAAGTGTCCTATCATAACTATGCAGACGACACTCAGATCTATGTCTCACTGACTGCAGGAGAACATGGACCAGTGGACTCACTCCTTCACTGTATCCAACAGATCAGTGAGTGGATGCAAAACAACTTCCTTCAGCTAAACGCAAACAAAACTGAAATTATTGTCTTTGGTCCCCAGAAACAAAGAGAGAGCGTCATCTGTCACCTCCAGTTTCTCTCCCTAAAACCTTCTAATCAGGTCAGTTATAGGGGTAATACTGGACTCAGACTTAAATTTTAATAGCCACATCAAATCATCAGCAGCTTTTTACCATCTAAAAAACATAGTGTCTAAAGCAGACTTGGAGATTCTTATCCATGCATTTGTCTCCAGTAGGTTAGACTACTGCAATGGCCTGCTCACAGGTCTGTCCAAACAGGCTGTAAAACAGCTGCAGTACATTCAAAATGCAGCAGCTCGAGTCCTGACTAGAACCAGGAAGTACGACCACATTAGTCCAGTTCTCAGGTCTCTGCACTGGCTTCCTGTGGCTCAGAGAATAGACTTTAAAACAGCTCTGCTTGTGTATTAGTCTCTCCATGGCTTCGCACCAAAGTGACATGTTAGTCCCCTATGAACCAGCCCGGACTCATGGGGAGGCTGCATTTCAGATTCATGCTGCTAAAATCTGGAACAATCTTCCTGAAAGTGTGAGACAGCAGGAGCAGCTCAGGGGCTTTTGAAGTGTAAATACAGCGCCCTCTTGTGGTGAACGGGTTATGTCACGGACTTCACTAAGCAGTCACATCTGGATTTTTTTTTTGATTTTTTGATTTGATTTGATTTATTTCAAGCTTATAAACAGGAATCAATTTATAGATTTAAAAGCAATTACATACAATACATGATAGAAATTTACATACATACATACATACATACATTAATGTATATATACATTTTTATTTTTATTATTTTTATTTATTTTCACTTTTAATTTATTTTCACTCCTGTTAAAGCTCAAAAAGGAGTGGGAAGAAGTCAAACTTATAGGCTCCCACCCCCTATACCATCCATCCATCCATCCATTTTCTACCCTTTAATCCATTTCTGGGTCAGGGGGGTGGCAATCAGAGCTGCCACCCAAGTCTCATAGCACCAGCCCCTCACTGACCTTCTGCAGGTGGTGAGTCCATATTCACTTTATACGGTTGCACCTACCCGCCCACACATACATACAGACATAGCCATACATATACAATATTCATACACACATATTATAGTTGTTCTTGTCATGTATAAATATGTAACCATACACACACACACAAATACACAAATATATTTATATATATATACATATACACACATACACATATACATACATACACATACACACATATATATACATACATATATCCACACATACATATACACATATACACATATACATATATATACAAACATACACACATTATATATGTTTCTTTGAAACAAATGTGTCACAGTGGCCAACGCGCACCGGTAAGTTCGACACTGCCATCTCCCACCAGGCCCAGGCGCACCAAGCAAACCCACAGCAGCAGACCATCCGCACAGGAGAGAGAGAGGCCAACACTCACTACAGCCTTCCAACAGCTTCATGAGCCACAATCAACAGTTTTGTTTTACCTCAACACAATACAACATATTTTCACAATATCTCCTTTAGTAGAGAGCGCAAAATAAATTGTATTGATTTCCTTTTCAATTTATTTTCATTTATTCAATTTTGATTTTCTTAATTTATTAGATTAACAGTCTCACTCCTTGACTTTAAGTAGAGCAGATTATCACCCGTGTGACTGCCTCACTCTACCTTTAGACAAAGGGAGCTTTTAGTTTTGTTTTTGTTTTAATTGCAATTCAGAATGAGATTTTAAAGTGGAATGTTGTAGGTTCTTTGATGCGATACGTGCTGAGTAAAAGTATTATTCTAAACATATTTTGACTTTGGAAACATGAGATGAATGATGTCACGTTTGTAGAAAAATATATTTTTTCAAGTCTTTGAATTATAATATTTCAAAACAAAGTTGTATAAAAGTAAAAGTCTACATCTGTGTCCACGGGCATCAATTCAGTTGTTTGGAATATAATGGTATATATTCATATATATTGATTGTAACATTTAATGTAACGTTTAATGGGCAACACTTCAGTTATTTAATGGATAGTAACTTCCTCCCAACACTGTTCTCAGTGGAAGCAGTGCATAAACTATTATTTACCTTTCTAATATGAGTCCATAGTAGTTCATGGACAGTCCACTTAACAGATACTTTTTATTTGATCTTATATCTTTTTAATGCACTGGAAATCTAAGTAGCTCTGAAACAGTTGTTTTTGTGCATTACAATTTCTATTTTTATTGCTTTTTTCTGCCTGAGATGTTGTTGCAGTACAGTGTTCATGGTTTTGCTCTGGTCCAGACCGGTCCGTTAGTTACATAGTTAATTCATAGTCACGTAAATGCTTCTATGTATGTTTATATATAAACATATAAACATACACAAACAATCATAATCTGATCACTGAGTTATAATCCTATGCTCACACTCAGAGAGCAGCCGTCCTCCTGTGGACTCACCACCTGCAGAGGGTCAGTGAGGGGCTGGTGCTATGAGACTTGGGTGGCATCTCTGATTGCCACCCCCCTGACCCAGAAATGGATTAAAGGGTAGAAAATGGATGGATGGATGGAGTTATAATCCTAGCTCAGTATAAAGCCTATGGCCCTCCGGTTCTGGGAGCGGCCTTCCCAACTCTTGTCCCAGAAAAGTTTTCCTTGTGCAGGAGCGCAGAGGCTTTTGAAGTGCAGTTACAGCGCCCTCTTGTGGTCACAGTGAGTTATGTTTGTACTTCTGGCAGTTACATAGTTGATGAATGAGGTCACTTTGTTTGTCGGTTCGTTTATTTTTTCAAAACAAACCAAAATCAAAATCAACCAATAACGTTTATTCATAACACACATACAGTGTATCCCAAATACATATGAAACATACGGTATAACAAATTTAGTCAAAAATGTAAAAGTACATAAATTAAAACATAAATGCTTCAAGATAGTTGCCCCCGAGGGGGCCCCCGAGGACCGACTGATTTGACACAAGCGGTCGACTTGTACAGGCAACAGCTACCTGTAGTGACGAGTTGGCAGTTAAAACCCTTTCTCATTGCTTTGTGTCACGACAAGTACTGAAGTATTCACAATTTTCTATGGTAGACTGTTCAGTATCCCAGGCAGGCCCCTGCAGGCCTATCCATTTATTGTTAAAAATAAGAAATTATCTACATATAATTATCTA
Source organism: Knipowitschia caucasica (assembly GCA_964034765.1). Taxonomy (NCBI): domain Eukaryota; kingdom Metazoa; phylum Chordata; class Actinopteri; order Gobiiformes; family Gobiidae; genus Knipowitschia; species Knipowitschia caucasica. The sequence goes on along the minus strand of OZ035829.1, from coordinate 8,174,890 downwards.
TCTACATTTAATTCATATTAGGGGCGACAGTAGCTCAGTTGGTAGAGCATTGCCCTTTGGGCCTGAATGTTGTGGGTTTGAGCTCACCGTAACACCTACTTCACGACTCCCGCTGATGACTGCTGTTGTTGTGTCTTTGGGCAAGACACTTAACCCCACTTTGCCAGAAGCCCCCACTGAAAGATCTCAGCTCCTGTGGACCCACCACCTGTAGGAGGATCAGTGAGGGGCTGGTGCTGAGTGTACTGGGTGCAGCTCTGACTGCCACCCCCCCGACCCAGAAATGGATTGAGGGGAAGAAAATGGATGGATGGATAATTCATACAAATGTAAAAAAAGATATTGCATTTTACCTTATTATTAAGTATACATTTATACTTACTGTAATATAAACCTTCATATGTGATTATGTGGTTGGTATCGGGGCCCAAGGACTTTGTTGCCTGGGGCCCGGGGTACCCTTGGAACGCCTCTGTGTCCTCGGACATCATTTCAGTTGTTTTTAATTGAAATGTGCCTTTTCATTTGTACCAACACTTTTTTTCTTGAGTCGTTCCTTGTTGAGGATGAATGTTTAGGAATGTTGAGTGTTTATGTCTGTAGCCCCCTATGCCACCACCAGAGGGAAGCATAGATACACAACCTCGTGATAAAAAAAAAAAAAAAAGATTCTGTTACTTGAGAAATTACATTGAGAATTTGCCAAAACTCATTCATGGGCAATACTTCTGTTTTAGAGGTCACACTCAGATAAAACTGCTCTGAGTGTGATGTCATAGTGTCACGATGACATCATCCAATTACAGGACAGAGACCGGAACTTTTAGAGAGAAGGGATGTAGTCACATGTTTGTGCCAGAAGTTCCTGACAGTAATGTGGATGGATCAAAAACTACTCCAGGTCTGGGAGGGATGAAGAATAAATTATGAGAGTAAGAATATTTCTCTGTTATTAAATCTCTTTATACTGTATAGACGGGTCTAAACAGAGCCCCTTAAGGGTGTGTGTGGTATTGTAGTATTGAAAATAAATTAACCAGGCAGAGACGTGTAGTTGCTTCAGTTCGTCCTTTACTTCTCTTTCAGCATTCAAAATCTCAACCGTCAGTATTACCTCGCACGTGAGCTCTCTCTGGTGGTTACATACAATATATCAGGCAACACAACGGTGTGTCATGCCACAAGTAATGCCAATAATGAACCAATCAATCAATGTTTGCCCATGCTCTTGCTCTATAGAAATTTTGATATGGGTATTAGAATTATTCTTCTTTTAGAATTGTATATTTGTTGGTACGTAATCATAAATTAGCACGTAAACGACTCTGAGGACAATAAGTTGAATATTACTTGAAAATAATTTCTATTTATTGTTGCTGTACAGAAATGTGGTTAAAGATTTGGCGCTTAGACCCTGGCAGAGCACTGCACGATTGCAAAAGGGTAAAGAGATTATGAAATGAAATCCCACGGGGCCCAGACCCTGATGGTGGTCTAGGTGTGACAAAATACATGCATCTTAATTCTTATAGAGTGAGGAATGAGATGGCGGTTTTAAAATTGGATCTTTAAATCTGGCCCTACACAACACAACTGTGATAATCCAGTATGTGTTTTAAACGCTTATTAATTCATTTGTTTCAAAGTACCACATAGTACGCATTTACTGTATGCATAAACGGACACTGACTTTAACCATGTCCATCCATCCATTTTCTACCCTTTAATCCATTTCTGGGTCAGCCCCTCACTGATCTTCAGGCAAAGTGGGATTAAGTGTCTTGCCCAAGGACACAACGACAGCAGTCATCAGTGGGAGTCGGTGGAGAAGGTCTCATGGGGGTCTCGAACCCACGACCTTCAATTACTTTAACCATGTAAGCATTTGATAATGTGAGTACCGTAATTCTGTCAAGTGCTTCAAAGCTCGGGGTTTAAATTGCTAAACTTCTATTTTAAGGATTATTGTGCTGAAGGCGCCCCCTGGTGGTGTATGTCTGTCTGTGCAGGATGCTTACATGAGAGACAGGTGAAGAAGGTTGAGCACTGATTTTTATTTTGCCGTATCCTTGTTTCCCATTACCTTGGTTACCGGTGGGAGGGGGTCTTGATTTAGCAAACACAAGTGGTAAAACATTGAGACTTGTAAAAACTAGTGATGGAAACTGTGAGCAAAGAATTGGGCTCTGCAACTTAATCCAGGGGAATGTTTTTGTGAATTAATATTTATTATATTTATATCAATCTAATTTAAAAAAAGGGAATACAATTAATTATCTAACATGAGTTTGGACATTATATCTGTAGATTTTTTATGGACAAAATCTGTTCAGTTACTGTTGAAATGAACCAAAACTGAATAGGCGGCAAAGAAGACATGTCATTGGAAACTGATGGGCCAATGATCTGGTCTAAACATATATTGGGTTAACATATTATAATAAAATAATATAATAAAATTTTCCTTAAACAAAGAAAACAGATTGGGAAAATTGCGCATAACATGCTATGGTTACTCGGCTAAGGTTTTAATTGATTATTAAAAGAGGTTTTAGGAGTCTCATAATTCTACAATTCTGCAGAAGGAAAATAAAATGGAGAAACGTTATGTTGTTCTTTCTTTCTAATATTCTAACAATATTAGAATGAAAAATTTAACAAGTCATCTCTGACAGGTTCTCCAGGGGCATCACTTGCTTTGGATTGTTCCAGTCTTGTGAACATTCGATACTCACTGAAAGCATGAGCGAGGAACAAGTTAGATAAGGAGGACTGGGTTGGCGTCGCTAGCACCGCCCTAAGTTGGTTTATGTCTTACCTTGAGGACAGGAAGTACTTTGTGGAGATTGGAAACTGTGTCTCAGATCATATGGCCCTGACCTGTGGAGTACCACAGGGGTCGATCCTGGGACCTCTTCTGTTCAATCTCTACATGCTGCCGTTAGGTCAGATAATACGCAGAAACAAAGTGTCCTATCACAACTATGCAGACGACACTCAGATCTATGTCTCACTGACTGCAGGAGAACATGGACCAGTGGACTCACTCCTTCACTGTATCCAACAGATCAGTGAGTGGATGCAAAACAACTTCCTTCAGCTAAACGCAGACAAAACTGAAATGATTGTCTTTGGTCCCCAGAAACAAAGAGAGAGCGTCATCTGTCACCTCCAGTCTCTCTCCCTAAAACCTTCAAACAAGGTCAGAAATCTAGGGGTAATACTGGACTCAGACTTAAATTTTAATAGCCACATCAAATCAGTAACATCAGCAGCTTTTTACCATCTAAAAAACATTGCCAGGATCAAAAACATAGTGTCTAAAGCAGACTTGGAGATTCTTATCCATGCATTTGTCTCCAGTAGGTTTTACTACTGCAATGGCCTGCTCACAGGTCTGTCCAAACAGGCTGTAAAACAGCTGCAGTACATTCAAAATGCAGCAGCTCGAGTCCTGACTAGAACCAGGAAGTACGACCACATTAGTCCAGTTCTCAGGTCTCTGCACTGGCTTCCTGTGGCTCAGAGAATAGACTTTAAAACAGCTCTGCTTGTGTACAAGTCTCTCCATGGCCTCGCACCAAAATATATTAGTGACATGTTAGTACCATATGAACCAGCCCGGACTCTGAGGAGCACAGGGACTGGACTCCTGTTAGTGCCCAGAGTCAGAACTAAACATGGGGAGGCTGCTTTTCAGATTCATGCTGCTAAAATCTGGAACAGTCTTCCTGAAGGTTCTGTTTAGCTGTGCATACAACTGAGGGATTTTATATTTTTATCTTCCTTTTTAATGTTCTGTGATTATTTATGATTTTAATGCTTTCTTGTTTTGTTCAGCACTTTCAGTTGCCTTGTGTATGAATTGTGCTATATAAATAAACTTGCCTTGCCATAACATAGTTCATTTATTGGTGGTTGGAAAGTTATTAAATGTATTTCAAGCATGAGCAGGACACAATAACAAAAGTTTAATTAATCACAAACTTGTGGTATCCTCAACATTATAGTAAACACAAGTCCTTATAGAAACACAAGTGGCAGCAAAAGTTACACAAAGTTACAACAGTTTTGGTTTTATTGATTCTACTCATAATGAACAACTCTTTAAAATTTCCATCTACTTCTGTAATTCAACCTAAAATGTAAAACAAATGTGTTGCTATTTGTTATCATACAAACCTCAGAGAATTGTCATATTTTGAAAATGGATTAAGGCAAGACAAGTTTATTTGTATGGCACAATTTATATCACTAGACAACTCAAAGTGCTGAACAAGATAGCATTAAAATCATAAATAATCACAGTACATTAAAAAGAAATATAATATCGCTCAGTTGTATGCACAGCTGAACAGAACTGTCTTTAACCTGGTTTTAAACATTGTCAGATAGGAGGTCTGTCTCTCACTTTCAGGAAGATTGTTCCAGATTTTAGCAGCATGAATCTGAAAAGCAGCCTCCCCATGTTTAGTTCTGACTCTGGGCACTAACAGGAGTCCAGTCCCTGTGCTCCTCAGAGTCCGGACTGGTTCATATGGTACTAACATGTCACATGTCACTAATATATTTTAGTATAGTCCTAATTAACGTAATCATCAACATTATACCAATCAAAGGCTTGACATACGGCACTTTGCGTGTGATGAGTCTATGTCATAAGATAGGATAGACTTTATTGATCTCACAATAACGTTTCCCACAGAAATTTAGCGTTGAACAATATTCTAATTTTCCGAGTTTCCCCTGCTATCAAATTACACTTTAAGTTTTAGTTTTGTTAGATAGATAACATAGTTCATTTATTTGTGGTTGGAAAGTTATTTACCCCAGCTTTAATTATTATTATTTTTTGTTTGAAATGGTGTCCACTCTGAAAAATAAAATGTCAACAGCAAAATAAGTGGGACAACTTTAATGATGTCATATCTGTGGCACCAAAGATAATTATCCTCTGTCCGAATGTAAATAGGAATCAAATAATAAATAAAGAACATAAAATACAATGTTTAACTTTTCCATACATCAATGTCTCCAAAAAAAAAACACAGTAAAAAAATAAAGAGAAAAGAGAATCAGTCAAGCCATATTCTACTAATTTGCAGTAAATTATGGCTTTTAAGTAATAGAAGTGTTTGATAATCCACTCCATGTGTCGTGAATCTATATAAAAAATAACTTTTTCTGAACGTATTGTAAGTTATGTTTGCGCCAATGTTGACCATGAACCTTTTAACAATAATAAACAAAAAACACTTTCCATCTTAGGTCACTAAAGAACCACATTCAAAGTTTTTTAGTAAATTACACAATTCTTTAAATGTAGTTCTGTTTAAAATGACCTAAAAAGCGTCTCTAGTTTTTCTTGATTTTCTCTGATAAAGATCCAGTAGATTCCCAATAGAAGTCAACGAGAACCAGGAGCCTGATGTCCATCCACAACTCCTGAAGAAGGAGAAATGAAACAAGAATTGCGTTTGGACAATCAGCTCCGGAGCCTCTGTGTCCGTCCAAAAGTACTTCGCTCTGAGGAAACTCCTGTAAGTCAGTAAGAAAGTATTCATCTTTATTCATATAGCGCCTTTCACGCACTCTCCACACAGTGATAGAAGCGTGGTGGTCATCCAAACCAATTTTTTTTTTTTTTTAGAAGTTGGGGTAACCGGAGTACCCAGAGGAAACCTGCGAACATGCACACTCTACCCAGAAAGGCCTCTTCTGGAGTTGGAATCGAACCCAGGACCTTCTCGCTGTGAACCAATCCATGCCCTGTAAAAAACACAACAAATAAAACACATTGCACTTGCAGGTGTAGGAATGTCAAAATGTATGAAAATAGATAAAAGCAAAGTGTTTTTTCCCTCAAAAAATAAGATGCAAACTTACTTCATGCACAAATAATGATAAGGAATCCTCCCAGTGATGTTAAATTGATAATAGTTATTTTAAAAAAGCAGTTATTCTAAGTGTTAAAGTTTAGTCCAGAGCGATGCGTCCGTCCTCCTGCTCTGCTGTGTCCAGTTTGCAGAGTGCGCTCTCTCTGCTCCTCCTCTACTCTCCATCCATCTCATTTCATGCAGCACTGGGGTTACCTAAGCGACCCGGGCTCAATGGAGAAAATCTCTTTTTCTACAATTAACTGTGAAAGTGACAGAAGGGAGAGGAGGGAGGGCGCGCACTCGCACAAGGAGAGGGGAGCCTGGGAACGCGGGCAGTGCGCATGGCAGCTACGCGCACTCTCCCCATTCAGAGCTAATATTTGCTAAAGCAGCAAAGTGGGCTGAAGGGCTGCTCATTTTGACACAGACCATTTTTGTTGTTTTTTATTTTTATTTTATATTTTATTTAACCAGGAAAGTCCAATTGAGATTAGGAACTTCTTTTTGAATAAATGAATGATTTAGTTCAAGAACGAGCATGACACAATAACAACAATGTAACTCATCACAAACTTGTGGTATCCTCAACATTATAGAAACACAAGTCATTATAGTTAACACAGTAAGTAAGTAAGTAATGTTTATTTATTTAGCGCATTTTACAGACCAAGGTCACCCAAAGCGCAAAGTTCAGATATTGTTCCAAACATTCCACACACGGTGATGACGGAAGCGAGTTGCCGAACACACTGGTGCAACAGCCCCCGATCAACATCATCCATTCACTCTCTCATTTACATTCATACCTATTGTGGATGTTTTTAATCGTAGGGGAAACCGGAGCACCCTGAGGAAACCTACGCAGACACAGGGAGAACATGCAAACTCCACTCAGAAAGGCCCTGTTCCGACCGGGATTCGAACCCAGGACCTTCTTGCTGAGAAGCGAGAGTGCTATCCACTCAGCCAACGTGCCGCCATCACGAGTCATCATAGTAAACACAAATCCAAGACTTGTACTCTTGGACTCAATATGTACAGCTCGTTTAAAATGTCCATTTGCTTCTGTAATTCAACCTAAAATGTGAAACAAGTGTGTGTCTATTTGTTATTATACAAATCTCAGAGAATTGGCATATTTTGAAAACGTAAAACCTAATCAATCTAAACCAAACAAAGGCTTGGAATACGGCACTTTGCGTGTGATGAGTCTATGTCATAAGATAGACTTTACTGATCTCACAATTTATTGGTTTCACATTTTTAAGATGGACTACAGAAAAGGAAAGTTTGAACAATATTCTAATTTTCAGAGTTTCCGCTGCTGTCAAATTACACTTTAAGTTTTAGTTTTGTTAGTTTACCTACATTTAGTCTACATAATCCATTGTACATCCAGATACAGTAAGTATGTTTTATTTCATTGACAGAACTGTGATCGCACAATTGGACAAATGATGTGCTCTTGGGCGTTGAGTTTGTTTATAGTCTGGGTTGGGGCTCTGGGTTTATTTATCAGAAGCAAAATCATTCATACAAAATCTCACACAGGTCCAGAACAACAGAAAACACAAAACAGAAGATGTAAGTAATATGTACAAAATCAAAAGTCAAAGAAACGGTGACTCTCGTTCGTCCACAGCACTGCACCATACGTTAATGGTCTTCTCTTTGGCATTGATATAAATATATAATGTCCACAAAAGTCATGATACCGTTAGCAAGACAGCATGTGAGGGGGGCTTCCATCTCGTGGCAATCATCTTTTTTGTGGCTGTCAGACCCACTAAGAAAACACTGTTGTGGCCTGTAAAGTCTGAGAAGTTCAATTGAATGTATTTTAGTATAGCCCTAAATCACAGCAGTAGTTATCTCAGAGGACTTTACAAAACCGTCAAATTCTCCAACCCAGATCAGAGAATCCAACAGTTCAAACACAAGAAATGCAGTGATAAAAACACATACATGTTGATGAAGTCCATAAATGTGGTTGAACGTGGAGTGTCCTGGATCATCACCACTGTCCTTGGACCCTCCTGCATCGGCAAGAAACACCTCTAAATGTCTAAAAGTCTAGAAGTCATTCAGAAGAAGGACCAGGGGAGAGCAGTGCACCAGTTAGTTAGTTGAGCGAGTGGTGTGTTAAAGCTTCAAACATATTTGTTGGTATAGTCCGAGTTATCTCAAAGTGCTCACTAAAACAGATGACCCAATATCCTTGCCTTAAGTTGAGTGGATGAACCATGAGAGAAAAAGTGCTGTAAATCACAAACAAACCTCTATACATATGTAGGTGTCAGACAAAAAAGTCCATAAACTTCTCTGACCTAATCACATAAAAACAAGTCCTGTGTAGTTCCCTGCATTGGATGTTTCTGCTGTTCACATAAACACGAACTGCAGGTGATAGAGCTGAGTTCCAATTCCTTCCTGTGCCCCAGGAGATTCTCTGTTTAGATAATTATACACACATTGGCAGCAACACAGCAACAGGGTTTAAAGAACTTGAAAAAGTATCGTCTTATAATCCGGCAGTTTTGGTAAAGAAGAAAGGCACGTGTGTTTGTGTAGCACAGTTTATGCAAAAGGAAGTGCTCACAACAACTAAAGGAAACACAGATAAAACATGAATCAAAAGTGACAATAAATCCTTCAGTCGTTTGTGCAGCTAAACAACTGTTAAAAGCCTGGACTTGAATATTGTCAGAGTAGAAACCTGTCTCACATTTTCAGGAAGACTGTTCCAGATTTTTGTCTGAATGCATTTAAAAACGTGGCAAGAGCTCTGGTGTGTGTCTGGTGCACACCGGGGTAGTCTTGCACAGTTTTTCCAATGTGGTTTTACTGCAAATGGCAAATAAATGAATCTGAATCTGAATCTGAATCTGAAACATAGTGTTGACCAAAGGGCTTCACAAATGCAGCTTCTTATATGAGAGGCAGGACATCTCATTTTGCCAACAGCTTAGTTATCAGTTTAAACAAAGCACTTTAATGATCTTGCACTTTTATTGAAACTGTTTTAGTTGATTGATGTCACAGTGTTTCCTGCACTTTTAAAACATTTTTTTTTTTTTTCTGTACTTTTAACCTTGTTTATTTATTCACTTGTCTTGTGCACACTGGGACTTTTGCAAATGTGGCTTTACTGCAAATGGCAAATAAAATGAATCTAAATCTGGATCTGACAGCCCTGTGAGTCACTATTCGATCCCTTGGGCTGAGATCTGATTGGCTGAACAATCGTGGTCCTCTCTATTTCACTTTTCTGTCTGAAGAAGAAAGCTGAACTACAATTAATACAAATCTTGAACAAAAAAATTAGACTAGTTTGATGAATTTTAATCTCTTAAACATTTCTCGTGGTTTAAAAAGTTAGGTACCCCAGCTTTACGAAACAAAATTGAGTCCTTCTTCCGACGCTGTTCGTACGCGCTCAGCCCTAACCTCGCAGCAAGAAATTCCCCTCAAATTAGATTGCATTACACTGATCCCTCTTTGAGTAAATTACACCCACGGCAGCTCAAAACGCATATGGGAGTGACCAGCAGGTTTCCATGGAGACGGGCTCACAAAAGGGTGTGGCGTGGGAATGTCTCCAGAGGTCATCAGTGAGGGTGAAGAGATCAGAGGGCATAGGCAGCTGGACAGCACACAAGAGGAGACCAGGGTGAGAAAAGAGGGAGGGGCCAGCGTCCAGGGTCCACCGGTGCCCAGGACTTTAACATTGAACTGATGGGACGCGGGCTGACCAATGGGAGCGGCCGCTGACACGTGTGTAATGGTGCGTGGTAATTGACAAGTGACAGGCCTTTGTGGCGGTCTTCAATATGCAGCTGCGGATTACAAGCTCAGCGGAGCGGTGGAAGTGCGAAATCATGAGCGTATAGATATTTGACCATCCTCAGGTGGCTGTCCTTACTATTGTAAAAAAGTAGATTATAAATAATAAAATATTCCATGATAGAGATGCTTGTCATAAATTGAGTTTAAGAACTATTTTAGATTAAGGCAGTGAAATGGTTAGCGCTTGTGCTTCACAGAAAAAAGATCCAGGGTTCTGTTCCACCTCCAGTCTGGAGTTTGCATGTTCTCCCTGTGCCTGCATAAGTATCTTCCAGGTGCTCCGGTTTTCCCTGTCTCTAGAGTGCTTGTACAATAGTCCCCCATTAACACCCTCTCCGACTCCACTCCCCTGAAAAATAGATTCTACAATCTCAGTGGGACTTTCCTGGTTAATTAAAAGTCAATAAACAAATAAATAAACATTTCAGTCTGGAGTTACTTTTTGGAACAGATTGATTACCTTTTAAAAAGAAAGTGCTGAAGAAAAATATGGAGGAACTGAGCACAGAACAAGTAGAGGAGGAGAGGTGTAGGGTCAGAGAGTGATTGGGCCAGCGTGGTTTGTGGCTTGAGTGTGTTTTTGTGAAACTGTTGATTTAAATGCTCAGGTTCTACAGCACTTTAAAAGTATCTTATTCTTCTTAGTTCTTTATTTACTGTGTATAGCTGTCACGGTGTGGATTTTGTTATTTTGGACATTCGTTTTATTTTGATATTCTGTTCTCTGTGCTTTGGTTTTAGTTTGACTTTGACGCCCTGTTTCCCCTGTCTTGATTGTCTGCCCCGCCCTAATGTGTTTCACCTGTATCTGTCTATTTACCCTGTGCTCCTCTCCTCTTGTTGCTGGTCCATTGTATTGTCAATCTCCGTCCTGTCTTGTCAATGTCTGTTCCTGTTTCGTTGCTGCTTGTGCCTTTTGGATTTTTGAGTTTTAACCTGGACTTTTATTTTGTTATCATTAAATAATTATTTTTTGGCATTCCTGCTTTTTGAGTCCTCATCCTTCTCAGCACGTGACAATAGCGCCATTCTCAGCATTATCGAGCCATGTATAATTATTGTGGGCATTAGTTCTCTGACCCCACACAGCGATGAAAGCAGGATCGCATGTACTCATTGTACATGTTCTTTGTGGTAGGCGAAACCTGAGCACCTGAAGGAAACCTGCGGAGACTCGATCCACAAGTACATAGCAGATATCTTTACACAGGGTCAAGAAACACTACTAAATACTTACATATAAAAGTATATGTTTGGCTTAGATTATTGTTTTGTGAAAAATTTGTTTTTACAATGGTACAATTTCTTATAAAATTGTGATTCCTATGTTTTCTATGTCCGAGCAGTGCTACACTCAAGTGTGTTGTATTCAGCTACAGTACAATTCACTGCCAAAGAAAGGAGAACTCTAAACAAGGTGCTCCGCTCTGAAGGAGACCTGTGCTGTGATTGATTTTATTGTGAGAATTGTTACTTTTCAGCTTGTTTTATTGTATATATTTGTCTGGTGCACACTGGGACACTTTTGCATATTTTTTAATGCATAGGCAAAAATAATGAATCTGAAATTTAATAAAAGCAAAAACAAAAAGAGAATGTACCTTTGATAACAAGTTATTTCATTTATTTGGTTGGGACAGTTTATTTTATTGGACTAATTAAATTGATTCATCCTGAACTATTGAAAATGTTTTTGTTGTATAGGTTGTGTAGAGGAAACCAGAGCACTCGGAAGACACAGGGAGAACATGCAAACTCCACACAGAAATGTCCTGTCTGAAGGTGGACATTTCTTGCCCAGGACGTTCTTGCTGTGAAAGACGACTGCTGCCCCGCTGTGCCTCGTAATGATAGCACATTACACATGAAACTTAACGGACTTAACCATATAAGAACATTTTGGATTTGAGAGAAATGGAAATACATGGAAAAAAGGCAAGTGGATATAACTCAGTATGCATTTTTTATTTCTTAGTTAAATATACCAAGCACAAAACTAAAGTGCCAACGCTTGTATCACACAATGCAAACTTGCGGCACCAAAAATATTTAACGACAAAAAGTTGACTTTGTAATGAAATTCATGCAATTCCTCAATCTCAAAACAGTTTGGTTCTATCACTAGTTTTCACACACATTCACAGCAAAATATTTTCTTTTTATTAGTTTTATGTGCGTTTTTTCTAAGCAGTGAGCCAATTGTAAAGATGAAAAATATGAAAAAAAAAAAACAAAAAAACACTTTGCATATAATGGGTCTGTCTTAAGTTAGTTTCAAGTTTGGTTTCTGGACATTTTTGGCTTAAAACTTAGTGGAGACTTCCCAGATTACTAAACATGTTCTTCTACTTTTTGCCTCCTGGCTGATATAAAAGTATAATTCTTTACCAGTGGTTCTGTCCCACCACAAAAAGTCACCACTTGTGTAAAGACGTGGAAAAGGCCTGTGCTCCATGTGGCTTCCCAGTGAAGGTCATGTCAAGAGTCAGTCTGAGCCCAGGACATAGGGGGACCGTGGGGGGCCCGCTGGAGGGGTCACATGTAAATATTAACCCCGAGTGAAAGGCGTGCAGCGGATCAATGTTCTCACACACTCTTGACTGTGAATGTGCACGCCTACACCCACATCGCACACACCGCACGGTTTTAGAAGCATTCAAAGGCGACCGGACAATGGGCCGAGCAGCTGTACCCAAACAATGCGATGGCCAGCGCTGGAAGGAGAAGTGCCCAGTTTGGCTGCGTATGTGAAAATATGCACACGGACACACAAAAGTAGGATATAAACTGAATCCAGCCAAAGTATGAGAGTAAAAATCATAGTTTTTAAGATCTGTTAAAGCAGGGGTGGCCAACATGTGGCTCGGGAGTGTCGAGAAATGAAGACAAGGCTGTGGCGATTAAACCCAGTCTCTTCAGATCAAACCAAAGGAGACAAAGCTTTTTATATGATTTGTATCAATGTGCATAAAGAGACGTCATCACTTAAGATTTAAAAGACGTATGCTTAAGTTATAGATTCTGTGGTAACAATGTGGGTAAAACAAATACGATCAGTCCTTCAGATAATCATGTTTAGCAGTAATACAGATATAACAGGGGTCCACAGTACAAAATATGCAGGTCATTATACATAGGAGCTAACAGGAGCTAACAGTAGCTCACCACCACCTTTCAGGGAGCTCCCCAAAGGATTCAAGAATTCCCCACATGATTCTGAATGATTCACTTTTGAGTCATGTCCATTACAACAATACATCTCTTGAGGAATTCTATAGACTTATAGAATTATTATATAGACTACAATTTTATTACAACTGCTAAAGGAGTAGCTCTCTGTCATTTCTGTTTTACAAAAGTAGCTCTCCAATAGAAAAAGGTTGGAGACCCCTGTGTTCAAGCATAAGGTCTCAGGTCTCTGCACTGGCTTCCTGTGGCTCAGATAATACACTTAAAAGCAGCTCTGCTCGTGTAAAAGTCTCTCCATGGCCTCGCACCAACATGTTAGAGCCATATGAACCAACTCAGACTCTGAAAATGTCTTCCTGAAAATGTGAGACACGCTTCTACTCTGGCAATGACAAAATCTAGGTTAGAACAGTTTTGTTTAGCTGCGCAAGCAACTGCAGGATTTCATCTTTGCTCTTTTTAATGTATTGCTGTGTTTGACTTGAATGCCTATGCTTTGAGTTACTTAGGTTTATTTGTATAGCACAATTCATACACATCTTGCCATAAAGCTGAGGTACTTACCTTTATAATTTGTTCATTGATACTGTACATGCTGTTTGTTCCATTAGAAAGAGTCTTATCTTTTGTATACTTGTAAGAAAGAGCCCTGTAAGTCACTTCTTGATGCTGATTGGCTGAGTCAGGGGGGTCCTCTCTCCAAATCTACATGCACATGGAATGTGCATGTACATCTCAATCTTAATCTTGTTAGATCTGAGTGCTGCCTTTGACACTGTCGACCATGAGATCCTCTTACAGAGACTAGAGGACTGGGTTGGCGTCGCTGGCACCGCCCTAAGTTGGTTTAGGTCTTACCTTGAGGACAGGAAGTACTTTGTGGAGATTGGAAACTGTCTCAGATCATATGGCCCTGACCTGTGGAGTACCACAGGGGTCGATCCTGGGACCTCTTCTGTTCAATCTCTACATGCTCCAGTGGACTATCTAGGGGTAATACTGGACTCAGACTTAAATTTTAATAGCCACATCAAATCAGTAACATCAGCAGCTTTTTACCATCTAAAAAACATTGCCAAGATCAAAAACATAGTGTCTAAAGCAGACTTGGAGATTCTTATCCATGCATTTGTCTCCAGTAGGTTAGACTACTGCAATGGCCTGCTCACAGGTCTGTCCAAACAGGCTGTAAAACAGCTGCAGTACATTCAAAATGCAGCAGCTCGAGTCCTGACTAGAACAAGGAAGTACGACCACATTAGTCCAGTTCTCAGGTCTCTGCACTGGCTTCCTGTGGCTCAGAGAATAGACTTTAAAACAGCTCTGCTTGTGTACAAGTCTCTCCATGGCCTCGCACCAAACTATATTAGTGACATGTTAGTCCCATATGAACCAGCCCGGACTCTGAGGAGCACAGGGACTGGACTCCTGTTAGTGCCCAGAGTCAGAACTAAACATGGGGAGGCTGCTTTTCAGATTCATGCTGCTAAAATCTGGAACAGTCTTCCTGAAGATGTGAGACAGGCCTCCTCTCTGACAATGTTTAAAACCGGGTTAAAGACAGTTCTGTTTAGCTGTGCATACAACTGAGGGATTTTATATTTTTATCTTTCTTTTTAATGTTCTGTGATTATTTATGATTTTAATGCTTTCTTGTTTTGTTCAGCACTTTGAGTTGCCTTGTGTATGAATTGTGCTATACAAATAAACTTGCCTTGCCTTGCCTATGGAAACAAGTGACAAAACTAAACTGTTCTGAGAGACAGAAACTAAATTTATGTCATGATATTGAATTTTGAATTTTAATTTGAAAACTTTATTTCAAACCATACAAAAATATAACATTCTGCGACATTCAACTGTGCCCACACACGGGCAACATTTATACAGAAGGAAGACAAACAAAACAAAAACAGATACAAGAAGAATCTGTACAACATATGTTATTTTTATACAAGGTTTTGGCTCAAAAAGGAGTTTGAAGAAGAAACTATGTTTGGGCTGAGAGCTGATTGGCTGCAGCAGCGTAATCTGCCCTTGTGAAAAAGCTGCTCTAGGGTTTTTGTGGCCAAACGTATTTAGATTATGTGACAAAAGCAAGATGGATCTAAATAACTACTTCCTCATGTCAAGATTTCTACTTTGTCTCAATCCATCATTGTCTAATGTTTTAAAAAATTGCGATTCAAGAGCTCATTTGAGAAAGTATCTAGATTTTAATTCATATTCTTTCACATAAATTGTTTATCTTTCATTTGAATTGAAGTTTTATTGAAGTAAATAGATGGTTATTGAAAAACCCAATAACTTTTAGTTTATATTTTTATGATGAATATTTTCCAACACCACTAAAACGCAGCCAAAAAATGGTCAGGGGTTTCTCAACTGATTTAGACTAATTGTGGTGTTCTGAGTCCGAATATCACATGCATTTTGCTCGATCAGGTCAACTTTTTGAGATACAGCCATAGTGTTACGGATTACGTATGTCTACGTTATTATGAATTCTGCTTATCAAATTTGATGGAGTAAATAAAAACTGAATGACTTTGGATACGTTGACTTTTATTTCTTGAGGAAAACGGAAAAAACGTCAAGGGTTTCTCAGCTGATGATCCGCAGAAATTTGTTTTTTATATTTATATATTTTTATATTTATACAGAAAATATTTCTGTAGCAAAAAATCCTGACCTGACTGAGCAAAACCAAGGTCATTTTCGGGCTCAGAGCATCAAAATTAGTCTAATTGAGCTGGAAAACCCTGGACTATTTTCAAAAAATATTTTTTGTTACCCAGTGTTATTAAAGCTGGCGTACCTAACTTTCAACCCACAAAGACATACTAACTTAGTAAAAGTCAAAAGAACTTTTGACTTTTACTCTTTCTCTTGGTATAACATTTTTATAAACCTAAAAAGTTCATACAGTTCATTGTTTCTTTAGCTTTAAAAAAGGGACTTCAAATATAGAATTACATGCAAATAAATAAAAACACGGAGGATACAGCTCAGACAAATAAATAATACAAATTACAACATATTTACAACATTTAAGCAACCATATACTTCTAAAAAAGGTTTTATTGACAGAAATGTTATTGTTCATTTTTCTGTATCTCCATCTTCTTTCTACACAGTACAGCCGTAACATATGAAGTTGAGCCTGTGTGTATGCGGCAGGCCGACCCACTGCTGCCCCCCAGTGGACTGAATGGCCCCTGACACCCCGCAGCTGTAGTTGCCCGCGGAGCCTTGATCAGGGGCCCAGTTCTGGTAGCAGCTCCCGCTCGGGTTGATCCAGAACCAGGTCTTTGACAGGCAGATGTACTTGAGGCCGATCCACACGTGAGGCGTGGTGGCGAGGTCCAGCTTCTCGGAGACTCTCCTCTGGACGTCCTCGGAGGAGATGTAGACCAGGTCCAAGTGGTGAGTCCTGCAGTAGGAGACAGCTTCCACCCAGGTCAGGTTCTGCTGGACTAACACCAGGTTCTCTGTATGAAGGATGGAAGACAGAAATCAATTGCAGTAGAATTATAGAATGGTCTGTGTGTGGTCAAATATCTTTCAATTGATTCTCTATGAAAGACTTTATTGAGATTTATGAATAAATACTTTGTGTATCTCTCTTTTATTCTTTCTAATTATTTTTAAATTTGTTTTATCATTACAATTTCCATGTAGAATGCATTACAGGTGTATGTTTGTGACTGAGGTACACTACTGTGTCGTTGAGTTCATTTAGATTCTGATGATGAGTCTGATAACATTCAAATACATTTTTCATTTTTCTTTTGTATAATATTGACAATATTGTTTTACTTAGATACATACACCATCTTCTTATAAATGGGTATGAGATATTTGTGAACATATATAAATAGTTTCAAGTATTTCAACTGTGTTTTGTGGATGAGAAGGAAGAACATTTCCACCCCATAAATCTAAATTACAATTCTAAAACACCAAAGTCAATGTTTAGTGGCATTGCCCAAGTCAATGTATTTGTGTATATAACTCAAACGTTCACATATTTTAAATAAATGCAAGTAATTCTACCTTGGCAATGGTTTATTTATAATTTATAGTCATTCACAAGAAACATCCTATATCCTATTCTCTATTCATTTTGCATATGGATATATTTCAATAGGCATGGATATACATTGTTCTAACAAAACCCTTTCTTTTCTGGACTCTCAAAAACACTTCACATGGCATCACAACAGTGGGATACTTCTACTGTAGCTGCAATCGCCCTGGGGTATTCTGGCACCCACCAACCCCTCAGGCACACAAGTCAAATAGGCCGAGTGTTGAGGAGCCTCTTACCTGGTGTGGAAGTGTGAGGGGCCAGTGTCATGGAGGTGGAGACTGAAGTGGAGGCTGAGGTGGAGGCCGAGGTGGAGGCCGAGGTGGAGGCTGAGGTGGAGGCTGAGGTGGAGGCTGAGGTGGAGGCTGAGGTGGAGGCTGAGGTGGAGACTGAAGTGGAGGCTGAGGTGGAGGCCGAGGTGGAGGCCGAGGTGGAGGCCGAGGTGGAGGCTGATGTCTCCTCGGTCGTTGGGTTGGTCACCATGGTTGAATTGTGTGTGGAGTTATTCTGGACAGTGAAGTGAAAAGTCACAATGGTGCTTTTCGATGTGATGTTGTACTTTGTGCTCAAATACGTCACTTTTGTGGCCCCCTCTGTTGTGGTGGCAATTGTTGAGGGCGGTTCTTTATAGGCTGGAAGAAAGCAACAGAGCATTCAGAGACTTAAAGCCACACAGTGAAACTCTTTTTTCCTGCCAGGGTCCATCTAAATACTTTTAGAGTTTTACCTGGACTGTTCCACTGTTTGTCATTACATCATTTTACATCTACATTGGATACAATCAACAGACTTCACTTGGCTATAAACTACAGGTCACATTTTTGAAGAGGCGAGTCAATCCAATGCAAGTAATCAGGTTTTAAAGTATTAGAGTATTTACAGATGAGATAACCTATAGAGGCTTTTTAGTTTTCATTGTACAGTCTGACAGCAGCAGGAAGGAAAGACTATGGTTAAGTTTGTCATCCACATTTAGCAACATAAACATTTCCAAGCATATTTTTTCAAGGACAACTCTCTAAAGGCAAGAACAGCGCTTGCAACAGGCTAAACTCTGTTGGTAAGAGCTTCACTCTTGTCATTATTTACTGTGCATACAAGTGTATAGTTTCACAAAGCAGTAAGTAAGCAAAGTGTGACAATGATCACACTTTGGTTTGATCATTGTCTAAATTACAGCTGTATTTGGTCCGCCTCGGTGAAAGACTATAGATTACAAGGTTAAATGCCAAGCTATTCTGACACACCAGCCTGTGTTGCTCAGTGTATAGTAGTAGTAGTAATCTTTATTTATATACACCGCCTTTTCACTGCACATCGGAGTCTCAAAGCGGTTTACAATTGTTATTTTTGGGAGTGGGGGTGCCAGTACAGGAGGTACACACCAGAAGGGGAAACCGGAGCACCTGGAGGAAACCTACGCAGACACAGGGAGAACATGCAAACTGCTGCTCGGGCCTGGCCGGGATTCGAACCCAGGACCTTCTTGCTGAGAGGCGAGAGTGCTATCCACTCAGCCACCGTGCCGCCAGGTATAAAGAAGAGGCGATCCTGTGTTTCGCTCAGTGGGAATGAGGCTCTAAATGATCAATGATAGTAGACAAGCTTTGTTATGTCTTCTTTAAGTGCTGTACTTAATATCATGTGACATAACATCTCCATGGCAACATGGCAACCTCCATCAGAGAAGTTGTGCAGCGCACCTTTAAAAATACTCAACATCGAATGTGGCAGAAGGAAAACACAACTTACCTCCCTGACAAACAAAGTGTCTTTTGACCGTGCATTTCAGATCGTTCCATTTCCCGTTTTTGAAAACTGCCACGCCACAGTCCTGTTCCTCCAGGTAGTTGGGCTGCGAGTTTGCCCAATTACGGAAAGAGGAGTTGCTTCCGTCCGACCATCTCCAGGGGTCGTAGAAGAGGCCGATCCAGGCGTTTTGGGACATGTTTGCCACTATAGCGTTGTCCTCTGCAGACCTGATGCTCACCAGGTCTGTGGAGAGGCCCCTGCAGTGCCTCTGTGCATTTCGCCAGGTCTCGGTGTTCGTGACCAAGACAGGACTCCCTGCAGAACCTGCGCAAGAGAGAACATGAATTAATATAAGTCAATATATGAGCAAGGGTTTGTACTGAAGTCAGTCATGTTTAGCTTGATTTGAGTGTGCCCTGTAAATACACTGGGAGATATGAAGATATAATTTATCCTCCTTTTTCATCTTGAATTGGGAATTTTGTTAGTGTCTTAAGATAAGATTTACCAATGAGACAAGCAGTTTAGTCGTCTTTAAAGAGCTGTTGTTTGTTGTTCTGAGGGAGAATTTTCCCGTCTCTTCACTTGTCCCATTAGAAAACCTTCCATCATAAACCATAAAATATTTTTGTTCTAATTGAATCATTTTTGTCACTTTTTCACGTTATGACACATAATGAGTTTTCATATGGTAGGGTTTTATTTTGACTATTTTGTCTGAAAACAAGATTTGTTAATGGAAAGAGCAAACAAACAATAACAATGTGTAAATTGGAGTAAAATGGAAGTAAAATTAAAGAAAGAAAAGAGCTTATCAGTTACTGTAATATATTATTTCTTGAAATAATTAGTTACAGTATATCTCTCTCAAGTCTTGATTAGCTGTTTTTCAGACAGACCCTCACAGCCAATCAGCTTTTTCCTTGTATGCAATTTTTCCTTGTATAAATTTGACATAATTTATATTATAAAAATAGCATGCAGTGGTTTGATTTCTCTCAACATTTTACTTGGACAAGACTCTATATGTTGGAACAAACAAAATTTACCCCAGCTTTAAAATAAGACAATTACTGCATTTCCATTGGCAAAGTAGCCCCTGGCCTTAGCCATCCGTACACTCCAGTCAATCATCACTTCACTGCCTGTAACGTCTGGGTCTGGGCCCTGTGTTTGCGATTACATCGGTTGAATTCCACCCGACCAATCAGCGAGCGCGGGAGGCGGGTGTTGTAGTTAGATGTGGGCGACGTCAAGAGTTTGCGCAAAACGGGCAGGTTGTAGCATGACAATAGTGAAGAATGTGACAGTTAAGTATTCCGGTCTGGGTCTATCAAGATATTGAAGCCGGAGCAAGAAGAATGTTTTGCAAATGTTATTGCTGGCAAAGATTGTGGCGCTACTCCCCACGGGCTCCGTTAGCGACAAAGGAGATAGCTAAAGCTAAACTCAGATCCAATCGTTTCAATCGGCAAAAGTAGTTAACCCTACCAACCTGTTAACGGAGCTCAATGGAGCACCTCCAGACCTTCGTACGAAATGTAATTTGTACTATGGTGTGGTACGACCAGGCTATTGGCAAAATAAACAAAAACACCATTAAGGTGTTTTATGCATAATTATACTGTTTTCTTTTACTTTTTGTTATTGCACCAAATGCCAAAGCCTAGTTTGTGACTTCCTCCTGGCAATACAATAATTCCAATTCTGATTGAGACTCAAATCCAGAGACATTTTGCTAAATTAGAGCAAATACTGTCATGAGTTTGTTGTGTGTTTAGTGACTTACTGTGACACACAAATCTTCTCTTGGTCGTACAATTGCTTTCGAACCACTTCCCACTTTCATCTATGGCTCCACATAAATCATACTCTTTGTCTTTTGGACTTCCTTCTCTCCAGTTTGTGTACTCCAGTGTGTGAGCAGGTACAGCCCAGTGCCACCTTCTGGTCTCTGCAATCTCCAGTCCGATAAAGGCTCTGTCCAGGCCACTCTCATCACCCAAAGCCCTCAGATCATTCATCTCAGACAAGTCGTGGATTGTAGCCAAATCTGTGTATTTGTTTCTGCAATATTCTTTGGCATCTTCATAGCTCTTAGTTATGTTAATGGGATGGAATTCAGACGATCCATGTGATAAGAGAAAGAATCCTATGAGAAAGTGTACAGTAAGCCACAAAAAAGTAAAGTAAAAGTCTATAATAACGAACACTCTATACCTGAGATGAAAAGTAGATAAATGAACTCGCCGTTTTGCAACATAATGCTCCCAATACCCAGGCAACAGTTCCTTGTCGGTGTCAGAATGTGAAATGTGGAAGAATGCTATAGGGCTTGGTAACAGACACGGCAATCAGCAAAGCCGTTTTTCTAGTCACGATCCGCCCACTCTTCTCCCTTCATAGCTACATAATGACAGCATGTGCATTTCTGTGTATAAATACCAGCAATTTCCTGTTGTATAAGTACTGTGTGCATCGGAAAAGTTTAGCACCTTCTGCTAAAGAGGCCCCAGGTTTACGTCATTCAAAGGTCACTTCGAAGAGTTGTCATCTAAAACATGTTTTCTATTTTTTTGTATGTATTCTGGTGTATACTGCATCAATGGGTGGGATTGTGAGCGATGATGGGCCCTGTGCAATGGTGAGATGTGTAAATTAACTATATTCCATTTCAATTCAATACAGCAGCGATCGTTCTGGAGGACTTTACAAGCAAAAGATCAGAGAATCAAACAGTTTGATCAAAGGAAATGCAATAATAATAAAAAATAAAAAAAGTAAGAACCAATGGTCCATAGGATGAGGGATGATTACTTCCATAAATGTAAATAAATGTCCATAAATGACTCTCAATCAATCCAACTTTATTTATCGAAGCCTTTATACATATTAAGTGACCAACGTGCTTTACTGTATAATTAAAGCACAAAAATAAGTGTGTACGTTATAATATACTTTATTATGTATAGCAGCATAAAACATCACAAAAGATGAATGTAAATCTTGTGACC
The DNA here is from genome assembly GCA_964034765.1 of Knipowitschia caucasica. Classification (NCBI taxonomy): domain Eukaryota; kingdom Metazoa; phylum Chordata; class Actinopteri; order Gobiiformes; family Gobiidae; genus Knipowitschia; species Knipowitschia caucasica. The sequence goes on along the minus strand of OZ035829.1, from coordinate 8,153,120 downwards.
CCAAACACGTGGGGTGGGGTGGAGAAGAGGATGGACCTATAACAAAGCATAAGCTCTGATTGCCACCCCTCCGACCCAGAAATAGACTAACAAAGGGGATGAAAATGAATGAATGAATGTGCTTGAACACTCAAAAACGCTTAACATCTCATCATTCATTCACTCACTCCATAACAGGTGGTGATAAACAACTACTGTAGCCACAGCTGCCCTGGGGTAGAGGGACAGAAGTGTGGTAATCAGTCTGTGCCATCATCTCCTCTGACCTCCACCTATTAGTCATGCACACATAATAACTCATACTAGGCACTGTGGGTGAAGTGTCTTGCAATAGGACACAATGGCAGTCTGGCACTTTACTGCCACTATTACAACTGGTGTTCCCAGAGGTCTCCCATCACAGTAATAACCAGACCCTGCCTTGCTTAGCTTCAGATCTGGCTTTCACATGCAGGTGGTACCACAAAAACATTTATAAAAAAGTTCTTTGTTTCCACTTCAGCAAAAACGTTGCAAGGTTTGGTTTATTTAGTTTGGATTATTTCGTGTAACTGAATTCTTAAACCATTATACAATCGGCAGTAGAACATTCCATTAATTCCATCTTCCACCAAATGTCAATCACACACCGCCCACAGCTGCTCTAAGCTAGGCACACGGTTCAGAAGATTGGAAATTGTTGGTTTATAAAATGTGCAACACAATAAATAAAGGGGGTTGGATTACAATATAATAAAGTACAACAATAGAGAAAACCATACACTATAAGATATACTATAATAATTATGTAATAAAGTATAATATAATTACTGCGACTACTGTAGTATAGTATAATTTATACTAATAATATGATGCAATATAATATAGTATATTTACAATATCATATAATATCAAATAATATAATGTAGAATAAGGTGTGGGTGTGATGTCTTTTGTGTGTTGTGTCACGTGGCTCAGACATTTTGGCTCAGAGCCATCATGGCCTGTAAACAACAACAGCCTCAGTGAAGCGGACTGTGCGTTAAACCCCCGACAGCCGACAGTAACATGTGTCGGAGGATTTGCTGGTGAGTGAAAAAATCCTTTTATAGATGATTATAATATTTTTCCCAGTGATGCGCCGTAAAACTATCGACCTTAGCCGATCGACCTTGTTAGCAGCGTTAGCTACAGTACAGAGCTAGCCTAGATTAGCTGCGCGAACAAATGCAGCCAGCTCACAATCGCCCTGCACTCATAACTACAGCTGTTTCTGGTGCATTGTTTACAGACACAGGCTCGCATGCTTCAGGATGGATGCATTGTGGCGTGTACCTGTTTTACATCATGTCAAATGTAATGGTTTTCATAGAGCTTTAAAGCCAAACGGTGCTTATGCTAACACAGTGAGCTAGTGGCTACACGTAAAGCATCTTCTGTTACTGCTTAATGAGTGGTTTATGTATGCATGCGCGCACACAGACCAGCCTGGTGTCTGTGTAACCCCATCCAAACACTGTGTCTGCATAATCCGTGCTGCTTCGGATTTGATTAAAAGAGAAGCGTAAACGAGCGTGTTCTCCATGTATGAAATAAAAAAAAGTCTCATGCGTAAGTTAAGTGACTATTTGCACGTTAAATTCTACTATGGATATATTCGTTCTTTAGTCCTTGTAGCACTTGTTATTTTCTGGTTGTATATGTGTCTGAGACTCTAATTGGATTAAGCTGAAGCTTTCGTCCGTAGCCCTCAAGTAACTTGTTTGTAGCCTAAACGCCATGTTTGTTCCATCAATGTAACTAGCCTACTGTACAAGATGATGACCATATTTTTCAGATATGTTTCTGTCTTTTTCCACTCTAAAATCAGATGCCTTGATGTCTCTAATTCTCTGATTCTTTTCTCTCCAGTTGAAAACCTTCAGACAGACCCTTGCTTCTGGTAGTGTCCAGCCATGTCTTCACAGCACAGCTCAGGGTCTAATAGCCCCACCAACCTCCTGGGCTCTCCTTTCTCAGTTATAAGTCCCACTCTGAACTCACCCCTGGTATCACCCTCTTTAGGATTTGGACCTATCAGCAACTATCAGGTAACGACATTTCTATACCTAATATAATGATAGAATCAGAATAATTTTTAATGCCATGTAAGTAACAGGAAGTCATAGACTAGGAAATTACTTTGGTTCGGTGCATTAGTCAGAGAAGACGGGTAAAGAATAGAGAATAGAGTAAGGGATAATAAAAATCCGCATACACTTCTAGTATTTTGTAGTATCAATAGAAGTATTGGTGTGACTATTAGTGGTATAAATTCATAGGTACCTATCCCTCCGCCCATTCAAATATTTTGTTTTTGTCCCAACAGAAAGAGTCTTATTCAGAGTCTTAAGAGTCACAACATTCAGTATTTATCTCATTATTATACTTTTAAACCCTGTGAGTCACTATTTGATGCATTAATTGTATTACTTAGTTCATAGTTTGAGTGGTTTGAAAATGTATGTACCCCAGCTTTAAATTAAGTTCTGGATGGGTGTATTGCTTTTACAGCTCGGTTCTTCAGCGTCTGCGTCAGGGATGCACTCCATCAGCAGCTCGGAGGATGTGAAGCCGCCCTTTGGCCTGCGCCCTGGACCTCCTCACAGTCCTGGGATTATGATGTCCCAGAAACGCCTCTGTGTCATCTGTGGAGACCGTTCCTCTGGTCAGAGATTAAACAGAACGAGTTGATAAAGAACCGAGATTATACTGTGGTGCACTTTTTTTCTAGACAGTTGATCATGAATCCATCCGCGCAAGTTCTAACTGGGAGCCCAAAATAATTACACCCATTTAAGCTTTGCTGCACTGGCAAGAGATGATTTTAAGATTTGATTGTTTTTAAAGTTTTGAGTGGACTGACCTCATCATAAAGCTACCCCCCTCCCTGCATGCTGAGGTCCGAGGGCCAGCTCCAGCTCATGGTACCTAAGACGAGACTTAAAACCTGAGGGGCTGGGCCTCATCTGAACTATACACCAACCCTGTGTAGTTCTTGGTGTAAATAGATAAGATATCCTTTATTTGTCCCACCGTGGGGAGATTTCAATGTTGCAGCGCACATGCAGGACAGTGGCAAAAGCACAAAGGGGAACACAAAATATACAATACAGAAACTGCTATGTTTCTTAGCTAGCCATAAATGTTTCAATATCAATCTTTTGAAATATCTCTAAATATATAGTGCAAAGTTCTATACATATAGGGCAGGGTAAGTACCCTTGTTAGGGTGTTTCAAGTCTTAAGACTCACTTTTAATCCATGGCTTTTAACACCCCATGATGGTCCTTGGTTTTCTATTATCTTTTAATTTCAAAATGGTTAATTTTCTTTAGCCTTTTATAATAAAAACATACATTTTACTTATTACCTGTGCAGCACTGTGGAAACTGTCTTCTTGTGTCTTGTGCTATGTGCATAAAGCGGATTGGATTGTACATATAAACATATGTGTCTTTTATTTTCAGGCAAGCACTATGGCGTGTACAGTTGCGAAGGCTGTAAAGGGTTTTTTAAGAGGACCGTGCGCAAAGATCTGAGCTACACTTGCAGGGATAACAAAGAGTGCCTGGTAGACAAACGCCAGCGGAACCGATGCCAATACTGCCGCTACCAGAAGTGCCTTGCCATGGGCATGAAGAGGGAAGGTATAACGACATTATTACTGCATCTATTCAATGTAAACGAGAGCTCTTACTCAGACGACTCATGTGCATTTGACACGACCGACTGTTCAAACCCTATTCTATTATTTAATTCATTTTTTTTTATGATGAACTGTTCTTACCGCAGCGGTCCAGGAGGAACGCCAGAGGAACCGCGAGCGCGAGGGCGAGTTTGAGTTCAGTATGTCTGTGAACGAGGAGATGCCCGTGGAGAAGATCCTGGAGGCCGAGACCGCGGTGGAACACAAGACGGAGCTTCATTCAGACGCGGGCTCCTCTGTAAGCGTTCCCGCTGCTCCGTGCAAATCCGAGTCAAAGTTAAAACAAATACTGCAGCTTCTTGTTTGTCCGTAGCCTCACGATGCTGTGACCAACATCTGCCAGACCGCAGATAAACAGCTGTACGCTCTGGTCGAGTGGGCCAAAAGAATTCCCCATTTCTCTGAGCTGCCCCTGGACGACCAGGTCATTCTTCTTCGCGCAGGTAAACAACATTCAAAAGGTTGTGTTCATGTCATCAAGGTTCAAAGATCTCTTTATTGTCTCACTTTTGGGAACAAGCCCCCTGCAAATATGCTGTTCAAGTGCTTCACAGCTATTGGGAGAAATGTAGTTCCCAACCTTTTTCTCCTGAACCCAGGAGCCCTATAGCGCCGTCCAGAGGGTAAAAGTTCAAACTGCACCCACAGGAAGCAGTTCTAGAATTGTATGTCAGTATTTCAGCAGGGGCCAAAGCAACTATATAAATATTGTCCCAATTTTTATTTGATAGTAATTTAATTAACCAACCCGCTATTAAGTCTGGAAGTCCTTTCTACTGGCCAACCTCATGCATGTTATCACCAATTCTAGACACCTTTATGAAAATGAGAATGACAGAAAAATGTACTCGTAGTTCTGTGTTTGACATAAGACAAATTACCAACTGCCCTCCGCTACAATTTTGCTATGTTGTGATTTCACATGCACACAATTGTCATTTATACACAGCTCCTGGTTCAGTGGTTTAGTGCTGTACAGACGGACATATCACATGTTTCGCTCTGTTTATTGCAGGGTGGAACGAGCTCCTGATCGCCTCGTTTTCCCACCGGTCCATCGCTCTCAAACACGGAGTGGTGTTGACCTCTGAGCTGCAGCGCGACAGTGCGCAGAACGGTGGAGTTGGAGCCATTTTTGACAGGTAACATCCTCTTCACTGCCCTCAGTCTGGTGTTAACGTGGTTTCTAACTGAGCTTTCATTATCACAGGGAGAGTGTGCAGAGTGCGGAAGTTGGTGCCATATTTGACAGGTATCCTCTCCCACTCATTGAGTATCAGACCTAATGTTGAATGTTTTACTCACACTTTGTTTTAAACCAGAGTTCTCACTGAGCTCGTCAATAAAATGAGAGATATGCAAATGGACAAGACGGAGCTGGGCTGCCTCAGGGCGATTGTCCTCTTCAACCCAGGTGAGGATGACAGGCTGTTTTTGTCAAAGCACCAACGCTAACAATATGCTGCTAACATGTTCAGATGTATACATATAACTATATATCACTTATATCACTGAAATTTCCCAACTTTGGGACGAATAAAAATCTCTTAATCTTAATTTTAATGTGTGCAGATGCTAAAGGACTTACCAACACTAGTGAGGTGGAGCTGCTTAGGGAAAAGGTCTATGCATCATTGGAGGCCTACTGCAAACAGAAGTATCCAGAGCAGCAGGGAAGGTACGGTGCAGGACAAGTTCATGAAAGCTCGACTCTTGAGCCCGATGGATGCTGGAGTGATTGTTTGTTGTGGTTGTTCCAGGTTTGCCAAGCTGCTTCTTCGATTGCCTGCGCTGCGATCCATCGGCTTGAAGTGTTTGGAGCATCTGTTCTTCTTCAAGCTGATCGGCGACACACCTATCGACACTTTCCTCATGGAAATGCTTGAAGCTCCCCATCAGTTGTCTTAGGTTAACGAGAGGCTTACTGTGGTTAGGTTTAGATGGCTGAAGTCTGGGAAGCTGGAGTGGGACTGGAGTGGCACTTTACGTTCTTTGAACATTTGTCAGTGTGTCTCACTGCTGTCTGGGTTACACTTTTGTAGTGCATCACAGACTTGCTCTTCAGATCAAACCCACGGCTTGGCATAATCTACAATCTGGTGCTATAACCTATGCGCAACTATGCTTACAAAAGTATTTTTAAAAACATCGTAACAAATTTCCTTCAAATGAGCAGAAATTTGGAATGACTTTTTTATAAACATTTTTAGATGTGTCAAAATTGAGTTTCGATTATTGTGACTGAACGGAACTACAAAGCCTATTTTTAAAGCTGAACGTAACCAGATAAGTAAATATGCATGAAAAGGCAGTCTCTAATTTGTAATTTAAAACTAGATTTTAACCAAACATAAGCTGTGATCTGTCAGAATCTGCAGCTCAGTTTACAGCAGATGAAAGACCCATGCTAACAGTGAAAATCAATCTCTCATTTTGTCCAATGCAGTTTGTCTTGATCTTGGATCATCAGCTTTATATGTCTGGTAATATTATACAGTTAGACGTTTACTTCGCTGTTTCTCAATCTAATCACTTTATGTCTAATTAGACTGCACTGCACACTTGCTACTTTCTATTTTTAAAACGTTCTATAAAACGCTTTGTCACTCGATGTGAGAGTGTTTTGCCTTTTGGTGCTTTTTCAGTATATAATTTGACATCCAGATGCATAGAGCAAATGCACTATGAACCAAAAGTCTGAGAAAATATGCAAAAATAAGAATCCCTTTGTTAATCTTTGTTGAAATGTAGCAATATAAAATGTACAAAGCTTTCTGCCTGTGAGTCTATCAGGGGTTTTCCAAATCCAATCATGTGTGGAAAGGGAATTTCAGTTTTATAATGATCTCTATACCTCTAAGGTACTGTGCAAACTAAATTGTTCAGGGACATTGTAGATGTAAAACTGAGTAAACGATTAGAGATAAACATATTGTAAACCCTTGCCCTTGGTTTTTGTTAGTGTAAAGCAGAACATGTCTTGGATTGCACTGGATTTGCTGAGACAGTTTCAGCTGATTTTCTTTTGTGTGCTTTTTTTAATGCTCAGTTGTATTTCCTACTTTTGGGCCCTTTTCTAGGTAGCTGTCTTCATCATTATGTCTCTACAATTTATTAATGCAAATCATAATCACCTTTAGCTCCATAGTACCTGTGGACAAATAGGAATTTCAGAAAAGGTCTTTGTCACAGCCACACGTCAACACGAGCTGTAGAAACCTGTCATCGACCTCCGAGCATGGGTTGTATGGACTAAAAATAAAGAGGCTTAACTTTTACCTTTTGTATGGTTCTTTTTGTCCAGCTGACACGCGAGCAGTCCTCAGTCATATCTGCATTCAACCCTTTTTGTGAAAGCCGATTTGCAACATTTTTGAAACGATAACATACTGCAAAAAGTGATGAAAAATAAGATAATAAAATGTATCTAAATGTGGGCACATTTTGACTGCCTTAAAACAAGACTTGCTAAAAGGACAAGCAACATTTTCTTGTTTTTTTCTTTGTGAAATAAGACTATTAGGCCTATTGTCAAATCTTGTTTCAAGTCGCTTAAATCAAGCGATTATTTTCTCATTTTATAATTTTTTGCATTGTGGTCTTATCAGATCATTGAATATTATAATGTCAAATCTATAACGGTCCAGACTAGGGTCCAGACACCAGCTTGTGGATGAAAGTGGCAGGCATGGACGTGACCTTGTTGTTTCCCAATAAATCCAGTGAATATACTCAAGATTGTTTCATTTATGTTTCTTTGTAACGTTTGCAGTGTATGCAAAGGACTGTACGACTGAGAGCTTACACAAACTTAAAGTTTGCAGTGTATATTATCATATATACACAGTTTGGTTAATTTACTTGGCAGTTTGTTTACAAACTGATTTCACATAGAAAACTAGTTTTAAACTGTTGTGAGCATAACCATGTGCCAGAATAACGGTCATAGGTACAGTAGGTTGACTTTATATGTTGTTTACAGAAGTGATTCACGTCAACGTTAAAACTCAAGCTCCTAACTAAACAGAGCTAAAAACTCCTAGCTAGGAGTCTTAGCTTAAAAGTTATTCCTTAACATTCTCAGAGAACTCTGAGCAACAAAAACTCCTGTCTTAGTGAAGAGGCGTGGGCGACCCCGTTACTAGTTATGAGCATAGACTGTATTGTTGTGAGTCATCCTTTCAGACGCTGTGATTGGTTGATCCTAAAAGTTAGCGAAAAGATACTTTTGGTTATAACGGTCAAAATAAGGACCCTCAAATGGACATACTTAATCATGGAATCTAGCCTTAGGAAGACTGTGTCATTGTAAATAATATTCCGCATAAAATACTTTTAAATCATCGTACAGAATGTGTGAAAACAAAGGCCCACTTGCACAGTATTAACACAGTGATAGATATATTTATTTGCTTATATTAATTGCCATGCCCGTCATTTTTTGTCTTTCAACTTTTAACATTTCTACTCTCTTTGGTTTAACGAAGGTAAAATGGCACAGCCGTGATTGCTGACCTGTCTATTTGAAGCCGTGTTGGTTGACTTTCAAAGATACCACAAATAAGTGAACAGCAGTGGAGAATAAAAGAAAGAGAAACCCAACTGGACAGAGCAAGTAAGTAAGTAATGTTTAATTATGTAGCACATTTTACAATGTTCAGAGTTCAGATATTGTTGCAATCACTCCACACCTGGTGATGACGAAAGCGAGACGCCGAACACACTGGCCCATCAAAACCTCCAATCAACACTATCCATTCACTCATTACATTCATACCTTTTGTGCAAGTTTTTAGTGGTGGGGGAAACCGGAGCACCCGGAAGAAACATATTACGTATTTTACTTATTTAATTCACAATCAAGGTTGCATGGTCTTTGGGAAACCAGCTCAACCTTCACTAGAACGAGTTGCCTCATGTTATAATGTTGGGGAACTGTCAATAAAAGTGATACTAACAAAGAGGAGCTGTAGCATCCAAAATAACCACTACACATAAAAAAACATGCCAAGCCAAACAAAGAATCCATAGAAAATGCTTGGATCCATCATGGGTAATTAGTCTACATTTGTCTTACAGTTTTGCCAATTGCTTGAACACATTTTGCAAAATGTCGCTCATTGTCCCCGTCCCCAAGAAGCCCCCGATCACATTAACTTAATGTCTACAGACCTGTGGCACTGACATCTGTAGTCATTAAGTCATTTGAGCCCCTGGTCCTTACCCATCTCAAGTCCTTCCCCTTCTCCCTCCTGGACCCTCTACAGTTCGCCTACAGAGCCAACAGATGCGTTGACTACGCCATAAACCTGGCCCTCCACTTTATTCTGCAGCACCTGGACTCCCCAGGATCCTACGCCAGGGTCCTGTTCGTGGACTTCAGCTCTGCTTTCAACCAAAGACTGTAAATGTAGTCACACCTATCTCTGCTGTTGAAACTAATGTGCCACCACTTTCAGCGTCTATGGGCAGTTTCAAAATGGCCACGGGGGCTGGAAAATGTGAAAAAACTAGGGCTGTCGAACGATTAAAATTTCTAATCGAGTTAATTAATGCTTAAAAATTAATCAATTAATTGCATTTGTAACTATCGGCAAAATTGTTGTTGTTTGAATTGAAAGATAAATGACAACATAGTGTACATATGTAGTGTATTTGTTTTTTATAACAACAATAAATTCATATAAAATGATATATAACATGATTAACATTCTGTCTTTTCTGAAGTGACTCAGACCAAAACTATTGTGATGCTGAATGTCATTAGATCTGTTTGATTTGCTCACAACATTTTACTTTTGGGCACAACCAACATGAACTGTTAGTGAAAGGGAAAAATTAGGTACCCCAGCTTTAATTTAGCGAGTGCGCTTCGGGAGAAGACACAGAGGAGACCAGGCTCCACCTTCAGAGGTGTACTTATTGCATCATGAACAGGTTACGCACAATTTACACAAAGACACGCACACAACAAGCAGAGAATAGTCCTGTGCACGTGATGTTACGGCGGCACCGTTCGCCGTATTGTTTTCAAAGCGACAGCCGCTGGAGGTGTGAACTTCTGTCCAGAGCCGCCGCAGCTGCCCCGGGTCAGAACGCTGCGGCCACCGAGGATGCAGACTCCTGTTTGAGTTCATAGCAAACAAGAGCAAGTGCCCTGCGGTCACGCATGTTTTCTTTTTAAACTTGAATTCCCAGAGGGCCTACCTGCTCTGTCGCCATCTCACACATGTTCGTATCTGCGGCATTCTGAGTATTATTATGGGATGCATGGGCGGGTCCTTCCGTACATGCAACAATATACATACATTTTTTTTTTTTCCGCGATTCATTAAAAAAATGAATTAACGTGCGTTAACGCGATAATTTTGACAGCCCTAGAAATGGGTCAGCCAGGACGAGCACCATTCATTTAACGAGTGCATTAAAAAACAAACAAAAAAACACTCCCCTCTGCATTGGAGAAAGGGCAGGCTCCTTTTGTGGCACCGGCACCTGCCACAGCTGATCAGTGGCATGTACACAACAAATGGCGTTTAAAACGGCATGTGGACAACAAGTGGCGTTTAAAACGGCATGTGGGGAATAAATGGCGTTTAAAACGACATGTGGGGAATAAATGGCGTTTAAAACGGCATGTGGACAACAAGTGGCGTTTAAAACGGCATGTGGACAATAAATGGCGTTTAAAACGGAATGTGGACAATAAATGGCGTTTAATACGGCATGTGGGCAATAAATGGCGTTTAAAACGGTATGTGGGGAATAAATGGCGTGTAAAACAAATACAGTTGAAAGCAGCCTGTACAAAAGACAATAAGCAGCAGTATTAGAGCTAGTGGTCCAGTGGCTCAGATGGAAATGCACAGGTCTACGGTGTTGATGGTTGCTAGTTCAAATCCCCAGTGACTACCAATGACATTTGCTGATGTTGGGTCCTTGGGCATAACACTTCATGGAGAATGTCAGAAGTGCCATACGTTGTTTGAAAAATGTAGTTTGAGTTATAATAAATACATTTTAAAAATTGTTGAAAGACTTAATTTCATGTATTATATGTGGTTTAGATGCTAAAGAAGTGTATATTCCTGTGGCGCACTTGGTGTATAACTGTCTCTCATGCGGAAGATTCCTGGTTCAAATCCAGGTCTGGTCTTTATTTTTTTGTTGTCAGATTAAATACAAATTGAATATGTATGAATATATATTTCATACATATGGCTATGTGTTGTTCCAATAGTAATCTTGCATTAGGATTAATATTGCATCATCGTTAGGGTAAAACTAAATGATGTGTAAAATACTCAAGACACAATTTTACTTAAAACCACCTGGTGAGTGGTATAGCTGGTGTGTGTCCGCCAATCATGCAAGAGTTCGCAGATTCAAATCCAGCCAAGATCAAAAACTTTTTTATGACGGTTATTTCTTTATACATTTATATATCTATAAATATCTATCTATATCTTTATATATATATATACAGTTTTTATATAACTGCCATTAAAAAAAAAACGGTACTTTGATTCGATCTGCCAATCTTACGCACTATAGACGAATATTTAATGACTGCGCCACTTATTTTGTGTTTTGGCAAAGAAAAAACCGAAAGATTCTATTGTTGTTTTAGGACATTTCATCAAGAATGGAGCCAACCAAAGATGGTGAAGAGTGATGGATTGAAAAATACAAGCAGAAAGTTGTGTAATTGGAACATGAGGTTTCATCTCTATATTGTTAAAATCTTCATTTCTGTTCTTGGACCGTTTAAGCTGTGTCTTATACTTTGCATTCTTTTATAAAAAAAATATCTGTATTAATGCTCTTTCTTATTGTTCCGTGTTTCTGATGTGGTTTTATTGAAGAAGAGAGAGAAATAAAATGATCTTTTCTTTTGTTTTATATATATAATGTCATACATATTAAATTTGTATTTAATCTGACAAAAAAAAACCAGGTATCTTCTGCATGAGAGGCAGTTATAAACCAAGTGCGCCACTGGATGACGCAACTCATGTGGAATTTAAACTTTATATAGTACATTCAATGAAGTCTTTCTACAAATTTATGCAGTAACATATATTATTATTACTCAAATAATTTTTGGCACTTCTGACATTCTTCATGAAGTGTTAGGCCCAAGGACCCAACATCAGCAAATGTCATTGGTAGTCGCTGGGGATTTGAACTAGCAACCATCAACACCGTATACCTGTGCTTTTCCATCTGAGCCACTGGACCATTAGCTCCACTAATGCTGCTTGTTGTCTTTTGTACAGGCTGCTTTCAACTGTATTTGTTGCCCACATGCCGCTTTACACGCCATTTATTCCCCACATGCCGTTTTAAACGCCACTTGTTGTCCACATGCCGTTTTAAACGCCACTTGTTGTCCACATGCCGTTTTAAACGGCATTTATTGCCCACATGCCGCTTTACACGCCATTTATTCCCCACATGCCGTTTTAAACGCCACTTGTTGTCCACATGCCGTTTTAAACGCCACTTGTTGTCCACATGTCGTTTTAAACGCCACTTGTTGTCCACATGCCGTTTTAAATGGCATTTATTGCCCACATGCCGCTTTACACACCATTTATTCCCCACATGCCGTTTTAAACGCCACTTGTTGTCCACCTGCCGTTTTAACGCCACTTGTTGTCCACATGCCGTTTTAAACGGCATTTATTGCCCACATGCCGCTTTACACGCCATTTATTCCCCACATGCCGTTTTAAACGCCACTTGTTGTCCACATGCCGTTTTAAACGCCACTTGTTGTCCACATGCCGTTTTAAACGGCATTTATTGCCCACATGCCGCTTTACACGCCATTTATTCCCCACATGCCGTTTTAAACGCCACTTGTTGTCCACATGCCGCTTTACACGCCATTTATTCCCCACATGCCGTTTTAAACGCCACTTGTTGTCCACATGCCGTTTTAAACGGCATTTATTGCCCACATGCCGCTTTACACGCCATTTATTCCCCACATGCCGTTTTAAACGCCACTTGTTGTCCACATGCCGCTTTACACGCCATTTATTCCCCACATGCCGTTTTAAACGACATTTATTGCCCACATGCCGCTTTACACGCCATTTATTCCCCACATGCCGTTTTAAACGCCACTTGTTGTCCACATGCCGCTTTACACGCCATTTACACGCCATTTCCCCACATGCCGTTTTAAACGCCACTTGTTGTCCACGTGCCGTTTTAAACGCCACTTGTTGTCCACATGCCGTTTTAAACGCCACTTGTTGTCAACATGCCGTTTTACACGCCATTTGTTGTGTACAAATGGTTACAAGACAGAAAGTTTTTTGTGGAGATCGAAAACTGTACCTCAGACCACTTGGCCCTGACCTGCGGAGTGCCACAGGGGTCAATCCTGGGTCCTCTTCTGTTTAATATTTACATGTTGCCTCTAGGTCAGTTGATTCACAGTAATAATGTCTCTTATCACAATTACGCTGACGATACTCAGGTCTATGTGTCCCTGACAGCAGGAGAGCATGAACCAGTGGACTCGCTCCTTCACTGTGTCCAGCAAATCGGTGATTGGATGCAAAATAACTTTCTCCAACTAAACACCGACAAAACTGAAATAATTGTTTTCGGACCCCAGAAACAAAGAGAGAGCGTTATTTGTCACCTCCAGGCTCTCTCTCTACAACCCTCAAATCAGGTCAGAAATCTAGGAGTGATAATGGACTCAGACTTAAATTTCAAAAGCCACATAAAATCTGTAACATCAGCAGCTTATTACCACCTAAAAAACATTGCTAAAATTAAAAACATAGTGTCTAAGGCAGACTTGGAGACTCTTATACACGCTTTTGTCTCCAGTCGATTAGACTATTGCAATGGCTTGTGCACAGGTCTCTCCAAACAGGCTGTAAAACAGCTGCAGTACATTCAACATGCAGCAGCTCGAGTCCTGACCAGAACTAGGAAGTACGACCACATTAGTCCAGTTCTCAGGTCTCTGCACTGGCTTCCTGTTCCTCAGAGAATAGACTTCAAAGCAGCTTTACTTGTGTACAAGTCTCTCCATGGTCTCGCACCAAGGTACATCCACGACATGTTTGTGCCATATGAACCGACCCGGACTCTGAGGAGCACAGGGACTGGACTACTGTTAGTGCCCAGAGTCGGTACTAGACATGGGCAAACTGCATTTCAGATTCATGCGGCTAGAGTCTGGAACCGTCTTCCTGAGAATGTGAGACAGGCGTCTACTCTGGCATCTTTTAAATCTAGGCTCAAAACAATTCTGTTTAGCTGCGCATACAGTATACAACTGAATGATTTTATCTTTTCATATTTGTTTTTATCTTTAATCTTTTTAATGCACTGTGACTATTTATGATTTTAGTCCCATCTGTGATTTTAATGTTTAAAGGTTTTTAATTTTTGTGATTTTATTTTTAATGTTTTTAATATATCTTGTGCTCTTAATGTGTTTGATTTATGCATGATGTGATAGGGGATGTGAAGCGCTTTGCCTTGCCTTGTGTAGGAAAGGCGCTCTACAAATAAACGTTGATTGATTGATTGATACATGCCACTAATCAGCTGTGGCAGGTGCCGGTGCCACAAAAGGAGCCTGCCCTTACTGGAGCATTGACACACGTGTGGAACGTACCTTTGGGCCAAGAGCCGACTTTTGGACCATCCTGTAAAGACGTTTTCGAGAGGTAAGAATAATTCTTATTCCGGGTCCACCACCATTGGCCCGGGTTGGTATTGCAAGCATGTCAGTGCACGTCATTTTGAAGATTTTTGAGCCAGGACCCGCCCCCACTGCTTTCAACACCATCCTGTCATCTCGCTCCAGGACAAGCTTGGAATAAATACATTAATAAATAAATGAAACGATACAAAAATTAATAAATACATACATCATGTCTTGATGTAAAAAACTCAATAAGGGCACTTCCAGCCCCCACGACCACTGTTATTAAGGGCATGGATGCTGAGCTTGTGGAGCAGTACAGATATCTGGGGGTTATTGTGGACCACAGGCTGGGCTTTGAACCCTTAAAGAAGTCCTTTAGATGAAGGACGAAACGTCGGGAAAACCTGCTAAGTACAGATGATGGGTGAGAAACTCAATCAATTAATAAATGAACAAATACATATATTAACAAATCAATCAATCAATAAATATATTGTCAGGAATGAACCAGACAGAGACGGATCGTGGTGCGCCAAGCTCTGGAAGTTTATTTAGGTTTCTCTCAAGTTCCAGTGGTTTCAATTGTTTCTTTCTCTCAGACCAAAATGGAGTCAGTACATGTCAGTACATAGTCATTGTTACGTCACACATCGAAAGACATACGTGTCGCACAGAGACAGTCAGAGCAAATCATAGTCATAACATGGATACACAATCAGACTCCTTGTAGTCTTGCAGTTGTCCTGCACGTTGGCCAAATAGCTATCTAATCCTTACAATATACATACATCAATAAATAAATGTATGAATACAAAGATTTAGTATCTATTTATTGATTGACTGATTCATGTATTTTAATTTATTTACTCATTTGTTCAATACATGTATACATATATCAATAAATAAATAAATGACTAAATAAATACATAAATCAACAAATGAATCAATAAATAGATAATTACATACATCAAGAAATACATAACAAAATACATTGAACAATAAATAAATAAATACATACATTAAAGCAATGAACACATATATAAATTAATCAATACATCAAGAAATACGTTAATCAATACCTGTATACATACGTCAATAAATAAATGAATATATAAATATATTGTATTTGTTCTTTACATAAATAAAACACATCAATAAATAATTACACACACATACATCTAAAAAATAAATGTATTAACACATACATTTAGTACGTATTTATTGATTGACTGATTCATGTATTTGTTCATTTATTTAAATACATGAACAAATACATAGATCAATCAATATATAAATGACAAAATAAATAAATGAATAAATACATGTACAATACAATGTATTTAATTAATCCATAAATAGATAAATCAACAAATGAATCCATACATAAATGAATAAATACATGAACAAATACATAAAACAATAAATAAGTACATACAGTACATTACAACAATAAATATATATATAAATCAATCAATACACAAACCTATAAAAAGGAATTAACATACATCCACAAATCAGTCAATTTGTTCATACAGGAACAAATACATAAATCAATTAATGAATGAATAAATCAATCAATGCATACATCAATAAATCATTAAACAAATACAAACATCAATAAATACATGAAAAATTACATAAATCCAGAAATACATCAAACAAGAAATACATTAAAACAATGACCACATATGTAAATTAATCAATACGTCAAATACATAAATCAATACACACCAAAATAAATGAACATATAAATATATAATATATAGTATTTGTTCTTGTATTTAAATACATAAATAAATAAATTGATGTATTTAGTGGACAGCACTCTCACTTCTCAGCAAGAAGGTACTGGGTTCGACTCCCGGTCGGAACAGGGCCTTTCTGAGTGGAGTTTGCATGTTCTCCCCGTGTCTGCTAAGTTTTCCTCCGGTTTCCCACACCACTAAAAACATGTGCAATAGTTCAGGGTGAATGTGTGTTTTTTGAGTGTGAATGTGGGACAACAGATACAAATTAGCCCAGCACTAGAGCCCTGCACTTGAGCCCTTGGCCCGAGGGCCCCGACGGCCCGACAGCCCGAGGGCCGGGCTTCGGGCCGATGACCGCATAATGACCTCGGACACGGGCCGGGCTCGGGCTCTTCATTTTCAGAGCGGCAGAATAGATTTACGAGCGCACCCACTGAATATAGCGTTCTATCACGCTGTAGTGTTTGTTGTTCTGTGTAGTGTTGTCATTGACGGCACATAGCATTACTTATGTAATGTGCAGATGTGTTGCAGCATCGGGGCATCATACAGATGCGGCCGTTCACTCTGCACCACTCCGCACACACAGAACTCATTGCAACACATCACTACCATGTATAACTCCGCCCTCTAGCTAAGTCTGCGTTCATATCAGTGCGCGGCACTATATACTACGCTAAAACATTGTTATGGGAGGTTACAAAAAAAAAAAAAAAGGCGGGCTTGATGCGGGTTTCGGGCCTGAAAATTCAGAAACCATATCGGGCCGGGCCGGGCTGGGGCACCACCCCCTCGGGCCAGGGCCGGGCTCGGGCCCAGATAATAGGCCCGTGCAGGGCTCTACCCAGCACTACACTCCGGAGTGATATGTTCATTAACAAGTACTGTCCCAACCAAATAAACAATAAAACAATTCATAAATCAACAAATGAATTAACAACTACATAAATCATTCGATAAATACAATTATTATATGACTTGGACCATACGCGCGCTCTGATTGGCTGATTATCGGTCTGATATTTTCCCATCTCAGACCGTTACCATGACAATTGGTCCGAACAGCGCGTATCACATTTGATATTTTTCCTCGGACCGTTACCATGACAATCAGTCCGCAGCGCGTATCACAATTGATTTCTTTCCTGAGTTTTCTCTGTAAAAAATAAATAATGGCCGACAACTGGGAGCATTCTCCCAGTGAATTCTATTATCCGGACGAGTTTGACGAGCCAGAGGAAGAAATTACAGAAAAGAAAAAATAACTAACAGACAAGATGAGATTGACAACTTCGTTGCAGACCAGAAAACTAAAAACACGATTAGGAAAACCAAGTCGGAGATCGATATTTGCATAAATTAAA
This sequence comes from Knipowitschia caucasica, assembly GCA_964034765.1. Lineage (NCBI taxonomy): Eukaryota > Metazoa > Chordata > Actinopteri > Gobiiformes > Gobiidae > Knipowitschia > Knipowitschia caucasica. The sequence continues at coordinate 8,135,594 of OZ035829.1, read as the reverse complement.
AATAGTCATATAATGAAACATTTATTAACCTCACTTGCTCGGTCTGTACAGAGAAATATCAGACCTTGGCCTTTTTGCACAGACCTCGCCACAGCTCGGTCTGTACATTAAGGCAGACCTCGCGCTCGGTTAATAAGCCGTTAATCTTCCTCTTGTGACCAAAGGAAAGTTGAGTTTTGTTGAAATTCATCTATATTGTTAGTGGCATTTTTAAATGTTGGTTCACAGATGTTGAATTCATCAATAAAAAATAAAAATAGATAAATAAAATATTTCCTTCTGTGAAAAAAGTAAAGTTGAGTTTTGTAACAAAAATGCTGAAATGTGGAAGTGCTGAAGATTCTGTCACAGATTTAACTGGGATAGGGAAGTGTCTGAAGACCTTACCGGTGGAAGTTGGAGGCCTTTTTTCAACAATTTTAATAGAGGTTTTGCACCGCCACATGACGGACATAGCCGTCGAGAGGTCTGCCAATGCTATATGTTAGCATTGGCTAATTCTTCTTCGGCCCGGCCCCATTGGCCCAGGGTGGTATTGCAAGCATGTCAGCGCACGTCATTTTGGCCACTTTTGAGCTGGGACCCGCCCCCACTGGGTGCAACCCAGCAATTGAATAGAATGGGCGATGTGAGAAAACCCTAGATCTATAATAACTGGATAGGTTATCACCGGCTTATAGCTGTCCCACCCACGGGCACAGGGGGCGCCCGTGGTATTGCAGACTAAATTCACACGGCTACCCAGAAAAAAGTCCCATAGAACTCAATGTAAATTAAAACAGCTCGACCTCAGCTGACAAAGAACCTACAGCTTTCATAAAGGTAGGATTTTGTGGGGATTTTAGTGTCCCTTGTCGTCCTGAACTTTGTTTTCTTCCTAAATCCTTCGGTTTTCTTAAAATCCACACTTTACTGCCGCAAACTCTGCTCGTTTCGTTCCCGCTCTGGCTCCGCTCTACCGCTGCTCTGATCATCGGCGCTGATTGGTCAGAGCGCGGCCAAGCCCCTCTGTGCACATGCATGAGAGCCACACCAGCGTATTTGGTGCAACGCATGACGGGACGTCGTCCACTGGGCAGAACCATAGACTGTATATAACGGACAGAGTCACGCCTATCTCTGCCGTTCTAACTAATGGGCCAAAAAATGTGCTCTACTGGAGCTATCCAAAATGGCTGCGAGTGGTCCCGCCCACAAGAAAATTGTGAAAAAACGCATCTGCGCATGCGTCAGCCGGCGCAGCTCCATTCATTTGAACGAGGGACTTCAAAAATTCACAGCAAGTAAACTAGACTTGACCAAAAAAATTCACCCCCCTCAGCATTGACACACATGTGGAACGGAGCTTTGGGCCAAGAGCCAACTTTTGGTCCATCCTGTAAAGACGTTTTCGAGAGGTCTGCCAATGCTATATGTTAGCATTGGCTAATTCTTCTTCTGGGTTCACCCCCATCGGCCCGGGGTGGTATTGCAAGCATGTCAGCGCACGTCATTTTGGCCACTTTTGAGCTGGGACCCGCCCCCACTGGCAGAACTGGGAGGACCAGACAATGCCCAAATATGGTTGTGTTCCGGCTAATCTTTTGGTCCCGGTGTGAGTCCCATGCACTGCTGAGCATAAGCCGTTCATTTGAATAGGAAGCCTTCTTGGATCACCAGGGATTGGGGAAAACGCACATACAGGAGCTTTTTTTGGCTTAATATCACTCTTATTATGAGTGAAAACTATTTTCAATGCAGAGTACGCCTTGTAGAGTTTAAATGAGTCAAATTTTTCCAACAATGAGGATTAAGCAGCTGTTAAAGTGACAACAGTGGGGATCGTCACTCTGGTATCAACAGAACCACGTCTGAGATGATAGTTCTGATCAATAGTACAATAAATGGGTCACGAATCTTAGTTTTAACAACATTTGAGGTGAGAAATATGACTCTTTATTGGCATTTCGGTGGTTTGTTGAGCTGTAAATAACAAAAGGTTCAGACCTGTGCTCCGTGGCGTTAAGCTAAAATCGGGGGCTCCAACAAACACAGCCTTCCTGGGGCAGAAAGCTCAGATACAACTTCAGACATTACCCTGGTCCTTACAGTCTCAGAAAGTACAATGAACAATGACTCTTACAACACAATGACTAGATTTTATGTGAGAAGATTTATTGTACAGAATGATTTTAGCTTTGTTACACATGTACATGTTGGTTTGAGATGACCTTAAGAAATACATTTCATTTCATTATAAGGCATTTCCCTAAAAATTGACACCCTTTAGAGAATTAAATGTTAGCAAAATAGAACTCATATCCACTTGATATGAGCAGTTGCCACAACTGAACACGCCACAGAAAAAGAGCAATTCGACTCGGAATCGGTGATATTTTTTACATTGCTCTTAATGGGGAGATGTCCTTCCTTTCCCTCGGAGGACTTAGCTACATGACGTCAGGTGCAACCATAGAATGTATATATTAACGGACAATCGTCACGCCTATTTCCGCCGTTCTAACTAATGGGCCAAAAATTCGGCTTTCATGATGTGATTCAAAATGGCAGCGGGGGCTGGAAAATGTGAAAAAAACATGGAAAAAACGTATCTGCGCATGCGTCAGCCGGCACGAGCCCCATTCATTTAAAAGAGTGACTTCAAAAATTCACAGCGAGTAAACTAGAGTGGACCAAAATAATTCACCCCCCTCAGCTTTGACACACGTGTGGAACGGAACTTTTGGCCAAGAACCAACTTTTGGACCATCCTGTAAAGGTGTTTTCGAGAGGTTAAGAAGATGCTATATTCAAGCATTGGCTAATTCTTATCCCAGGTCCACCCCCATTTTGGCCAATTTTGAGCTGGGACCCGCCCCCACTGGGGGAGGGTCCCAGCTCAAAAGTGGCCAAAATGACGTGCGCTGACATGCCTGCAATACCACCCCGGGCCGATGGGGGTGGACCCTGAAGAAGAATTAGCCAATGCTAGTATATAGCATTGGCAGACCTCTCAAAAACGTCTTTACAGGATGGACCAAAAGTTGGCTCTTGGCCCAAAGCTCCGTTCCACATGTGTGTCAATGCTGAGGGGGGTGGATTTTTTTGGTCCACTCTAGTTTACTTGCTGTGAATTTTTGAAGTCTCTCGTTCAAATGAATGGAGTTGCGCCGGCTGACGCATGCGCAGATGCGTTTTTTCACAATTTTCTTGTGGGCCATTTTGGATTGCCGTAAAGATGGCGCCGTGGCAAGAGCTCTGGTGTGGTGTCTGGTAGTCTTGCACAGTTTTTCCTATGTGGTTTTACTGCAAATGGCAAATAAATTAATCTGAATCTGATCTGAATCTGAGTAGAGCACATTTTTTGGCCCATTAGTTAGAACGGCGGAGATAGGCGTGACTCTGTCCGTTAATATATACAGTCTATGGTGCAACCCAGGAATACAAGAGCACTCTTTACTTAGACCTGAGTGATGGGAACATTTTGCTGCGCTTTTTAAATGTGAAAACGCTCAGAGTGAGACAAAGGATGACTAATTTTTCAAAATACCAGCCGAAATACACGGTTCTAGCAAGATAGTTTGGACTTTATATCATCGAAGTAATCCGTGCTTGCAATGGCTCATTCATACGGTAAATGTCTATGGAAAAAACAAAATCCACTTGTAAATTCCAAAATATAGTCCATTCTTGAGAAAATCTAGAAATGTGTGTTTTTCTCTAGCTGAATAAAATGTCTTCAAAGACATTGAATTTTTTATTTTTTTTATTTTACAACCATCATGTTTACCAGGTCTGTTCTGTGTCATTTACATTTGTTGTCAATTAGTATTATAAAATTGTCTATTGATGGCGTTTTGCGGGACTCCAGTTGAGAATGTCGGGCACGGGCGTGGGGGCGCGCATGGTCTGACGTCAGACGCCGACTTGGAGCAGCTTTACCCGGAGGACCCGTTTTTTGCGGATTATAATCACTTTTGGAGTTATTTCGTTTGGAATTACCACTGTGGATTTAACGAGACTGCGGATTGATACTCCGTGGTTGCTGCTAGGCTCCGGGACAAGTTTTGGTTGGGCCAAAGTGGACCGTGGTGCATGCGCAGGGGCCGTGAGTAGAACCATAACTTCACCGCTGACACTGACTCTTTTTTGTTTTCAAATATTGAGAGCACGGAGCACTTTGATCACAGGGACCACTGTTGTTAGTGAATGTTCATTTTCATTATTGTGTGGGGAGCGTGAGGGGTGTTGGCCTTTCATATTGAGAACTGGATCAGAAAATAAATAGCCAGTTTTTGGCCAAATGCATGTTTTACATCATTTTGTACCATTTCATCAGTGATTGTACAACTTACAAGAAGTTGCGCTCATGCTAATGTTAGCATATAGATCGGAAATAAAACTAGATGGCTCCATGGAATGGGAGCGTAGAGGAAATGAGAGAGTTTAGGGCCGGTGCTAAACATTCAAACCTTGCAGAAACAGTATAGCTCCTTTAAAGTTCTGATTATTTCTGAATAACATTAAATCCGCTACCAAATAAATTTTACTTAGCAGAAATGAAATGATCCGAGCCAATGGTGTAGGTTTGGTTCCAATCTTGGTGGGGACATTCACTACGACCTGAGTCTACACCCATTGACACGGGGTCCAGAGTTTCTCCCCCAGAATTTGTTGTGTAATCACACACTATATTTGCAATAGTGTGTTGCCTTCTACCACCAACAAAACCAAATAAACACTTTCAACCTCACCTGAAGCCCTGAAGGTCCAGCCACTTCCTCATCCTCTACCAGTACTGCACATTCCCTGTTTGTCTGACTTTCCTCAATGGTATTAATAAAAACACACATTCTACATTGAATAAAATGAAACCTAGGCATGGTACACCAGTCGCTAAATATCTCATGAAACTAGAATTGGTTGATGGGTCTAAGATTTTAACTGCTTAATCCTAACCTCACCTGGAGTCCTGTCTTGTCCTTGTCTTTATCTCCTTCTTGAATTTCCATTATATCTCTAAGAGTGTCCTATATTTAGTAAAAGATTTCAGACAACACTTTTTGCATCATTATAGTAGTAAAATATGTTGTAATTGGCATAGGTAATTTCCAACCAAATGATGTTCTTTAACTTTAGTATGATTCTATACTGACTTAAACCTAATCCAAATCTACATAATAGCCCTCACCTGAGGCTCCAACAGTTCAGGAACTGCTCTCGATACTTGAAATAAATCATGCTCTGATCTTTCAATTTCCTATAATAAATAAAAACAGAGAAGAAAATATTGAATTAGAATCTACAGTGAGTATCTCACTACATTGTTTGACATATACGATCAATCTCTAAAAACAATTCATAGTCCCATGCATACCTACAAAATTCCAACCTCACCTGATGCACTGAAGGGCCTGTTGCTTCTACCTCAACATTCCCTATATTGTTCTCTCTTGTTGGTTGAGTTTCCTATGTATGTTAACAGAAGATTAATCATCACAATTCATAATTTGCTATTACTTGTGCTTTCTCTTACTTACTTTCCAACTGTTAAAAAAGCTCTTGATATCGTTTATCTTTTTTTGTGGAGGTGGCATTTTTTCTAAATTATATAAGAAGGTATAGACAATCAAAAACAGACATTCATATACATGAACTGCAGAATCATTTATATAACTTGGCCAATGTCAAAAGTTACATAGTATTTCTCAATACAATGAGTTAACAAGAGTTTAGCAATAAGTAACAGTGTGGATTTTTCTATATTTTCTTTTTTTTTTTCCACTCTCAACCCAAAAAGGCAACTAATGACTCACAGGGCTCTCAAGTATGCAAAATAAAAACTTAAATGACCTGTTGTGGTGTGTTTTGCGCACAACCAGCATGCATCGTTAACGCAATGGAAAATTTAGGTATCCGAGCTTTAATTTTGGGAGCGCTGGTTGCGCTTTGGGAAGAGTCAGGGGAGAGACATGTCAGAGACACAGGGGAGAAACCGGGGAGATACGAGGGAGACCCGCACTTGCAACATGGTTCTGTCTGCATATGGTCCGAGCTCGGTACCATGTTAGAGCTGTGCTTTCACTGAGCGCCGCGGCTGTCATTACAAAGCGGCAGCAGCTGCACCAGGACGTGCACATTCGAGTGCATCGCTTGAATGTGCTTAGAGCAAATAACAGCAAGTACCCGCTGTCACACATTTCACAGAAATTACATTATCAGCAGATAAAGGTTGTAAATCGTGGATCCGTGAAATACTTTCATCCCTAGTTTATCCTGATTCACACAACACACCCACTTATACATTTTGGATAGTAAGAGCACAATAAGTATTTTTTCAGCCTTTCAACCAACCTGTTTCTTTATTGGAGCCAGTTCTGTTCTGTCTCTGTATGCCGTGTGAGCTCCTCGGAACATTAAACAGTGCGCTGACAGATTAGAAATAACGTAAGTACTTTGAATGGTAATAGATCTACAGTACTTTCCTCTGATTACTCACGTGCTACAACGCTCAGGGAATGAAAAAAAACACTTGCTTCACGCTGGCTAACTTTTAAAAATTAAACAGTTGCTCAGTGCTTCAGTTTGGCGCTGAAGAAGACAGCCAATCACTGCAGAGAACGGAACGGGTCACGTGCTGCTGCTGCTGCTGTTGCTCTGGAGGCGAGGAGGAGGCGCGACGTATGCACAAACGGAAGACTTGTGTCCCGGACCGTCCGGGTCACGGGACATCATGTCATTTTGGTGGGGACTTTTTAGTCCTCACCAAATATTGGTGGGGACATGTCCCCATGGTCCCCACGCAAACCTACGCCCTTGATCCGAGCATATATATTTTATTGTTTTGGAGCCCTGTGAAGTAAGGACAGCTGGCAGTCAGTAAAGCTACTTATCGTCCCTGCCTCCCCTATTGCTGCAGCCAAAAAAGTTACAAAATTTGACCATGTTTATGCGATGCCGGGTGCACGCCACTACCACAATGTGTTTGCTTGTCCTCCAATATCGCGGAGGTCTCGCGTTTTCAAGCTCTTGTGACGTCACGCAAGAAATCTCTATAGTGTGTGGCAGGGTTCCATATTCTTCCATCTAACATGGCGGCGTAGTGCTCTGTAGGTCACGTGCTGCAAAACCTCTATTGATGCAAAATTGTTAAAACAAAATGTGACGAGGCCAGGCACTGTTCCCAAACTTTATTCCCTTGTGAAGAAAGTTGAGTTTTGTTACATAAATACACCACAGTACCGAGGATTCATTTGTAGATTCTATTCATGCCATTTTCTACTTAAAAAGACAAATGTGGGTGAACTTCATCATATTGTTTCACTGGGCTACTGTATAAAGAGTTTTACTTGTGGAAGTTGGTGGCTTTTCATTTTCATCGGTTTACAGATTAAAGGAATGTTTTCTCCAAGAGGAGTTGAGCTCTGCAAACAATGTATAAAATTTAATCCTTATTTTGTCTTCAACACATATAATTGGACATTAAGTCATCCGATGAATAGAGTAAATATGTGTATGCAGAAAGCACAGCCCATAGTGTCTCAGTTCTACCTGTGCTTCTCTTGGCCTCTGGCTTTGGTTCAGAGCCGGGAGTGTGCGATCGCTTGTTCACACATGGTCTCTCCACAGCGGCTGCAGCAGGCTCTTACTGCATGTGTCTCATCGCTGGTATCAGATGTTTTAACCTGATTATGTAGGAGAACTTTGCATCACTATGTATTCCTTCAGTGCTGGATTTAGCGTCAGCGTACACTGGAAGTAAATGCAACACTATTAATGTAGCAAACCCCCCGCATAAAGGAAGACACTGTACCGATGATTTTTTTATGTTTAATGGCAGTAAACCCTCAAATTCACTGTAAGAGCTGCAACAATACAACAATAAGAAAATTGTAAGCTTATAATCAAACTCTTACAACTTAACAAATAATGCAATGTACATTTGACAATCATACATTTGTCATGAACGTACCTTGTTCCTCAACAAAGGGGTAGCTAAAAAATAATAATGTTTTTTGCGCTCCATTGGACTTTTTTCCGAGAGCCTCCGTTGCCTTGGTTACCGTGCAGTCAATGGCTTGCGCCTCGCAACAAAAGGAAACTACCTTCAAAAATAAAATCCCTAAAGCTAAAACCGTATTTCAACCGTAGCTGAAATAACACATTTTAAAAAACACTTTGTGGTTATTTACAATTAATATAACAGCAATGAAACATTAACACATTAAAGGACGAAGTTCTGCTGCAGGTATGAGGGTGTGATGATGACCATCTGCTGCTGCCAACTCCTCTGGGAATATCAGCAAACACATTATACAGAATATCTTATTTTAGGACATTTAAATTCAACAAACCACAAAGCAGAAAATTCTTGTAGCAGAAATTAGAACTTACTCATGGATTCCATGAGGGCAAGTTGTAGTTCTGCTCCTCTGGGATTCTCTGCATGACAGGAGAGGCCCAGTTCCTGTTTGACAAGAACACACACATTTATTATTGATGATCACAATTATTGACTGAAGTTCCATATTGTCACATTATTATTATTATGATTATTATGACCATAGAGGACTCACCAGTTGGAGTAGACCCTGAAGAATGCCGTGGCATACGGGCACATCTGGCAGATCCTGGCCAGCATGATGGCACATGACACTCCACACAAGAAGCCCAACATGTTGGAGTAGATGTTTCTTCCTACAGTAAATAAAGCAGCCTGGTAACTCTTTGTAGACGTACTCGTACATGTACACTTTGGGATCTTGGTGTGACATACTTTTGGCCCACTGCTTGATAGCAGCCAGTGCCAATCTAAAAGTGTAGGCATTGGGCACCAGACTCATGATCTCCTGTGTGCCCCGGTAACCCTGGAGACTGCGGACAGAGATCACGTCCATCTCCTGTAGAATAGTGCTGTCCATCAAGTCCAGGCTGTCGGACACTCGCCTCCCGTTGATCTTTGCGTAGACCAGGGGTGTCATTCATACGGCCCGCGGGCCGGAACCGGCCCGCCAAGAGATTTGACACGGCCCGCGGCTCATTTATGTAAAAATATAATAATAATACATTTTAAAAAGCCGCTCCGCGACGCGAGGCGACGCGAGGCTCCGCGACGCCGCAGCGCCGCGCTCAGGGGTGAGTCCAGTGCGTCTGTAGTGGCTCCACCAGAGCGGTGCTGGAGGAATAACATCTTAAACTACAAGACTCGGCGAAAAATACGGCACTTTGAGCGGAGAATTGAGAAAACAGAAGATAAACCTGTCTGGCCCTGAAGACACAGCAGTCTGTTTGTGCCCAGAGCGAGAGGTTAGTTCTGCTGCTGTGAAGGGAAGCTACCTGTGCTAACAACATTAGCATTAGCATCGCAGCCGCACAGTGAGAGAGAGTTTGTTAAACTCTCACAGGCTGCAGACATGGTCTGAGAAACCACTCGCTTTTACCAACATGTTGCCATCGATAAGAGACTGATGTTACTGATGTCACATATTCATTTGTGGTGTTACTGAAACTATCAGAGGAGTTTTGATCGCTGCTGCTGGTTCTGCTGTTGTTGCTGGTGTGTTGGACAGTGTGGACTGGTACCGATGGTAAAAACAGGTGTAGTGACAAAGCTGCAAATGGAGGTGATGATTTTTGGACATTTGACTGTGTTTTACACAGAGACACTGCTGCAGTCGTTAAGAATGGATCACGTTATGGAAGTTGTTTTATTCATTTCAACTGAATCATGGTCAGTTTGATGCTTTCTCTGTGATAATAACATAACCATGGACCTTACCACACTGAAGATGGTTAATGTGATAATAACATAACCATGGACCTAACCACACTGAAGATGGTTAATGTGATAATAACATAACCATGGACCTTACCACACTGAAGATGGTTAATGTGATAATAACATAACCATGGACCTTACCACACTGAAGATGGTTAATGTGATAATAACATAACCATGGACCTACCACACTGAAGATGGTTAATGTGATAATAACATAACCATGGACCTTACCACACTGAAGATGGTTAATGTGATAATAACATAACCATGGACCTTACCACACTGAAGATGGTTAATGTGATAATAACATAACCATGGACCTTACCACACTGAAGATGGTTAATGTGATAATAACATAACCATGGACCTTACCACACTGAAGATGGTTAATGTGATAATAACAAAACCATGGACCTTACCACACTGAAGATGGTTAATGTGATAATAACATAACCATGGACCTTACCACACTGAAGATGGTTAATGTGATAAATAACATAACCATGGACCTGACCACACTGAAGATGGTTAATGTGATAATAACATAACCATGGACCTTACCACACTGAAGATGGTTAAGCTGAGGTGCTGTGTTAAAGTGCTTTTTTCTGTCTACTTTACCTTTGTGAGCAAGTTTTCTCTGTAATGAGCCTTAAAACAAAGCTAACATACAAATATTAATATACATATTGTGAAATACCATTTTCAATGTAATATTGTAAATACATTACATTATTTGCACTATGGAAAACTCACTGTTACATTTAAGTTTGTAACAGAAAACTGAGTATTAAAGGATAGTGTTTTAAAGGAAGTTTTGAATAAATGTGTTTATGTGCACAAAAAGTTGGACTTTGTACCGTTTTTGGATATTTTTGTAGAGCATCTCCTGGTCCGGCCCACTTGAGATCAGATTAGGTTGTATGTGGCCCCTGGACCAAAATGAGTTTGACACCCCTGGCGTAGACCATGTCGACCTAATGGCACAAATACCAACAATCACAGCTGTTTATGTACTGAAAACATTATTATTATTTTAGCAACTCAAAAAGAGCCAGTTTAAATGACTCTTTTTCTTACCTCTACTGACTCAACGATCAGTTTGATGACGGGCACAAATGCATTCTCATGAACCTGAGAATGCAGAAACTCTATTAGTGAACACTTCATTAGAAAAAATGTGAAATCAAATATTCTGACTTACATGTTTGACTTGAACATGCTGTTGTCCTTAGTTTCTCCACAAAAGAGGAGAAAAAGATTTCCCGTGGGATGAAGCGTGGTCCCACACACAGCAGGTCGATGTCTGCGTCCTTCATGTTTTGGCCCATGGCAAAGGAGCCAAACGGAAGCACCTTGCCGCCCACCTGCTCTCTGACCAACTGAGGCACGTTCTGAAAGAGCACAGATCAGAACAAACTCAACTTACAAGCACTCAATGTTTAAGACTTTGTTTCCATCCAACTTTTTTATCTCTGCCACTTTAATAGGACAGTATATTGCTGGGTTGCAGCTGACATCACGCAGCAGCGCGACAGTCCTCCGAGGGACACGAAGTGAATCTCTTCATTAAGAACAATGTTAAAATGCACTCATTCCGAGTCAAAATGCTCTTTTTCTGGTGCGTGTACAGTTGTGGCAAGTCAAATATCAAGTGGGGAACTTATGGAGTCTCTATTTCGCTAAAACTTATTTCACTAACGGGTGTTGATTTTTAGGAAAATGCCTAACAAGGAACGGTTGAAATGCGTTAGCATTAGCATTCGCCTGTGTAGCATCTGCGGCCGCAGACACAGCTGACAGTCCACAGTCTTTACTTAGCCGACTTTCATTGATACAATGCAGTATTTTTATCTAGTATACAGTTGTAGTAACCGAGGGAACACAGAGAAAGAACTGTTAAATACATTTTTAAAGCCAAAGGTTGTCTCAAACCAACATGTACATGTGTAACAAAGCTAAAAGCGGGCTTTACAATAGTTATGCTATCCCCTGGAGCATAACAAATCACCAAAATGGCAATAGTCATTTTTCTCGCCTCAAATGTTGTTAAAATTAACATTTGTGCCCTATTTATTGCATTATTGATCAGAACTATCATCTGTTCTGTTGATAGAAGAGAGACGAGCTCCTCCTGAATCCGAGATTCGACCATCAGTCGAGTTTGAAGCCTGTAGCAGTAATCACAGTCACAGTAACAGACCAAATCTTATTTCAGCAAAATGTTACATTCAATCCAGTTGTCTTGTTTGATATCTTGTCAGCCTTTGAGTTAAACTATACTTTACATCAAATAGAATAGTAACTTACTTAGACATTTCTGCAAATACAGATGTAGAGTTGAAGGTTGAAGTGTTTTTTTTAAGTAACACAAACAAGGGGCAATGTATTGCTGCTGCTCTGACTGAAGCGTGATCACTGATGAAATTACTACTGCAGTGGTTCCCAAAATAAGGTCCAGGGCCTCAGTAACACTCAGGAGGTATTCCCAAAGATGCCTACAAAACAACAAGCACAAAGAAAATACATGTTGTAAAAGTCCCATTCTCGTGATATGAATGTGTTTTATGATTGAGTGAGCAAGTGGCCCAATGATCAGGGAACTGCTGCTGTACTATGGATGTTTTCATGTCTGAAGGACAGAGATCTGTTGATTTCTTACATCTACAGTGAGGCAAAAAAGTATTTAGTCAGCCACAGATTGTGCAAGTTCTCCCACCTAAAATAATGACAGAGGTCTGTAATTTTCATCATAGGTACACTTCAACTGTGAGAGACAGAATGTGAAAAAAAAAATCCTGGAATTCACATTGTAGGTTTTTTAAAGAATTTATTTGTAAATTATGTTGGAAAATAAGTATTTGGTCAATAACACAAATTCAACTCCATACTTTGTAATATAACCTTTGTTGGCCATAACTGAGGTCAAAAGAAGACTATAGGTCTTTACCAGGTTTGCAAACACAGATGCAAACATTTTGGCCCATTCCTCCATGCAGATCTTCTCGAGAGCAGTGATGTTTTGGGGCAACACGGACTTTCAACTCCCTCCACATATTTTCAATGGGGTTGAGGTCTGGAGACTGGCTAGGCCACTCCAGGACTTTCAAATGCTTCTTACGGAGCCACTCCTTCGTTGCCCGGGCGGTGTGTTTGGACCCAGCCACGTTTCATCTTTAAAGCTCTCACTGATGGAAGGAGGTTTGGCTCAAAATCTCACGATACATGGCCCCATTCATTCTTTCCTTAACACGGATCAGTCGTCCTGTTCCCTTAGCAGAAAAAACAGCCCCAAAGCATGACGTTTCCACCCCCATGCTTCACAGTAGGTATGGTGTTCTTGGGATGCAACTCAGTATTCTTCTTCCTCCAAACACGACCAGTTGAGTTTATACCAAACAGTTCTACTTTGGTTTCATCTGACCACATGACATTCTCCCAATCCTATGCTGTATCATCCATGTGCTCTCTGGCAAACTTCAGACGGGCCTGGACATGCACTGGCTTCAGCAGGGGGACACGTCTGGCACTGCAGGATTTGATTCCCTGTCATCGTAGTGTGTTACTGATGATTACCTTTGTTACTTTGGTCCCAGCTCTCTGCAGGTCATTCACCAGGTCCCCCGTGTGGTTCTGGGATTTTTGATCATTTTGACCCCACGGGATGAGATCTTGCGTGGAGCCCCAGATCGAGGGAGATTATCAGTGGTCTTGTACTTCTTCCATTTTCTGAAAATTGCTCCCACAGTTGATTTATTCACACCAAGCTGCTTGCCTATTGTAGATTCACTCTTCCCAGTCTGGTGCAGGTCTACAATTCTTTTCCTGGTGTCCTTCGACAGCTCTTTGGTCTTGGCCATAGTGGAGTTTGGAGTCTGACTGTTTGAGGCTGTGGACAGGTGTCTTTTATACAGATAACGAGTTCAAACAGGTGCCATTAATACAGGTAACGAGTGGAGGACAGAAGAGCTTCTTAAAGAAGAAGTTATAGGTCTGTGAGAGCCAGAGATCTTCCTTGTTTGAAGTGATCAAATACTTATTTTCCACCATAATTTACAAATAAATACTTTAAAAATCCTACAATGTGAATTCCTGGATTTTTTTTTTTCACATTCTGTCTCTCACAGTTGAAGTGTACCTATGATGAAAATTACAGACCTCAGTCATTATTTTAAGTGGGAGAACTTGCACAATCGGTGACTGACTAAATACTTTTTTGCCCCACTGTATATTTCCAATTCCATTTAGCATTGGAAATGCATTGTATTTTTTATACAGGTCCGGTCTGATATTTTTGGATACAAATATAACCTTTTTCTTTTTGAAATATCTCATGGAGTTTTACCTGTAGAATCACAGTATACATTTGTTAAAGTACAAAAGTATACTTATATACTACGTTAAATGGCCATAATATGTCAAAAGTTCAGGGATGGCTTTGTGAAAAAGGTTATAGATTTGTTGTTGACAAAACTCTTGTGTATTCAGCTATTATGGTCCCAGCTGGATTTGTCTACATATCTGGCAACCTGAGTCAGGTAGCATAGGAGAGGACTACAGAATGTTGACTGTGATTGCAGTACCACTTTTGGCAAGATTTTTAGACCCGAGCCCCGAACGGGGAAAGGGCCTATTGTTTTTGCTCGATAGATGTCAAATTCTGCACTTTGAGCCTTAATTTCACCCCCTGAACATGCGTGAAAAGTTGTAAAATTTTGCCCAAACATCAGACCTGGTGAAAAATTTGATATTTTGGTGTTTATTTTTATGGGACTCAAAAAATGCCAGAACAGCGCCACCTACAACAGCCAATGGGAGTTTCAGACGTCAAGTTTGTCGTAGAGCCATGAAATTCGGTACACATGTTCCTCAAGTCAAGATACGATCAAAATGTTATCATGGCTCCGCCCTCTGACAAACAGGAAGCCCATAAATTTCACTGCAAAATGGAAAAATGATCCGCAATCATTTTCATACATGTCGGTTGGAAAGCGACTCCTCCTCGGCCGTTTCACCGATTGGCCTCAAAATTGCTCCAGATCATCTCAACACATGTACCTTCAAAATGACCAAAGGGATTTTTGATCAATGAAACGTTGTATGAGCAGCGGAGCGGCAAAATGTGAGTGTTTTTTGACCGTTTTTTCACAACATTAATTTTGCTCCCGTTTGCACAAACAAAGTCTGATTTGCACAAAACTTGAATCCAATGTTCAACTCCAGGGTTTAGGTCAGGTGAAAGTGAAATGTTTGAAATTGGCCCATTAGCGCCCCCTACAGATTGAGGCAAAGTTTTACATGGGGTGCCAAACAGCTCTAATCATCATATTCATTACAATTTGACTAACGTTCTTCTATGGCAACAGCAACAAATCATCACACGGCGGCCCCAGCTCCTTTGCACGGTGCTGCGTGGTACGGTGTGGTGCGGCGTAGTGCGGTGCGGCGTGGTGCAGATCCGCTTGGTGCGGGGCGGCGTGGTGCGGGGCGCGTGGTGCGGGGCGGCTTGATGCATGGCGGCTTGGTGCTGGGTGGTGCGCGCGGTGCAACGAGGGCCGTTTGACGCCGCTTGCGGCTTTAATTACATGTTGCTCCTTTAAGTTGCGTTTTCGAGGTTCCCGCCGGACCATGCGTTGCGGTGAGTTTACATGCAAAGACTTCCGGAAGCTGTCCCCACTTTCTGGAACTCACTCCTACCACCATCATAAACTCCCACTCACTACAGAACTTTAAAGCACTTCTCAAAACCCGCCTGTTCCACCTTGCCTTTCCTCAATTTTTTTCTTCAAGGTATATTTTTATGTGTTTAATAAAGCGTCTTTGGGTGTTCAAAGAAGCACTATGTAAATTTGATATATTATTATTACTATTTGGTTTAAATGAAATCCTGCAGCTACACTCACTCACGTCAGACTTCTTCTCCTCTTCGTCACTGTGAGGCTTCAGACTCTCCAGTTTCTGCAGAACGTCCTGCTTCTCTTCAACTTTAGAACAAGGCTTCTTGGGGTTCTTATGCATTTCTGCGTTCTTGGCGTCTTCTTGTTGGGAGAGAACATCTTCTCGTTTGAACAGAAGACACCAAGATCGCTTCCTTTTGAGAATTGGTTTGAGCTAATCTATAAACAATATTTGCCAATGGGACAAAGCCATTTAGTCGTATTTCAGAAACTGTTGTTTATTTTCTTATTCCAAAGGAGAGTTAATTTTGCTTGTCCTATTGGCATATCTTGTTCTTGGCAGTCAAAATGTCCAAAATTAAGATACATTTTTCTAAATTTGAGTCAAGTTTTTATTTTTATAGCGCCTTTCACAGACTAGAGTCACAAAGCACTTTACAATTATTGTGGGCATTTGTCTCTCACTCCACACAGAGACGAGAGCGAGGTCGCCAGTACAGGAGGCACACGCCAGATTGATTGTACATGTTTTTAGAGTTGGGGGAAACTTACCACACAGAGGAAGTGGAATTGAACCTAGAACCTTGTTGCTGTGAGGTACAAGCGCTAACCACTGCGCCTTGCTGCCCTGCTTTGACTTGTTTTGTGTCACTTTTTGCAGTGTAACATGTATACAGTAACATAGTTGATTGTTTAGACCAGCATTTACAGTAACCAGCGTTAGAAGAATTGCACAAGTCAAAGTCAAAGTGGCGTTCCTTTTTATTAACACATTTGAAACCGTGCATGGCTTGGTTTGCATAAATTAGCTTTAAAATAATACTGCTTTGAGTTTTATACACTATACTACATGTCAGACCGAAAAGGAAAATTACAAAACATTGGAGTGAGCATCATGTACACAGTCTTTCACATCAGAAAAAGCCCAGTCCTCTTCATTTGTGACATGCTACACATAAACTCTAAGGTGCTGAATCGTACTGTTCGTGTGGCTTGAAATATGCCGGTTGCGTTTTGTTTTTGTTCGGACTCTGAAGCAAAATAAAAAAGGAAGATATCAAACAGAGCTTGAGGCTCGCAGCTCCGGTTGCAGTGATGTATTTACAACATTTAAAACAGCACTTTCTTTAGTTTCTGTGAAGGGTTTGTCTGGAGGTCGACTCGAGGACCACATATATGAAACTACGAGAACTCCCAGAGCTGTCAATCAAACCAATGGATTCTGAGAAAAGATTTATTAAAAGTGAGTAATTACTTAGATATTTACCTTTACTCACTATACTAAGTGCTAAAACTATAAATATACTTAAAATACAGTACTTATTTTTTTTATGAAAGGTTAAATGTAATTGCTACAAGTTAATAATGTGTTGCTATAGTAACTAGTTCTTGCTTTACTCTTATGGAAGCCAAGCTGAACCAGCACCAGACCAGGACCAGTCCAGGACCAGCGCCTTTAAAAAAGGGGCTTTAACTGCCGTAGAAATAAAGAAAGTGAAAATGGCTAAATTTGAATGTCACATTCAAATTAATAGAGTCAAAGATAGAACTACTCATGTTTTATAAATTAAAAATATCATGTCATAAAAAATAATGGCATTGAAATAAACTATGTATAGAAAAAGAAAAAACACCAAAAAGGTGCTAATGCTAATTACGCTTCCAAAACAAACTGACTGCTCTGGGAGTTCCAGTGTTGTTACAGTAAGGCAAAAGCTTGAGATTTAAATTCAACTATAACAATAGGACGACTTGGTTATAAAGCATGGCAGCAGGGGTGTCTAAACTTTCCTTCTATGAGAGATACACATCAGAGGAGGGACTCAGGCAACAGAAAGCAACAGAAGGAGTAAAAGTATAATGTTATGAATGAATCAGTACACATGTTGTTTTCATCTGAAAAAACCCCATCCTGATCTTTCTCAGTTGTAAGAATGAGACCCATGAGTCACTATTAGAACCGAGAGCTGATTGGCTGAGTGAGGCTGCTCCTCTCTTTTTCACTTTTCAGTCTGAAATTGCTGATCTAAAGATGTGCCAGAGGCTATTAATACATGCATGTGAAAACTAGTGATAGAAGAAAACTGTTTTCAGAGGGAGGAGCGAGTTACATGGATTTGGTTACATACAATTACGTTATTTTGTGGTTTGAAATTTAGGTACCCCAGCTTTAAAGGAGCCATACCTGATTTATGTTCAATGTATCAAACAATATATTTGATAAGACAGTTATGAGGGCCAGTCTCCAAAAATAACATGTAAAGTACACGTTTTAGATTTTGTTTGTACTTTTTTAACATATTCTCTCAGTGAATATTTAGTTTTTGTTTTGATTTTATAAACGTTATACATTTTCTTTTCATTTTGTGTGTTCATAATGTTTATAAGCACCTATGCATTATGGGTAAAAATGTGAGAGAAACACATTTTCACCCATAAATAATATTAAAAAAACCTACCATAGGTACAAAAAAATGTGGTTAATACAAACATTTTCATGTTATTTTTCATAGACTGGGTTACTGTTTTTTGTCTCACAGTTGAATTACAGAAATAAATGAGTTTCCCCTGTGACAGTAGGAGATTAGAAAATCAGGATAAGTTTGGACACCCCTGCATTACAGAGACAGATGCTTTAGACACATTCTCTCAAAATAAATTAAAGTCTCTTTCTGAACTTTATTTATAAGTTTGTGTAAGCCCTCAGTCGTACAGGGATTAGTCAAAGCCAAGGAAGGTTTCTCACCCATCATCTGTACTGATGTACATCATGTGGACGAGAAAGGCCAGAGACACAGTCCAACAGACAGAAGAAAGTAGGAGGAGAGGGGTGTCCTTACCGTATGTGGCGGGAGTTTCAGAGAAACTACAAAGAATCTTTAGGCAACACAAAATCCCTGGGTATTTCAAACCTTTCAACACGTTAAGACAGAAATTAGTGCATCCCAAAGACAAAACACCCAGACACAAACAGAGCAATGTGGTGTATTCAATTAAATGTAGTGAAGAGGAGTGCACTGACCACTATATTGGAGAAACTAAACAGACTCTACAGAAACGACTTTACCAACATCGTAGAGTAAACTCTAGTGGGCCACAGTCGGCTGTTCATCTCCACCTCAAGGCCTCCAACCACACGGTGGATGACACAGAGGTTAAAATTCTGGCTCGGGAGAAGAATTGGTTTGAGAGAGGGGTGAAAGAAGCCATTTTTGTGAGGAAACAGAAACCTTCTCTTAACAGAGGAGGAGGGTTAAGATTTGTTTTGCCTCGCATCTATGACGACATCCTAAAAACAACGCCCTAACTTGGGACAAGGTCAGTGACATGCTAATGAGTTAGGAGGGGTGAGACCTGCACTCCACTTGAGCATCGCAGCAGACAATAGGTCTGTGACATGCTAAGGAGTTAGGGTCGTTAGCCTCAGCAGGGTCGTTAGACCTGCTCCCCTTCTACATCAAGCAGACCTGAGATTGTTTATGAGTTAGTATCAGGATTAGGGTGTGGCTTACCACACCCATAGGTTATAAATCTCCAACGCGCGGTCCGAGAATTCATTCCCTGAAGAAGTCCCCAGGTTGAGGACGAAACGTCGGGAAAACTTGCTAAGAAGTACAGATGATGGGTGAGAAACCTTCCTTTGCTTTGTTTTATTTATACTTTTTGCTTTGACAATCTGTAACTTTATCGACACAGTCCCAACAGCTTGCTCGAGTTGTCGTTTATGTGAATGAATCATTGATTGAGCCTTCCACAATCCCCCACTGTTAAATCCAGTGCACGTTTACTTTCCGAGCACATTTTTTTTCCAGCAACAAAACTCCTACAGTAGTAAAAAAAATAAAGAAAAACAGAAAGTTCAGAATGCGTCGATAACAGACAAAACCAACAAAACCTACAACAGTCCATTCTGTCTCCAGCTTCTCTATTGCTTTATGCATCTCTCTCTTCCCACTCTTTCTTTCCAAATGATTGTGACATTGGGTTTTCTTCAGCTTAGTGCGTTTGAAGGCAGCTTTGATTTCGACGGCCATCAGATCAAAGTCTTTATACATCCGCGCTGTGTCCCGGGACGTAGAGGGCCGGGGGGGGGGTAAACATGGGTCCGTCTGGGGCAATGCGAGGTCCAGCTCACACCTGCAGCTCCGAGCTCGACAAGCCCAGAACAGTTGGCCTCCTCTGAGGACAGGCCGTCTCTCAACGTCCTCCTCACTGCAGGGGGCAAACTGAAAAGCAACTCTGTAAAATTATCAATAAACTGAGACATTGACTGCGGTGGCTTGTATAGGACACGACAAGTATTGGCGGAGATATGATTTGTTGTATTTTTAAAAATGACACATATTCAAAGAACGGAAATTTCCCAGAGACTTCTATGGGAGACAAGTGGACTCTGAAATGGCAGCTAAGCTCATCCTTTTTTGTTTTCCCGTAAATCAGATTCAAATTGAAATTTGGTGGTGATGTTTATTAAAAACTGCATCCTTCCTGTATTATGGTCAAGCCATGTTTCAGCCCATGAACCATAAGATCTAGATTATAACGAGACCAATAAAATTATTGATTAAAAAAAGACTTGTTACAAAGAGATCTGACCATTTACATAGCAAGTTTAAAAGTTTCAGGATAATCAGCCGGTTTTTGGTCGGCTAATGTGGTTTTCTATATGCTGTTGAAAAGACAAAAAACATCGATGTTTTGGCTAACCGGAACTATTATCCTGAGTTGGACTCCTCAGTTCCAGAGTTTGTACAGATTCCATTCGAATAGATCCATGGTTCCATCGCTCTCTCACGGCTCCGTGGCGCTGGCGCATAGGCTCCGAAATGACTATATTTCAACAGTTTTGCATTAACTTTGGGTAGTGCTAACTGGTTAGCACAACAATCTTGTCTTTAATAACAATTTTCCCCTGGTCATTTCGTTTTTAAATATATTTTTTACACTCATAAAATGCCACAAGCACACTTGAATTGTTTTATAATTTTAGGATTAAAGTTTCTAAATTCTTCTTTCCCCCAACTAGAAAACTTAATATAGGTAGCATTCACTGTAGTAGCCAATTAACAAAAATAGAAATAAAAAGTATTAAATTATGGTATTAAGATTTTAGCTTACAGTAATACCAAAGACAGCCTTCCCAGAACAAGCTTTGAAAAGATGCCATTTATATGTCGACATTATTTGTTATAAATCATCTTTTATTAAACACATGAAGTCATAAGGTAATGGCACAGAATTTTAAAAGTGGATAAAAAAAATATATAGACATAGAGCCTTGTTTGAAACCCCTGCAGTATCTCGGTGCCTCACCCAGCTCTGCTCCAGTTTGTCATGATGTGAACTGTTTATATCTATAAGTTTAATTCTCTGAATGTTATTATTGTTATGTTAATGTCACATGTGTTTGCATGTGTGCAAAGCTTACAAACATCCCTAACCATGCCTTTGTTTTAACAATAGATAATGTTGATGCACAATGAAGGAAGAGCTGCCTCCGACTGACAGGAACTCAATCTTCACACCCAAAATACTCCAAATATCCAAGTTGAAAATTCAATGAGATGCTTAAGGGATGCAGGCAGGAGATGAGAAGAAGTGCTTCAGGTTTTGAGGATGAGAAGGGTTATACTGTAAAACAAGAACATGAGAACATTAGAGAACAATAAACCATGAAAAGTGAGAACCCTCGCTTTAGACAGTGTGAAGTGTACAGGTATTCAAAAGTTCAAAGGTTGTGATGTTAGGAGTGAGGTGGCATGTATCCCTCTGTACTCTGTACTTGTACTGCACTAAAGAAAATTACCCTCAAACCTCCAATATAAGCCCTGGTCCCTGTGACCCACAGAGGGCCCTAGTCCCAATGTTTCATCTTGTAGATAATGACTTAAAGCATCAGCTGATTGCACTAATGTAGCTGGTGAGATTGTAAACTTACTCATTCAGCCAACTTCACTTCTTGGTGGAGACCAGGAAAGACCCAGGACATGTGTCTCTCAGCTGGCCTGGCAACGCCTCAGGATTCCTCCTGATGAGCTGGAGGAAGTGTGTGGAGTGGGACGTCTGGGCATTTGCTCTGACCCTAACGGAAAAAAAGGAAGAACATATTATATTTTGTATGTTTTTCTCATTAATTGACCACTGTGTATGCAGTGAAAGAATAATGACCTGTGAAGCATCTTGTTGAAAATACTCTACACAAAACCCATTAATAATAATAATAGGGCTCGAATATGTATATTGTTTTAGCACTAGTTTTCAACTACAGTATTTAAATAATTAGTATTTAGTCTTGTGACAGTACCAGAGTCTAGATATTAAGTTGTAAATGATTGTTTACTAAAATAGTTGATTTTTGAAATTGGTCAATCATTTTTAAAATAGTTGTAATAATAAAATGATCATTAAATGGTTTATTGAATCTTCAATAGTCATTAACATGTGAGGAGAGGCTTAGTCTCAGCTAACTCCATATTGACTGCAGAATGAAAAGAAAATGTGTCTACAATCCAAGCAGGAGTCATCACTTGGGTCAAATGGAGAATGGGTAAAACTTTTTTTTTAAGAACAGCCTTAGTTTCCATTATTCGTTGTAAGTAAGCTTGTCACACAAATAGTAAACTAATACTCAGATCTATGTCTCACTGACAGCAGGAGAACATGGACCAGGAATTATGCTTCCTGCTTCTCGAGAGAGCAGTCGTGTGTCTCTCTGCTCTGCTTTTGCTTCGCCTTTTAATCTCCTTGAATCATTTTATTTACATTTTTTGTTTCTCCTTTAATCATTTTATTTACAAAACGAGGATTACTCCTTCTACACACTTCAGCTTTGTGGAATTTATCAACTTTAGTCATGTCGGGACGAAAGAGACGGAGAAGCGTCTGCGGCGGCTGTTGTGCTTTGGAATATCAGCTCAAATCTCTTCAAACACGGATATCTATTGTGGAAACAGAAATGGGACTAAACCCGACTCTTCCAATGAGTGAAAATGGGATGAATGGACAGACTGGAAATGTAAGTTATGACGTCATTTCTTTTCCCAAAATCAACAATAAGAATTATTGGAACAATTGTGGAGCTAAACCCAAAGTTGACAAAGCTAAGAATGACAATAGGAGTGAAATAAGGTCACAACTAAATGTTCTGAAGACTTCAAACCGCTTTTTACCCCTTTCTGAAACAACAAAGCCGCTAACAACTGCAGCGCCTCCACCAAGGACAAACTGTGTCCTTATCGGAGATGGTTCGGTGAAAAATGTAAACATGGAGTCCATGCTCACTGTCTCAGTTCACTCTGCAAAAGTTGCTGAGATAAGGACTCTTCTGCCTAAAGTGTTATCTGAGAACAGTGGTGTGCGTACATTATTGATCCACACGGGGGCGGTAGATATCTATGAGAAGGCAAGCGAGAAGTTACGAATGGATTTAACGCTGTTACTGGATGACCTCAAGAAAATGGACATAAAAATTTTTCTTAGTGGCCCACTTCCAAATATAGATGGAAAAATGGAGAAGTTTAGCCGTCTGTATCAGCTAAATACATTCCTACTCAATGAGTGTTCACGCAGAGGACTTGGCTTCATTGAAAACTTTAATATGTTCTGGAATAGGCACGAGCTTTTTGAAGAAAAAGGTCCACATCTGAACAACTACGGAGTAAAAGTGTTGATGGATAACTTTGCATCTGCCCTAAGACCTCAGCCTGCGCAGCGCGTGCAGCCGTCGAAAGGGAGAAAGAAGAAGCAAAGGGCACAGACATCACGACCATCTCCACCGACTCCCGAGGTCTCTGCACCCCCACCACCTCAAAAGAACTCCACACCTCCACGATTCAAGAAGAACTCAACACCTCCAAGGTTCCAAAAGAACTCAACACCTCCACGGCTCCGAAAGAGCTCAACGCCTCCACCCCCAGCATCATCAGCAGCTGCCACATCTTCATCAGCGCCATCACCATATACAGCACCAGCAGCAGTGGATACAGCAGCAGCAGTGGCTGCTCCATCATCTTCAGCAGCACCTTCCCCACCTACAGCCCCCGTGAAGCTTCCCCCATTGCTCCAGGCTACAGACAGACCTGTACTGGGGGTTCCTCAACCACCTCTGTCTCCACCAAAGACTCCCTCATCACCTTCCATGGACCCGGCTTGGGTCCCCCCCGCTACATCCACTCCATCTAGGGAAAATGAGGACGACCTTTCCCTTTGTTTTCTATCCCCGCCTTCACTACTGGAATTACCGGAACACTCGGCAGGCATGATAAGATTGGCGATGAAGACTATTCCTCTCACACCCACTGTAGCCAGATCAAGAGTCCTATCTAACATTCAAAACTACTCCCCATACGTACCTCCAAAGCCACCTAGGGCGTCCAACTCAAATTCTCCCACAAAATCCACCCGTCCCTCCTCTAACCCCATAAGTATTCCACCCCCCCCATCTGCTCATTTAGCCCACCTCCCCCCTAACTCAGCACCAAGAAACCCTCCACCTCCACTCCCCCCTCGTCCACCACCCAACTCAGCCTGCCCCTCCCCTAACCCATCACCAAAAACCCATCCACCTTCAACCCCCCCCCGTCCAACTCCCAAGGACCACCCGCCTCTCCATCCTCTTCCCCCGCCTTCCCCTTCCCCTCTTTTCTCTAAACACTAGGATGCACAGGGTCTCTGCTTCGCAGCCACTGGCAGTCTAGTTAGAGAAACCCGGCTGGGGCCCTGGTTATGGTTATGAAGCCACCTGTGCCATTCCCTTAGTGATAACACAAAGAATACATAACAGAAAAACATCTGAAGTTAATCAGTCTAATCAGGAAAATCTAATTCTTGTTCCGTGTAAGAATCAGCCGACCACAACCGCTGATCCTGAAACTTTGAAACTTGCTATGCTAAATGTCAGATCTCTTTGTAACAAGTCTTTTTTAATCAATAATTTTATTTGTTCTTATAATCTAGATCTTATGTTCATGGCTGAAACATGGCTTGACCAAAATACAGAAAATGCAGTTTTAATAGAAGCATCACCACCAAATTTCAAATTTGAATCTGAAATACGGGAAAACAAAAAAGGAGGAGGCTTAGCTGCCATTTTCAGAGACCACTTTGTCTCCCATAGAATGTCTCTTGGGAAGTTTCCGTCTTTTGAATATGTGTCTCTTAAAATACAACAAAAACAATCTCCTCCAATACTTTTTGTTGTCCTATACAAGCCACCGCAGTCATGTCACAGTTTTATTGATAATTTTACAGAGTTGCTTTCAGTTGTATGCACAGATTTTGATAGTTATAAAGTTATGTAAGTTATTACAGGTGATTTTAATATTCATGTGGATAATGTTGATGACAGAAATGCTAAAGAGCTGAGTTCTGTTCTTGAATCTTTTGGTCTCACTCAGCATGTGAGTGGCCCCACCCACAGCAGAGGGCACACTCTAGACCTGTTAGTTACAAAGGGGGTGAACATTTCTAATGTAAACGTGGTCGATGTTGCGCTTTCGGATCATTTTTGTATATTTTTTGACATGTGTTTCACTAACAAACCACCAGTGGACTCTGCAACTGTACGAAGAAGACACATAAATGAAAATACGGGTGAACTATTTATGGGAATGATAAACTTTGAGAATGCATCGTATTCTACTGTAGATGAACTGTTTAACTCTGTCACCTCTAGTGTTTTGAAAGTTCTGGACACCATCGCTCCTGTGAAGGTTAAAATAGTGAAAAATAAGCAGAAGGCGCCGTGGGCTAAAGCAGACTCGGTCAAGGCACAAAAGAGAGAGTGCCGGAGGGCCGAGCGGAAGTGGCGCAAGTCCAACCTCCAGGTTGATTACAAGATCTTCAAAGATAAGTTGTGCGAGTTTAACCAGGTGCTACGTAGTACGAGAGAAAGGTATTTTTCTGAAATGATTGAAGGCTGCAGCAACAATCTGCGTGTTCTGTTTTCAACAATTAATAGATTAACAAACCCCCCTGTTCAAATGCCATTAGAGCTAACTTCCAAACGTAAATGTAATGAGTTTGCACATTTTTTCAATGACAAGGTTCAAGGCATCAAAAACGCCATTGTCTCCAATCCACAGATAACAATCCAACAGTCAGAAAGGCTCTTTGAGATAACTTACTTTGCACCTGTAAATGATAAAACTGTCCTAGAGATAATCTCCAGTTTGAGCTCCTCCACATGCAGCCTGGATGTACTACCCACTAGATTTCTAAAGTCTGTTCTGAGCAGTCTGTTACCTTCACTCACACAGATAGTAAACATGTCCCTTAATTCTGGAATATTCCAAAGGGCCCTGAAAACTGCAGTCATCAGGCCCCTGCTAAAAAAGAGCAGTCTGGATGCTACGGTACTTAACAACTATCGTCCCATCTCAAATCTGCCATTTATGGGGAAAGTCCTTGAAAAAGTTGTCTACCTACAGCTTACTAGATTTCTTATAATCAACAACTCATTTGATATGTTTCAGTCCGGCTTTAGACCCCACCACAGCACTGAGACTGCTCTCGTAAAGGTTACAAATGATATCCGGCTGAACACTGACGCAGGCAAAGTCTCAATTCTAATCCTGTTAGATCTGAGTGCTGCCTTTGACACTGTCGACCATGAGATCCTCTTACAGAGACTAGAGGACTGGGTTGGCGTCGCTGGCACCGCCCTAAGTTGGTTTAGGTCTTACCTTGAAGACAGGAAGTACTTTGTGGAGATTGGAAACTGTGTCTCAGATCATATGGCCCTGACCTGTGGAGTCCCACAGGGGTCGATCCTGGGACCTCTTTTGTTCAATCTCTACATGCTGCCGTTAGGTCAGTTAATACGCAGAAACAAAGTGTCCTATCACAACTATGCAGACGACACTCAGATCTATGTCTCACTGACTGCAGGAGAACATGGACCAGTGGACTCACTCCTTCACTGTATCCAACAGATCAGTGAGTGGATGCAAAACAACTTCCTTCAGCTAAACGCAGACAAAACTGAAATGATTGTCTTTGGTCCCCAGAAACAAAGAGAGAGCGTCATCTGTCATCTACAGTCTCTCTCCCTAAAACCTTCAAACAAGGTCAGAAATCTAGGGGTAATACTGGACTCAGACTTAAATTTTAACAGCCACATCAAATCAGTAACATCAGCAGCTTTTTACCATCTAAAAAACATTGCCAGGATCAAAAACATAGTGTCTAAAGCAGACCTGGAGATTCTTATCCATGCATTTGTCTCCAGTAGGTTAGACTACTGCAATGGCCTGCTCACAGGTCTCTCCAAACAGGCTGTAAAACAGCTGCAGTACATTCAAAATGCAGCAGCTCGAGTCCTGACTAGAACCAGGAAGTACGACCACATTAGTCCAGTCCTCAGGTCCCTGCACTGGCTTCCTGTGGCTCAGAGAATAGACTTTAAAACAGCTCTGCTTGTGTACAAGTCTCTCCATGGCCTCGCACCAAAATATATTAGTGACATGTTAGTCCCATATGAACCAGCCCGGACTCTGAGGAGCACAGGGACTGGACTCTTGTTAGTGCCCAGAGTCAGAACTAAACATGGGGAGGCAGGTTTTCAGATTCATGCTGCTGAAATCTGGAACAATCTTCCTGAAGATGTGAGACAGGCCTCCTCTCTGACAATGTTTAAAGCCAAGTTAAAAACGGTGCTGTTTAGCTGTGCATACAACTGAGGGATTTTATATTTTTATCTTTCGTTTTAATGTTCTGTGATTATTTATGATTTTAATGCTATCTTGTTCAGCACTTTGAGTTGCCTTGTGTATGAATTGTGCTATACAAATAAACTTGCCTTGCCTTGCCTTACCAGTGGACTCACTCCTTCACTGTACTGGACTCAGACTTAAATTTTAATAGCCACATCAAATCAGTAACATCAGCCTTTTTTTACCATCTAAAAAACATTTAGATGTGGACGACCCAAACCCAACGTCTGCTGCGCGTATAACGCGCAGCAGACGTGCGCAACTTTTTTCCGTGTTAACCAATGGGGATATTTTAATCAGTCCTCTGGCCCGTACTGTCCTCTACACTGCTCCATAGACTACACAAGGACAGCATCAGAAGCCGCGGACCTGCACGCACAGCCAGTGTAGATACTGCAAAAAAAAATATTACGCACAGTCAACGCTTACGCGCTGTTAACGCCTACTGTGTAAATTCCCTGTGATGAGGGGCATGGACACAGCAGGTCTTTGCTCCTCCGCTGAAACCATCTATATCCAGACACGAACTACAGTTTGTGTCTGGATGAACTTATAATTTTGTTCACCTTCTGCAGCTGTGATGATCAGGGTTCTTCAGGAACATGCACATGTGTCATGTCTAGACTTTGCCCCTGTTCTTACTAAGGCCATGTCTGAGACTCCAGTCCTGAAGGAGGAGATAGAGAAGTTAGCACTTTATTGATCACACAGTGGCAGAATTTCACCTGACAGCTGTTGTGCCATTGATGTCTATCATATCTAATATGTATGGGGATTCGCTTGAGAGCATTTTTTAATTGAGCCAGCAGGTGGCAGCAGCGCTCTGGATTGTTTGAAAACAGCTAGATGCACTTATTGTGCCTCGTTTTTCTCAGCTTTTTGGTGATTTCAGTAAAACTTCCCTCTACTTGACTCGACTGAGGATTACAGGGGAACGAAACAAGCTAGAAACTAGAGCTGCAACTAACGATTATTTTGTAATCGATTAACCTATCGATTATTTTTACGATTAATCGAGTAATCGCTTGGCTGTGAATTGTGTAGAAAAAAAACAAATTTCATCACAAAAAGCTAAAGTGGCAACACTCGAGGACGTATTGATGGCGTAAACTTAAAGTAAATGTTTGTAACAGGCTCTTTGTGCTAATTCTGCTATCTGATTGGATGAGACAGACAGATATTCTTGAAATTATAAAAACAAAGTCGGTTTTAATCAAAAATACTACATTTTCATGTAATTTTTGCTCTGTTTGAGTCTGTGTGAACCAGAAAACAATTAATCGATTACTAAAATAGTTGTCGACTATTTCAATAATCGATTAGTCGTCGATTAATCGATTAGTTGTTTCAGCCCTACTAGAAACACAATTCTTTTTGCTGCTGAAGTACAGTCCATTCTTTCAAAATCTGGTTTCGGATTCCAGTCATAGTACACAATATTCTGTGGGTCTTGAAAAATCTATAAACCCATCAGAAACTGCTGGCAATATGGGAGTACCTGTTCTGAGATAGACACTCATTGCCTACCAGCCTATTATTGTATTTCCATTCATAAACAAGAAAGGAGCCTGCATGCTGTCCTACTTGAATGGCTTTAAACATGTAACATTTGTAAATACATTCGACAATGCAAGTAAGGCAGTGTAGGATCTTGTTTTTTAATGCACGGAACACCATTGAGAGGCTCATACACTTTTGAATGAACTCATTAAGCAGAGCCTTTATTTGAAGAATATCTTGTAGTTATATGTCTAATCAAACATACCTGACCTATGGTCAGGTATGTTTGCTTGGGCTTTGTATGCAGTCATTTCAAAGTATTTACCCTTTTCTCAAACATTAATTGTGATTGATGTCCACCTCGTTTCTTTGTTCCTTAAAAATAACAAAACACAGTTTAATCTTCATGTCCTATTATTGTTAATTCAACAGAGGTGAAAGTATTATAGTAGCAGAGTTTTTTATCCACATAACAAATACAAAATCGGTAATATTGCTTCACTAAAACTTACACAAAAAGTAATACAAGAAACATGTGTGCTATCAACCTTTCTGTCCATGTCGTGCTCAATAATAATTGTTACAGAAAATGGGGCAATGCATTTTCACTCATAAACAATCATTTGACGTTGAGAAAAATAAGTTATATTAATATTGAAAATTATCAATTTCGATCCATCATTTCACATCAAATTTAACTTTACCTCTAGAAAGCGTCAGACAGTATGTTAAATCCGAATGGCCAGTGTAGTTGAAGCTAACATGACGTAACTTTACCGAACTGGCGACGTAACCGTCGCCAGTTCGGTAAAGTTAGCTTGGTATTCACAGATTCGGACTTCCGCGGTGAATATCTTACGAAAGCTACGTTGTTAAACGAAAGTAATTATGCCAAAATGATCACCTCTACATGGGCTAACTACTACAACAGCGATTTTTCTAATCCAATGCGCTGTTTTAATGCAGAGAAATCCATTGAATCCAATGCGCCGCAAGTGCAGAGAAAATCACTTAGGGAGGGTCAACAAATGTCAATACCAGCTGTGTAAACGAACAAAAGTTTTTATTTTAAGCCAAGTACACGCACTAAACTCTCAAATACTAGCAATAATGGCCATCTCTAACTACTACAACCATTGTTTTCAGCATTTATCTCTTTTTTATATCTTTTATGAATAAATAGGAGTAAATATGAGTATGAATTTTGAATAGCTTTTTTTCTAAAAGGGGCGTGATCACCAGATTCTCAAGTATGATCAATAACTACCATATCTAACTACTACAACCTTTGTTTTCAGCATTTGTCTCTTTTTATATTTTTCATGAATAAATATGAGTAAATATGAATATGAATTTTGAATAACCTTTTTTCAAAAAGGTGCGTGGTCACCAAATTCTCAGGTATGTTCAATAACTAACACGTCTAACTACTACAACCTTTGTTTTCAGCAGAAATATCTTTTTTATATTTTTTATGATTAAATATGAATATGAATTTCGAACAACTTTTTTTCAAAAAGGGGCGTGGTCACGACAGTGGCTCAGTTGGTAGAGCATTGGCCTTAAGGCCAGAAGGTCGTGGGTTCTATTCCCACCTCTGCACCTTCTCCACCGACTCCCACTGATGACTGCTGTCGTTGTGTCCTTGGGCACAGGTGCAGTGACCTGTGGACTGGACTAATTTGATTATACTTCCTGGTTCTTGTCAGGACTATAGTTGCATTGTTTTTAATGTACTGCAGTGGTGGATAAGGGACAAAAAAACACGAGAATCGTGTTTTTGTTTCACATGAGCTACTGATATTGTTACTTTCACCATGCCTGGAACCATGGAAGACCACAGTTATATATACAGTAAGAACCATGGAAGACCACAGTTATATATACAGTAAGAACCATGGAAGACCACAGTTATGTAAAAGAACCATGGAGGACCACAGTTATGTAAAAGAACCATGGAGGACCACAGTTATGTAAAAGAACCATGGAGGACCACAGTTATGTTAAAGAACCATGGAGGACCACAGTTATGTAAAAGAACCATGGAGGACCACAGTTATATATAAGAACCATGGAGGACCACAGTTATGTAAAAGAACCATGGAGGACCACAGTTATGTAAAAGAACCATGGAGGACCACAGTTATATATAAGAACCATGGAGGACCACAGTTATGTAAAAGAACCATGGAGGACCACAGTTAGGTAAAAGAACGACCCAAAGAACAATCTTTTCGAAAAATAATTATACCAAAGTCCGGCGTCATAGCAGCAAAGTGTCAACTTTGCACGCACCACGACAGCGTTAACACCTCAGGAGCCACATTGTGTAGTTTGTACACAACAGACTCACGAGAACACTACGTAACAATGTGTGTATGTCCTACTTCACTGATCATCGTAGTTTTAAGCTCCGATTCACACCGCTTTTGTAAAACTACATATCATAATAGATCCACGCTAAAACTCAGTAGACTAGAGCCTCTGTGTAGCAGACGCCGCTTCAGAACGTTTTCTTGTTTACATGTCGCCTCCACACGACTGTCAAGTGCCCCAGACGTTTGGAGAGATACGGTCATTAATAAAACAAAAGGATTTTTTCCTTGGCAGTCTGTGAATGACTGAGAGTTGAGGAACACTGTCAAAGACACACATTTTCTATCAAAGGCTTCCGTAGTACCTTGGACTGCAATATAAGATCGCAATGCTAGATGGCACTAAAAATTACCTTTAAGGCTTTCTTGTTACATTCTATTTTTTTCTTTTCTTGACAATTATATAGAAGAACAAAGGAGAGGGATCATACAAGGCTGTTTCTCCTCACTTTAGATGAGCTTCCCCAGTCCGTGGATTGTTGGATTCTGTGGACAATTTCAAGACTCAATT
Source organism: Knipowitschia caucasica (assembly GCA_964034765.1). NCBI lineage: Eukaryota > Metazoa > Chordata > Actinopteri > Gobiiformes > Gobiidae > Knipowitschia > Knipowitschia caucasica. The sequence goes on along the minus strand of OZ035829.1, from coordinate 8,103,840 downwards.
CAAGGCGCAATGATTTAGGCAGGCTTTCTCGCCTCACTTTACACAGGCCTCCAGTGTGAGATCCAGTGTGAGATCTGAAGAAGATGACATAGTCTGGGATCGCGTCTTAAATTCAGACAGAAGACATGTTTTATTGTCAATGGTAGAGACAGCACGAACACAGATACAATAGAATGCAAGTGTATTATACAGAGCGGAGGCATGGAGACCTCCAATCAGCAGCTTCCACGGTGCCATGTAGCTTGGCCTTTAGATAGACAAAACAAGGGAAAAGTACTGGCTTCTGCACATTGATAGAATGATGAGTTTAACTTTAACAAAAGTTGCTTCAAAGTGTTATGAAATCTCACAGATCAATAAAGTCTATCTTATCTTATCCCTAGATGATCCATGTTTTTGTAATTGACTTGTATGTCTTTTGTTTTATTATATCTTTTTTTAAATGTGAAGTATCCTGGTCTTTACAAATACACTTTACTTACTTATAATATAAATGTACTGTATGGCATATACTTTATCACCTTTTTCCCTGTTTTGACGTGTTCCCCCACGGAAAAACAGCTCCATCCATTGTTTTAACTCTTGTCTTAAGACCCATTCTTACTCTCTATGTATACAGAGAATTGTTTTTATTTATTTTTGAATTGATTTTATTTAAGCTGGCAGACCTGTATATTTAAATGTGTTACTTTTATCTGTGCAGCACTTTGGAATCATGATTAATAAAACGTGCTATATACATAAAATGGATTGGATTGGATATGATTTTTGGATTAGTTGGATTAGAATGATTTTTTCCCACAATGTTTTTTTTTTTTTTTTTGCCTTTGAATCTCACCTCATCTGAACCAGGACAAGTCATTCGAGGATTTGCCTCAACTGCAGACACTCCGAGCTCAGACTGCATCTCCAGATATTTCTAATGCACAACAATAGCATTCCTCATAGACCCTCGTGTGTGTTTCCTCTGGAGCGCACGCTAATAGTCTTAATGCTTCCTGAAGAGTTGCCAGAGCTACATTAGGTTTAGATGGCCCATTGATTTGGCGCAAAGAGCATCAGCAGCACTAACCCCCCCTTCGCCTTGTCTCAACTTCCCTCCCCCTTAACCTAACTCGCGCACACCCAACCAATCTGCAGCCGTATATGGTCGAAGCTTCCTGTCTCACGCCCAAGAGGGTTATCTCCCCAATGCAATTAAGGTGCTTTAAAAGTGCATTTTCAGGAAAGGCGAGGCGTGCAGGGGTTTAATGAGGGCAGGGAGTGCTGGGCTGGACACGGCAGGAGCGGTGCGCAGATCCTCGTTTCAGAGTGTGCAGACGTAAAGATGGATGGAGAGAGGACACGCCCGGTTTAAAAGGAGCAGCCACAGGAAATGGGTGCATTACTAGAGAGCATGAGTAACATAAGAAGGCTTTGCTGGAGCGTGCATTACAATAACACTTACTGGGAAATGGGCTCGCGCTCTCAATTGAAGGTGATTGTGTTATGTGTTTGAACATGACACACTGGATATTACAGTTAATACCTTGGATGCCCAGTATAAAGAAGACATTTAGAAAAAAGCATTCAATTTTGTAATAATAATGATAATATGGGGGCGGCACGGTGGCTGAGTTGATAGCACTCTGGCCTCTCAGCAAGAAGGTCCTAGGCTCAAATCCCGGTCGGAACGGGGTCTCGCTGAGTGGATTTTGCATGTTCTCCCCGTGCTTGTGTAGGTTTCTTGCACACTAGGTTAAATCCTGGTAGTCCTGACCAAGCCGAGCATCAACATCTGGAGATGGGTTCCCGGGCGCTGTGCGTCGACCACTGCTCCTGACGTGAGCCTCATTGCCCTACATAAAGTGCACCTTTATTTAACATGGCATTGGTTTTTTATGTGAATTTTTTGGACCCTTGCATTGTAGCTGTAATCATTCATTTAACGGTGGTGAAAAAAATGGGCAGATTCAACTCCAACCACCACCAAAAATTTACATCAGGCTTCGACAACAAATCGCAATATTGTAAATACCACTTCAATTAACTACATTGAACTTCAAATCCCATTCTTGCATTGACTTCAGTTTATTCCATGAATTGTGTTCATTATTTATTCTATGCATAATACAATTGTTTTGCCTTAAACTTCAAAATGAAAGACATTACGTTGTTGTGTTTGTTTTACTGTTGGCAAAGCGTCCGCTGAGGACACTCCCGATAACTCCACAGTGAAACAGAGTTGGAAACTTGAAGATGATGAAGACAGCGCTGCTCTTCATTACACACGGACCATTGGCTTTTCACATGAAATATTAACTCTGCACTTTTCAGAAGTAATAACATTATTTTGTATCGCAGCAAAGGACAGAGATTGTAACATGCATTTTGTGATGTGTCAAGACCAGTATTTCCCATTTGCTAGTTTGCATTTTAATTTCTCAAAAAAATATATTGTTAGTAGTAAAAAAAGACAAAACTCTGTTCACTCTTAAGTGTTTGGAAAGAGAAAATGAATGTCAGATGTCATTTCACTAAGAGGTTCATCAAGGACAGACTATTGTAAAGCACTAAGCTGTGAAACAGCTGCAGTAAATTTAAAATGCTCGAGTCCTGCCTAGAACCAGGAAGTACGATCACATTAGTCCAGTTCTCAGGTCTCCGCTCTGGAGCACTCTTACACTTACAATTTATCAAAGATGAATAGACAATTCCAATATGTTTCCGCCTGCAGAATGTTCTATTGTGCTTATAAACAAACTTTTATCCTGTATGAAATGCAATGTATGAATAAAAAATAGTCTGTGTGAGGTCTTTTTCAGTTCATGGCTGTCATTTGGTGTAGTTGCTGAAGGCGTTCCACTACATTGTGTGTTTGTGACAAAAGAAAACATTAGATCCAATAAGAGAACCTTTTGTGGAGTTCCAATGTTCAGTAAAAGAGGAAGAATGAAGCAGGAGGTGAGAGCAGAGGGAGACTAGACGGATGATCTCCCCAGGCGCAAATGAATCATAATGGCTTCTCAAGGAACCAGGCAAAGATGGCGGCTTTAGTAAATGAAGGCGAGAGTATAAAGCTACAGAAAAATGTACGGATTGAACTCATGGAGAAAGGGAGATGTTCACTTTGCCGCTGAAATGATGCTCTCCAAAAGGCAGCACACAGCCTGGAATGTTCCACCTTACGACATTATCTATCTCTACGAAGACAAACTGGTAACAGGTCAAACTTGTGAAAAGGAAGGGGCATTCCAGAAAGATCTTTGAGAAGTAATTACTGTCATAAATGAGCTAACCCAGGCCAATGTTACAGTGAGTATGTTTACAAAGCACTACACTGGAGAACTCGACTAGTCCGTATTATGGTTATCATTAATGAATGAGCAAGATGCACGTAAACCTGGGCACAACGACAGAGATGTGAAAAACCAGTGCATTTGGTTTAACTGGATCCACTAATTTCTTCTACTTCCACACTGACATGTCACCACGCACATAAATGCTAAGAGTAAAAATAAATGTTGCATATTTACCTTTTCCAAAGTGCTTAAATTGTATGATTTATTTACAATTCCATGTCAGTTCCAAAGTTCCCTTGGAAAACCCCCTCTGCCTAATACACCTATTTGCGCTGTGATCATTTCCTTAGTTACGGAGGGGAAAACATGTTCTTGACAACCACTTTTGACAACAATACCTTTATTCTAAAGGTATATGGGAGGATTTTCTACTTCCGGGTGGATCATCTAAACTATTGGTCCCCCTAATTGTCATTCTAGTGATATGCGAGACAAATTTTAACAGGCGTTCCCTCTGAGGAGAACGGTTTTCCTAAAATTCGGAGAAAACCTTCTATATACCTTTAATTAAAGTCCATACACACTTGAAATTTGGTTGGGTTTGTTCAATAATTCTATATAGATTTACCGGTGAGCAGGCCATGTGTGAGGCTTATAGACATTAAACATTTGTTTACCCCTCGGTACTATGGAAATGATCACGTCGTGAATATGTGTACCGTCAAAACGCCCCTCAAGTAGACAAGGACCAAAGTGGTCAGACCGCTTTGGATTCAAGGCTGAATGTTTTTTTTTTTTAAGCTTTGTAAACAAAACTCACCAATGATAAAGACTATTGAGTGTCTGTAGAACTAATTATGTATAAGTAATGAATCCACACATCCATTACTCTATTGTTGTACGACTTTATACCTGTACATATTGTTCCACAAATGTTACTATGGTTAAAATGGTTCTTCTTTCCCCCCCTCTCCAGCCGACATGTTTGAATGAGCCTTCTAGTGCCATTAGATAAGGGCGACTGGGCTGGCTAACACACACACTGAAGCTAATAAAGTAGGAGTCCTCTTGTCTCTTCGCTGTCTGCCCTGCTGCCTGCTCTAAAACTGCTCCCTCTGCAATCAATAGCCTCATAATTTCCCTCAAATAGCGTCTCGTGCTCAGAGTGGAACAACGACAAATCACTGCAGTAGCATCTACACCGCTGATGGTACTACCTCCCTATACAGCCATGGATTCGGGTTATATTTGCCTACATCACTGCATTTTTTGATTGTGTATTTGTACTTTTTACGTGGTTTTCTTTTGATCTATTGGTTCTTCATGTCTATTCAGTTGATTGCCTGTCCCGCCCTAATGTGTTTCCCCTGTGTGTATTTAAATCCTATGCTCCTCTTCCCATGGTGCTGGTCCATTGTGTTTTTGTCCCTTAATCTTGGTCAGAGTTTGGAGTTTCATATTTTTTGGCAGTCCTGCATTTTGGGTCCTCCTGTTTTTCACCACGTCACACCTGGGATGAAGAGTGAACCTGAAGTGACGGAGGAGGTCAACATTCATTGTAAAAATGCTGAATAAGAAACTGCACCAGAAAATCAAAGTGTACCAAAAATAGATTATCGTAGATGTGTGTCAAATTGATACACACTTTTTGTGAATCATTGAAAAACTGAATTTGGTTTAACCATAGTTTTACCATGCATAGGCCCACCCTCTAGTATTTGTAGAGATAAGATATGTATGGCCTGTATGCCAAAACAAGGCCAAGGTTTATCAGTTTATTATAGCACGGAACAGGAAACAAGTAAAAGCAGATATAATCACAGTACAAGAATGCATTCAAATACTACACTTAAGTTCACCATTTATTATTGACGGACGTTTCTTGTACAAGGATACAAACAAACTTCTCAAGGGAACACCTCACTATGCACTATGCTTATTGTACACTGTCCCTGTAAAAATAAAAACCATACCATACCATATCATATGAATATCCTTCAATTTCATGTTGCTAGGTCATTAAAGCCAAATAAATTTGCTCTTTTTGAGAAAGTTTCCCCTCAGAATTACTTCTCTCTGTGTAGAAAGTTACCTACAGTATATGCATTTTCAGTCCCGACTCCTCGGTATACATCCTCGGTATAATTACCCTGTCAGAGAGTGCGGTAGGAGTCCTCTTTTGACTTGTAAAAGCTCAAAGTAATAATATTGAATGCAAAACCACAGTTTCCTCATTGGTCTAACCAGCTTTGGCTTTTAATGCATTTTACTGACCACGGCGAAGAGACGATTATCCACACTCTTTCGTACATCTGCATTAGTAAGAAGTCCTCCTCTCATCATCCCTGCTTCGTTATGTTAACACAACACTATGGTTGGAGGTGACTATGAAATTAACTATGCTAAAATACATTTTCCATAATTATTGGTGTCATGAGGTGAAGTGATGGAAGGACCCAAAATGCAGGAATGAAAAAAAAGGTTTTAAATTAAATTCAGGAACCAGGAAAATAGGCGGACAAAAGCAGGCAAATGGGGAAGAGCAGAGGGTACATAGAGACACACAGAGACACAGGTGAAACACATGAGGGCGGGGCAAAATGGGGGTCAGGAAGTAAAACTAAAAACAAAACCACTGAGAACTTAAAGATGCAGTCAGTGATTTTTTCAGACACATTTTTTAGATATTGTGGGAAAACGTCCCTAAATCTAAAAAGTAGTCAAGTTATCATGTGTTTTCAAATACTAATGGAATTGACCAGATGCCTATAGTCTCCAAAAATTGATACAAATATTTTGGAGCGGATTGATAAAAATAAACCAATGGGATTGGTTCATCCCCAACGAACCAATGGGATGCGTTTACCCCCTTTACCCTCTTCCTGTTTCCCGCGAGTGCTCCTGAGCTATCGGATTATTTTTTAAAACCTTAAATGCCTGAACAGAAAATGCCAATTTCACATTTGCCACCCACTCTCCCTGTTGTGACAAAGAAAAGAAAACGCTGGATGTTTGGTTTGGTGGAGAGGCGAGGGGAGGGGGTGTTAAATAATACAAATAACACAAAATCCACACCATGAAAACCGGTATTTACCAAATGTTCTATGTTCAGTTAACAACCAATTATGTAAATTATTTGTTACATATTGTATAATTTCTATGGGATTTATTATTACATTTTATAGACATTTATTCAATGTTAAAAATACACACATCTGGAGGCTATTTTTTCTGCACTTATGTACCGGCCATCATTCATACATGGTTCTGAATTGCCCCTATGCTTTTTCAGTATTTCAGGATGTGACCCACTGTGAAAATAGTTTGGGAACCCCTGTTTTATCTGAACAAGTTATTCTGTAAAGCCCCTTAATACAAGAGAGGCACAAAGTTTCCTTTTTCTTTCATCTTGACCGTCTGCTGTTAAAATCTAACAGCCCCAGAGAAGACTACATTCTGGGCCCTTTTCCCTCTAAATAGGTCCTGTAATGTCAAGTTTCTGTGCTCACCTCTGGGAATACTTGCCCATAATAATGGCATCTGTATCACATTTAGTGCTATTACTGTGGCGTTAACAGTGGCAGGGTACAGCCCAATATGTTGGAAGTGGCGTGGAGGCTCGAGAGGGGGCTTTAGGGGCACATTAAGGAGCTATAACCTGATATAGCTGCAGGAATGCACACTCCCTTCCCGCATTTATTATCTTATGCAGAACATAATAGAAGGGCGGACATATGCACACGGCATTCGCTGGAGCAGACAATGATGGTGTCGGCTGTTGATAGGCTGTTATTAAATCAGCATAAGAGCCGACTGATGGCAGACTGAACGCATGGAAGACTATATTTCTAACTGCATTCTGTATATGAATAACATGTACAGAAATGTTTGTTATATTATGTTAAATTGAAATTGATGCAGTTGCAATCAGATACCATTCCTTATGTGTTATTCTTATGCTTTTTGTTCTCTCTATGTGGTGAGTTGATCAGTCTTCAGTCCTGGCACCAAACAAATAAATATATTAAATCATCTGTTATCGTAAATACTGTTCATAATAAAGTCAATGTCACTTTTTGAATTGTAGAGGGAGAGACATTGTTTCCAAGGCAATCTTTCCAGGATCTCTTCTTCCTGGCCCCAGAGATAGGGGAGACATTTTTCGTGTTTTAGTCGTAGGGCAAACCTATCTATCTATCTTCTTGCTGAGAAGTAAGAGTGCTAACCACTAAGCCACTGTGCCACCCACATAAATAGGCATTATTTAAAAAAATAATTACAGTGGAAGTTATGACAACACCTTTCATACAATAAAACCACTATATGGGAAAATGTTAGTATAATGTAGTTAAGTGAACCACAGACTGGAGATGTCATTATAATAACAGTGTGCACAGATACAGTATTCTAAAAGCCTTGACTGGAATAGATCTGACTCTGTATCTATTGCCATTATTAATATCTTTGCACACTCGACTCTCAGCTTCACAAAGACAAGGGCTTTCTTTACTATCCTCCTCCTTTTTTATCTTCTTAACCTTCATCCCCATAAGGTAAAGTGCGCGGCGCTCTTGATGTGCTCCAATATTCATATATGCACATTTTACACCTACACACCGCAGCCGCGCAGAGACGACCAGACAGCCTGTTCCTCTCTGAAGGCTTTTCCCCGAAGACTCTAACGCTAAATACAGACAAGTTAGGGGCTTTTGAGATGACGAGGAGTGAGTGAAGGCTTCAGACAGAAGAGGAGGAGGAGAGAGGCGGACAGAGGCAGACGAATGCAGTTGAGGTGCTGATGAAGTGTCATGGCCAAACAATAACATGACGGTGATTCATGTGTGGGGTATGCAGTGCTGTGTCAGGCTCGCAGCTCAGCGTTATCCCCATGGAAACTTTCACTTTGTTGGTGTGTGGCATATCTAAAAGCAAGTATCTTCTATAAAAAGTATCGCGCCCACCGGTTCAGGCATGCACTACCGAATATATATTTTCAGTCCATTACGTGAATCCAATTTAAAAACTATAGCTCTTAGAATATATTTGCCTCTGGCTCAACCATCAGAGGAAATGAAACCGAAACATATTGTCTAAAATTCTTTGTAAATGCATAAACACACAACCAAGTTCCTCCACAGTAATGTTGATAATGAGCAAAACAAGTGTAGAGACGGATTTTAGACACATCTGTATTTATACCCATTTTAATGGGCATCTTGGGGGAGGTGGGATGGATTATCTCAGCAAAGGAGAAGTGCTGGCTTTAACAGATTTAGACACATTTGTGAGCCATATTTGAGAGAATTAGGTCTATTGTGACAGTGTTATATAAACATTGAATCAAAAACCACAGTGCCAATAATTGACATTGACTGAGTATGCCTAGAATATTCCACAGTATAGCTTTAAAAGTATTTATTTCAAGACAAGTGGTGGTCTATCCATCCAAAAGACATGGTAGATAGTCATCAACTGTGACTAAAGGCGTATTCACAGTCTGCTGCACACTGCGGTACTTTTGCACATTCCAATAAGGATTTACTACCTTAACCTTGTGTAAACTCTTCCTTCCAGGTTATTTTCTTGCTTCCTTCCAGCCTTTTTTCTTGCTATTGTTCATCTTTAGGAATCTTGGAATCTGAAAATAGCATATACCCACATCCCGCATATACCCACGTCCCCCCCGCCGCCCTTTCTCTCTGCACGTTAACAGCTGGATACTGAATGCTTTAATCAAGACTGGAGCCGTGGCTCTGGAGCAGTGCATCTCTCCCTCATCCCTTCTTTGTTCGACCAGTCCACTTCAGCGTTGCCCATGATACTGTCCACTCGATAGACTTCCTGTCACGTGGGGTCAAAGACGTGCCCAGCGCAGAGTGAAGAAGGTTATTTAGATAAATGCCACGTTTACATTGATGCTCTGTGAGATTGAACGCTCATTGTTCTCACTCCAACAAGTCAATGACACATTGATTAAAGTATTATGTATGTGTCTAACCTTTACACACTGGTTGAGTAAACACTGATCTATAGAGCAGTGTTTAGCAGTGTTTTAAGAAACTGATTGGAGCAGACCTGGGAAAAGTGTGACCCCTTGGCCCTTCCTAGCAATTAACGTACTGTCCAAGTTCCAAATCCAAACAAAACCAGTAATTTTGTTCAGAAAAACTACAAAAACATATACATTAAAACATAATAAAATGCAAAAGAAAGTCTTCAGGTTCTCCTTTTAATGTTTTTTGCTAAATAAATAAATCCAATGAAATATCATATAATCAAAATGTCTAAAATTGAATTTACTAAATTCAAGTAACCACATGAAAATGGGTCTGGCCCTCCGTTTGAGCGAAATCCCAATGTGACCCCTGGAGATGATAGTTGCCCACCCTAATATGTGTACTTTATTTCCTTACATAATTTTAGTTTAGTTTAGTTTATTATTTGGATCCACATTTTCTGAGCTTAGCCACTCTTCTTGGGGTCCCCCATTTACTCTGGTTGATGTAATACATTGTTTTTTCTTTTTTTACATTCTGACAAGCGAAACAAATGTGTGTTGTCTGGTTATCTCACCAACCAGATACAATTAACAAGTCATGACGTCTTTCTTACTTCCACATCCACTGAGAGATGGCAAACGCATCTACAACTTTACGTACCATGTGTTGAATCTCACATAATTTCTTTTACCATTTCAGAATTAATCCTGTTCCTTTCTCGTTGATAGATACTGATCACAGCAAATGTGGAAAAAAAAAAACCCTGGCTCGAATAGACAGCGCAATTTGGCTCTTGTCAAACACGCTGAAATGAAAACAGAGGGCCAGTCCTGTGCATGCTGCCACTAAGAGCACATTTGTTCCACACATATATGTTTTTTATGTGAGGTGGAAACTCCAGCATTTGGAGGACATGAGTCACAAAACAAAACACCAACACTGGATTTATAAATTCAATCAATCACAGTAGAGCACAATTCAAAACAATTCAAAGTGCTTTACCATGAACTCAAAAAACGGATAAAACACAATATGTACCAGCAGGAGGCGCATAGTGGTACAAAGTTACTACTATGCTCCTCCCTTTGTCTATGCCGTGGAAACTTCTTCCTTCCTCTACGAGAGCACAGGTAGCATTACGAGAATAAGAATAAGATTAAAAAAATTATTCGTCCCACAGTGGGGATATTTCATTGTTGCAGCGCACATACAGGACAGTAGTAGGAGCTGTGTCCCTTTACTACACACAAAATATACAATATGAGAAGCTGCTATGTTTCTTAGCTAGCTATAGATGCTTCAGTTTCAATATATCTGTCTATTTATCTATATCTATCTATATATATATATAGTACAGCGTTATATACATATAGGACAGGATAAGTAGATAAAGTGACATTCAGTGGAGAGAGCAGAGAGAGAGACCAGAGAGAGAGCAGAGAGAGACCAGAGAGAGAGCAGAGAGAGACCAGAGAGAGAGCAGAGAGAGAGCAGAGAGAGAGCAGAGAGAGACCAGAGAGAGACCAGAGAGAGACCAGAGAGAGAGCAGAGAGAGACCAGAGAGAGACCAGAGAGAGACCAGAGAGAGAGACCAGAGAGAGAGCAGAGAGAGACCAGAGAGAGACCAGAGAGAGAGACCAGAGAGAGACCAGAGAGAGACCAGAGAGAGACCAGAGAGAGAGCAGAGAGAGACCAGAGAGAGAGACCAGAGAGAGACCAGAGAGAGAGTTCTAAAATTGCAATATTGCTCATTTGCAATTACAGTATTCACTATTTACATGTACAGGCTCAGCAGTTCTTATCGTACAGTCGGACAGCAGCAGGAAGGACAGACCTACAGAACGTCTCTTTCACACAGCGAGGGTGAATAAGTCTGTCACTGAAGCTACTCTCCAGAGCATTAGTGAGAAAAACACAATTAATTGGTTTTACTACTTTTTTATGATCTGGGTCGCGTTGTCTGCAGTGACCGCGCACAATACTAAAGAGCTCTCCATAACCTGGCAAACCTCCAACCTGAGTGACCTGCTCCACCCATACACACCGCTCTCTCTGCTCTTCATCTGCTGCTCTCCTCACTGTCCCCACAGTCAATATGACCATGATGGGGGCCAGAGCTTTCAGCCACTCTGCCCCCAAACTATGGAACACTACCCATTCACCTTCAACAGTTGGACTCCCTGGACATTTTCAAATCAAATCTAATAATATTAAAAATGCATCAGTAATAGCGCTTTTTTGGCTTCATAGGTCTGACAGGATCTGACTTTCACATCTCAAAACCTACCATACCTACTATATTGACTTTGAGTTTATGTAATATTTTAAATGCATTCTATTCTGTATTTTCAATATAGAGTGAGATGTTTTAATCTATTGTAAGGCGTCCTTGGGTGTCTTGAAAGGCGCCTTCAGGTTAGTGTGTAACCCCACTGTTATTTTGCCTTTTACTTATATTGCTTGCCTTTAATTTTTGTTTATGTCTGCATGGCGCTCCACCTATGATAAACTACTTCATAAACTGCTACGAGAATCATTTTTAATACATTCGTTTCAAGTTTTTTGGTTTGAATACCCTGGCTATATTATACATACAATGTGACTGATTAATATTCAATTAAATCCTATGTTACAGCACACATTATATCATTTATGCCACCACAAAAAAATATCTGATAAGTGGTGATGATGCAGGACACTTGATATTCAACAACATTCATGGACATTGGTCCTCCGCCCCTTATGGACCATGTGTTTTTATCATTTTCAATTACTCATATTTCTATCATCTATCTACTATTATTGCTACTCTATTTCTATTACTATTATTTCTTCTGTTTAAACTGTCTGATTCTGAGTCCTCCAAGATAATTAAAAATGACTTTTAACCTTGACTTGAACATCACTGGAGAAGGCCAATCCCCAAGATTGTTCCAAACACAGACTGCCATACATACATACGAACAAATATATTTAGATTTCTGATGCATTTGCGTTTGTGCCTTTTCCAAAGTGAATAAGACATATTCTGTGCACAGACAGACAGCTCCTACCGTTGTTGCATAACCGTAAAGACAGCTCGCTGAACTTGTCAAAGCTTCCCCATGCCACCTGCTGTGCACCGCTCATGTCTGAGCCCTCAAGATGGAATTCAACAAATACTCGCTCTCTCTCTTCTGTCTTTCTGCTGTGGGCCGCTCGTGTGTTGAAAGCATGCGTGCAGACAAGAAGCTCGGGGTCCTTTTCTGGTGAACAGTGTTGTATAATTTATGTGTATTTTTAGAGTTTTAGAAAACCCTGAAAAGAGGTATCCTTCTAGTATTTGGACATAAAGTAATTATACATGGTTATGATGTGGATTTCACAAGTGTAGAAGCGTTAGTTAGTCCGCTTTACCCTGTCTCTATAAACAGGCCACAGCATGTGCGGGTGCCCCCTCTCGCCTGAACTTTCACTCCTGACATAGACCGTCGAAAGACTGCACTACAGTGAGTGAGAGTTTGGCTAAGATGTGTGTGTTTTCCAGCATTTTAACAACACCCATCGCCAAGCTTTTTGACCACTCAGTCCTCTCTGCACCTGAAAAACACTTATTTTTTTCATTTGATTATAAACTATTTGTACTAGCATTTGAAAGATTCTGTCTCAACACAGGCGACAGGGGCTCAGTCGGTAGAAAATTGACCCTTGGGCCTTAAGGTTGTGGGTTCAATCCCACCACAAGACCTACTCAAACTGCCCCGACTCGTGTCTGCTGTCATTGTGTCCTTGGGCAAGACACTTAACCCCACGTTGCCTGAAGCCCCCGCTGAAAGACCAAGGATGTGTCACCGCTGACGGAGGAGCAGCCATCTTCCCGAGGACCCACCACCTTCAGGGGAATCAGAGGGGCTGGTGCTATGAGCATTGGCAGCTCTCATTGCAACCCCCTGACCCAGAAATGGACTTATAAAGGGGTAGAAAATAATTGAATGTCCCAACGCAGAACGTATCTGTTGCATTTGACCCAATTATTGAAGCTGTGGAACCCTGTCCGAAATGTGGCCCCTATATTGCAATTTCCAAAAATTAAGACAGTATCTAGAGGATCACCAAACACAATTTGAAAGTAATGCATTTTTCCATCCATTCCATAAAAAAAAAACAAATAACATCAAGCAAGAAAACGCATGTCTCTTTAAATATAAAAAAAAGAAAAGAAAAGTATATCCCTGTAACTTTGTCCTCAGATAATCTATCAAACACACTCCACCTTTGCCTCCCTCTCTCTCCTTCTGTCTATCTTCAGTCGCTGCCCGTGCCATTACCGCTGGGCTGGCGTGTGCATTAGCAGGTAAGTAGCTGGTGAATCAGGGGATTGGCAGCTGAAGAGTTGAAGCAGGCGAGGCTAACAGCGCAGTATTCGCTGTGCTCAGAGGGAAGGTGGGAAGAGAAGCTTACCGCCTATTTTACAGCAATTAGACAGCTCTGTGTTTGGGTTTAGCCTATAGTCTCCCCTCCACAACTCCCACGCATGTCTCTGCACCTCCCCCTACTCTTTTCTGAGGCTCCGTTACTCGGCTACTATTTTCCTTCCAGAAACCGAAGAGCGTTTGGTGTTATATTATTACAGAATATATAATGTACAATGGACTTCAGATGAGTTGTAGAGTTGAAGAGGAACAGCTTCAGCCTGAATGACACAAGAAGGTTTTTGGAAAGAAAAACAGACATGCCTTATAGCAGGGATAACGATCTATACATGTTAAAAGAAGAGCAATGTTGTGCTGAAAGCTTTACGGACGAGCCAATATGCTGGTTCAGTTTGGAGTACTTATAAGAATCTAATTTCCCAGCCATTAAATAAGACACATGGAGAGATGGTCTTTGTTCTACGAGGCTATTTATTGGCAGCTTTAGAGTCTCAGCAAGGTCTTGTCTGGTCCCACTAGCTCTTGCAAAAGTCTGGTTTTCGCAGAGAAGGATGGTGTCTCATATAGGCCTCCAACACTTATCAGACACGTAGACAATGGAAAACACGACTCTAAAATTCACACATGGTTTGTTAATGACCAACTTCAGTATGCAGACCATGCAGACATACAGCATGACTGGGAACTGAACATATGGTTGCAGCAGCGTGGGCATTATAGGATAGCAGTGATGTGACCGTATTTTTTAGAGAACAGTTTTTCACATTCAATTCTATTTATGTTTGTATAGCCCTAAATCACAACAGGAGTTATCTCAAAACTGTTGAATTCGCCAACACAGATCAGAGAATAAAACACAAAAAATGCAATGACAGCACGACTCGACTCAACTGTCCCCGGTGTGCTGGAGTTTCCACCGGCTCGCTTTAGCCGATACTCGGTATTGCTCGCTGCATGCCGTGATGTGTGTATTCATCAAACTGAAATTTCCCCACTGTTGGATGAATAAAGGACCTTCTTCTTCTCTTCTTTTTTGTAACGGCTTGGCCCTGGCCGAGTTGATACCAAGACAATCTGACTTTGATGAACGTCAATTGTGATTTGTCAGAGGTGCTGTCAATCACTCTTTAGCCTGTACGTCAGCTGTTGTGAAAAACATAACAAATTGCCAAGTTGCCTCAAGTTTCCTGCTGAAAACTATAATGGCGTCCGTACAGAAAACAATTCCCTGGTTGCTGAATGAGGTTAACATCTTCCTCAGTTTGGTTGGAGAGGACAAAATGCAGCATGAGCTCAATGGTGCCATGCGGAACCAGAAGGTTTTTGTGCAGGTAGCTTGGTGCTATGGATATCATCGGACATCATCACAGTGCAGGGAAAAAGTTAAGAAGCTCAAAAGTGACTACCGTAAAATTAAGGATCACAATAGCAAAAGTGGCTCGAACCGAAAAGCCTGGAGGTGGTTTGACCAAGTGAATACAAGTTACGGTCGTCGGCTAGCTAACACCGACTCTGCCTCATCCCAGCTCACAGATTTTGAGTTTGAGAGGAATTTTAAGTATTTGGCTTCAATCAAATGCAAAAAATATCTGGTCTTATACGCCGAACGTGTGTCTGTGTGTTGTTTTGGAAGTTTAAAACAACCCCCGGGGACGATGGAAACGCTCTCAAAAAGAGTCGAGTTGAGTCCAGTCGAGTTGAGCCGGTGGAATATGGAGCCATTGGTCCATATTGATTAGCAAGCAATAATATACATTTTGTACCCCTTTGTACACTGTCCACTTATGGAGACAGACTGAATGCACGGACTGAATGTGGCTTGTACTGACGGCAAGAGGATAATGCTTAGGGTCACCTGTTGGAGCAGTTTGAGCCGGCACGGTGGCTGAGTGGATAGCACTCTTGCCTCTCAGCAAGAAGGTTTTTTTCTGAGTGGAGTTTGCATGTTCTCCCCGTGTCTGCGTAGGTTTCCTCCGGGTACTCTGGTTTCCCCTACCACTGAAAATATGTACAATAGGTCTGGCATGCGCCTCATGTACTGGCGACCCCGCTCCCATCTCTTTGTGGAGTGAGAGGACAAAATGCCCAAAAAATACCAATTGTTACCCGCTTTGTGACTCTCGTCTGTGAAAGGCGCTATATAAATAAAGATTACTTACTTACTTACTTACTACCCGTCCTTCTGTGCTGTTCAGACTCAAGTACTGCATGTGAAGGCTCGAGGACTTAAGAACTGTATTACCATGCAATATTTCTCTGGTGTGTGGACTCAGTGGTGTCTGAGCCTGTGCCGAGTCTGATGTCTTTGTTGTCGTCCTGTCTTGATTTTTAATAATTTCTTTAGACCATTTGTGTTCGTAACAAAGCTCAATTTTGAAAGTGCAGTGTATGGATATGGTTGAAGTGGCTGGGATGTGATTGGGAAGAAAAAACCTAAAGCTGTAATTTTTTGGTATTTTTTAAATGTATTTTTTAATATAGGCAAACAGATTTTTTTTTTAAAAGTCTGATGTTTGATTTTGTTCAGCGCTTATGTTCCAGTGGTAAGGGTCTGTCGAGATATCGAGAAGGACTGCAGTGTGCTGGTAAACTAACTTCATTCCATCAAGCTTTGTATTTTCATGTTGTCGTTATGGTGAAAATATAGAATATAAAATAAAAATTAGCTCAGCAGAAATTGTTGCAAAATTCTTTTCTGGATGTCTCTGGATCAACACATGTATCTGCCTTTTCCCTGTACGCTCAAATTCATCTCTGTCTCTGTTTCCCCACCTGAATGACGTGTTTACATGCAGCTCTACCGCCTTGGAATCGCAGCACTTTGGAATCGCAGCACCTTGGAATCACAGCACCTTGGAATCGCAGCACCTTGGAATCGCAGCACCTTGGAATCACAGCACTTTGGAATCACAGCACCTTGGAATCGCAGCACCTTGGAATCGCAGCACCTTGGAATCGCAGCACCTTGGAATCGCAGCACTTTGGAATCGCAGCACCTTGGAATCACAACGCAGCACCTTGGAATTGCAGCACCTTGGAATCACAACGCAGCACCTTGGAATCGCAGCACCTTGGATTCACAGCACCTTGGATTTAACTATCTAATCTTTTATCTTATCTTATTTCACATCTCTCTTCATCAATTTCATCAAATTGGAGTAGATGGAGAATTTGATTGTCACAAGTGCTTTGTAATACGGTCCTCCCACCTCTTAAAGCTGCACTAACTGACTTTATTTTTGTATTAATTACTAAAATGCTATCCATGTCCGTGTAGGGCATTGGGATATACGTCCTTTTGAAGAAAAAGTAGTGCAGATTTGTGCTGGCGTGACATTATATTTTAGATCGAGTTTTGATGAAAAAAGGAAGAGAATGTGTTTCGGGTCGCAGATTGTGACCAATCACAGCGAACCACTGGCCCCCACTTTCGTGAGAAATCTACAGGTCCGTTAGCATAGACGGCTGAGTTAGCACAGACGGCTGAGTTAGCACAACAAGCCGAGGAGCTAACCTGAAGCTTCCTCGTCTTCGTCACCGGTTACTGCTTACACAGCGAGACAGCCATCCAAAAGAAAGTCTTGTTCCTCCGCGCTTCCCGGTTCTATCGTTCTATGGTCACGCCATCCACGTGAAAATCCATATCCATGTATTATCCATATTGAGAGACACTAGCTCCGTCCCAACAGTGAGTGTGTGTGGGGGGCGATAGCTTCGTGGGTGCGGGGAGGGGAGCAGAAAGAGAGAGGCCAGCGAGTCTGCGGCTTCAAAATCCCAAAGTCAGTTAGTGCAGCTTTAAGTGTTTCTTCCCATTGTTATTCTGAAACAAAAGCACATACACATTTCACCAAAGTTATTTGATGTTTTTTATTTTATTTTGTGTTTTGTGTATTTTGTTGGGACAGTGTGGATTGTAGCTTTGGGCTAGTTTGCATTTGTCGGCCCACAGTCACAGTCACAAACACACACTCATACACCCTGAATTATTGTACATGTTTTGCGATAGGGGAGACCAGAGCACCCGGAGCACCAGGAGGAAACCTACGCAGACAAATTATGAACATGAAAATTCCACACAGTAAGGAATTGAACCCAGGACTTTAGCGCTAACCACAGTGCCACCAGGTTTTTTTTTTCTTCCATTATTTCTTTATTTTGAGACTTACACCTAATTATAGAGCCGCTAAGTGGGTCACATCCAGGGCCTGTTTATTCTGATAAATCACTGGTGACAGCAGACAAAGCAGGTTAGCTTTTGTTTGCTGCTACGGAGCATTGGTTTATTGATTTTTGAGGCAAAGGTTGATGAATGAGGGCTGCTATCTGTCGTCTTACTGTTATAATGTCTCACTATGACATTTAAAGGATTATGGTATAGCATTTGCTGTTTCAACAAAAAGTAGCGAGACGATAGGCTGCTATTTTATGGTTTTTGTTTTTATAATTGGCCTAATAATCAATGTCTACACAGAGCCAATAAGTGTCGCATGTGGCTACAGTTTGAGAAAGTACAAATATATATTTTCAGAACTCATCACATGGGCTCAGACATGGCCCAGTGAATCAGTCAGTCAAACCCACACAGCACAGTCTGGGAATCAGATATTCACACAATGTCCTCTCTGCTCCGACCAGACAAGACCGGGCAACAGAAAGAGCGGTTTGATAAATCCATACAGAACATAGAGCTTTGTAAGAATGGTTAACGGAACCGATCAGAGTTTTGTGTCTGCAGCCAAATAGCACAGAGTCTGAGTTGCTCTCCTTATGGAGGCCACATCAGTCAAACCCAAAAAGGTTCATTTATTCTGTATATTGTTCAGTTTACAAGAAAATGTGTTGTTTCTTTTATTTACAGGAAATCAGTGTTTTCACTCATTTTACTCGTAGGATTTGGATCATGAATTATTTTTGCCTGTTATACGCCACAAAGTACGGCATTTAAACACAGATAAGATAAACTTTATTGATCAATGGAGAAATGTACATGTCACATTTGGCATTAATAGAATCACTGAGGTCAGTAAGACAGAAAGTGTGCAAACATGTTAAAAAAGGTTCAAATATAGTCTCTTTTGTGCAAAACACAAAATCAAAAGTGATAGCAGTGTGAGTTTTTCAGTCCTATCGCAAAAAACACATCATGAAATTCAATTCAATTCAAATTAACTTTATATAGCCCTAAATCACAATGGCTGTGATCAACAACTTTGCAAAGTTGTTGATTCTCCAACACAGATCAGAGAATCAAACCGGTAATCAAGGCTGCAGAGTTCTATGTTTGTATCATATTGTGTTTCAAATTGTGTTGTGACGTGTGACTGTTTTCAATGAAAAATGTAGATCAGAGAATAAACCCTAATCTTGACTCAAACACATCGGAGCCATTGGTCCACAGGGGGCGGAGGACAAATAGCCGTAAATATTAACAAGTGTACATGAATGTCGTGGATCATCCCTGTCCTTAGACCCTCCTCCATTGGAGGAGGAGGGTCTAAGGACAATTCATCAAACAATTCAAGATGCTTGGTTGATTCATGAGAAATAGCAAATTGGCTGAGTGTGTTGATTTTTTTCCTTGTACTGATGGGACTGCATCGTTGAGAGTGTCTTGTATATTGGTGTCCAACAGAACCTTGAAATCTTGAACCTAGAACAAGGATTGACATGCTCTTGACCAATCGTTCATTTGGTTTAGTGACAGACTTTCTCTAAATGGAGAAATGTGCACTAAGCATGAATCCATATATTTTGTTGTTCAATTTAAGTCAGAGATTCTCGTCTACAGCAGAACGTTCATTTTCCCTCCACACCACACAATTGATGGTACAATAATTGAAGTTTTTTATTGTTGTAAATCGTAAGGTTCATTACAACAAAAAGACTTACGCGTCTACTTTAATGCGACAGAAATAACACTCAAACTTAGTGTTTTTTGGGAATATATCACGATTTTAGAGACTGTAAAAAGCAGAAGACAACAGCAGGAGTGTTACAAAGACATAATAACACTAATAACAATAATAATCGTTAATCCACAGTTTTTTAAGCCCAAAATAGTAAATGTGACACAGAGTAAGAGGCATTTAGTTTTTAATGCAAATGATTAGGAGCCAAAGCGATGCCCACAGTCCTCATTAGTCCCTAACCCTCATTAGTCCTTTGTTTTTTTCTTTAGTGCCTGTGAAGCACTTTGGGCAGCTGGTGTTGTTGTAAATGTGCTATACAAATAAATCTGACATTGATTCCTTTTCCTCAGTTGGTTACTCTAGTTTGTTCCACTAGTTCCACATCATTGGAGGTCCTATGGAGAGGCAGCAGTCCTGATATTGAACTGCATCCCTCTGGCAGCGACAACCATGTGTAGCAGCAGCAGTCCATCAAAAAGAGGAGGCGCTGATGCCGCATTACACTTTCTACAAACAGTTTATATAGTAGAACACAGAGCATTTTTACATTTTACATACACTTTGGGATACTGGGATGCATGTGTCACGTGGTGAAGTGAAGGACTCAAAACACAGAAATGCAAAAATATTAAGGATTTAAAGAAGCAATATGTAAGATTTTCATGTCAAGTCATCATTAAATGGCAAAAGGTGATAATAAACCAACTGATAACAGTAGATCAGTCGGGAAATTCAAATTTCAAAATTAGTTTCACAGCCCCTAAATCTAGTAATTGTTTTAATTTCGATGTCCCACCCTCCACCGTTTTACCAATCAGAAAGTCCATGATCGGGGTTGCCAGAACTCACCTCGTCAAGCTAATCTCACTGGTAAAGTAACATGTGGCCGCAGTACAAAAAAAGGTCTCGATATGATTCTCAAATCATGTATGACAAAACAAGGAATAAAATTAGGATTTCTATCTGGGCCTTTTGTGAAAAATATGTTGGTTATAGATTTGTTGTGGGAAAAACTCTTCTCTATTCAGCTACTATGGTCCCAGCTGGATTTGTCTGGATATGCCAGGTTGCATATCTGGCAACCTGAGTCAGGTCGAGTGCAGTACCACATTTGGCCAGATTTGTACATGTTTCTCCTTTAATGTTGAAAGTCCAAGGTAAAAACAAACCTTTATTCACTTTTTTGCTCAAATATCAAAGATTGCTATTACTTGTTTTTACAGTATATAACCCCCAGTTTTATATGAGAAAATTACCAAAGTGTTTGACTTTTCTGCTGCCACTTCAGATTGTCTCTGACTGTTTTTTTTAGCTGTCCAATCAAATGTGACCCAAACACTGCTCTTGAGATCGACTGCAAAGGGCAGAGATCCAGTTCCTTACGTGTCGGACAATAATTTCTGCTTTATTGTATAAGCGTGTTGTTCTGGCTGGACAGGCAAAGCACGGCAGACACTTTTCATAATACAGATCACCTCCAATGAAAACAAGAGGATGCATTGGATCGGACTGCTCCAAATGCATCGACAGTGGGCTGAGGCTGGTTCTGGGGTGGGGGCTGGTGTCTGACAGCTGAGATCATGGAGAATACAGATGCGTTTGGTGGAGGGTAATTTGCAGCGCTGTGTGTTGCCTGACTTGATTGATTGTTTCCAAGGAGCTCCTCGGTGCACTTTGTAGAATGGGAGAACGAAATGCAAACTAGCTCGAAGTCGCTGAATGACACTGATTGCCGACGTGGCAGTTAAAGCCCAAATAACATGTCGGGGAAAACATATGGTGTGTGTCTATTCAAGTCTGGAGAGGAGATGAGCACCGTTTTATGTATGGGGGAGATGAGCCTACACGTTTACAAGCGATTACACAGAGGAAGTGCTATCTCTATAATTAGCCATCATATAATCAAATACGTATTCATTGCTACGAGTAGATCTCACTGTACTATATTTAGAACCCTTTTCTGTAATCTTGAAATATGTTGGATTTTGAGTTTTATTCTGTCTACTATGGAAAAACTGTGTAACTAGTTTTGCTGAGTAAAAGCTATGATGCACCACAATGATTATGTTTTTGGTGTACTCTAAAACTGTCTCCCTGTTAGGTTTCTAGAATCATGCTTGTCATGTATTTCTATTTTATCTCATTATCTCTACTGTATGTCAAGTTCTAGGGTCGTTCTGAAAATAAGTTTTGGCTGTAAGCACCATAATGCATGCACCAGACTCTATGACAGTTTGTCTATGTTACTGTATTTTCCCTACTCAAATAAACCAAAATAAAATAATATTGATAATACAAACCAACAAATCCTCTTTAAGCTAGAAATGTGTGAGTTCAGCGCCCTCTAATAAAGTCTCCTTGTAAAATATATTTATGTTTATCAACTAATACTACTAATGTATTGCTTAAAGGGGAAAATGAGACTAATATATGTATTTTTCTTTTGGCTATATGAGTGAATATGTGTTTAAACTTTAGAGAAAAGACATGTTTCAGAGTGGGAGAGTGGTCTCCTGGACATAGAGGGGGAGAGTGGAGCTGACTCACTGCAGGTAAAGCTGCTAAAGCAGATGACAAGTGGACAGCTGGTGTCTGCTGCTGTCATATTAATGACACTGGAGACTGGTACAAGGCACTTCCACTGCAGCTCCGCATGGGGGGAGACAGGGACCACCAGCAATACTAAAACATGAGTGCTCAACCAACATAAACATATCATTATTCAAGTCATCATTCAACAGAATGCAGCAAAATGACAAACCATACTACCACACTGCAAAAAAGGATACAATACGAGGTAATAGTTGCTTGAATTTGAGTTCATTCTTAAAACAAAACTTGCCAATGGGACAAATCCAATTAGTGTTATTTCAAGAAATGTTGCTTTATTTTCTCATTCCAAGGGAGAAATTTCTTGTATATTTTGAAAACAAGATTCTTTAGCTTTTTGCATTCAGTCAAAATGTGCTCAAATGATTTTGCCAAATTTGAGCCATTTTTTACTTATTTTTCTTCACTTTTTGCAGTGTACTATAATCATGTTTTTAAAAGACCCAATGTAAAGTCGTCATAAATCCCATGTACTGTATGTCTCCCACTACTCCACATGTTTGGGTCAATAGTTCAACACTGAAGGGGCGTCTGAAAGCTGTTTGCTTAATGGGAGTTAATGAGGCTTTGTTAAGTGCTGGGTCAGTCCAGAGTCCACTTTAGTGAGGGCAGAAAAGCTGATGCAACGGCTCACGACTCACTGCCAAAGCTATTATGGTCAGATGTGTGGTCACTGCTCGTTCCCAGATACAACCTCATGCTATGGAGTCATCATTTATACGGTCGCTGTAAAACATTATTGGTCATCATTATCACAGGGCATGTTCCTAAATGTAATGAGGAGATTGACTCACACCCAGAGCCTTGTAAATGATGTGCACTCTCTGAGGTGAAGGCCAATGAAACTTTATGTAACATTGTGGTTTCAGAGCAAGAAGCCAAGAACAAGACTAACCTTAAAGAGATTAAAAACAAAACACACGGTGGTGGTAGTTGAGAGTCATACATGTGAATATTCTGTCTCCCATCCGAGTGCTGACCAGGCTCTGACTCGCTTTTTCAGTCAAAATCAGACGTTGAAATTTTAAGTCCGGCCACACAAAAAAAGGATGAATGTTTTATGACGAGTTTCTTGCAGGGTCACAAAGGCTGTAAAGGAGCTGGTGCTTCATAAGATGTTTTATTCTGGCGTTAGCTGCACACAGGCCATAGCTACAAATGTCAGCTGTGGTCTGATTCAGATCTGACTGAAATGCAATACTGATCTGCCATCACCTCCTCAAAACCATCCTTCTTCAGCAATCCGCTGCTAGTACTGGGGCTAGGTTTGGATTTAGATTCAGGCCTAGCACTGGGGCAATAGTTTTGGGGTTAGTTTATGCTAGAATTGTGGCTAGTTGGGGCTCTGGTTGTCAGAGGACTTTGGCTCTGGGTTCTGCTTCTTCATTCTCATTTTAGATATGATTATCTTTATTTGTCCCACAGAGGGCAGATGTCAGTGTTTCAGTGCACATACTGGACAGTAGTAAGAGCACACAAGTATTAATAATGATAAGCATTTTATATTCATGTAGTGTTTTGTTGGACACTCAAGATGCTGCATATGACTTTATTCGTTGACGTCATTCACTGTGGTGATAAACTACCACTGTAGCCACAACCATTCCTGCACACACCAGATTCCTTTTTGGCAATGTGGGTGAAGTGTCTTGTCTGAATAAACAACAGTTTGGCACTTTACTGCCGCCACTGCCCCACTGTGACACCAGTTCACAAAGTTTTGTCATTCACATTCGTAACAAATAAGACAAGCCCTTGATTTTCTCCAATTAACTTTGGAAGAAACAATACTGCAACAGGTTTTGCATATTTTACTACACCCTGACTTCCTGCTCACAGGATCTAAGGAAGAAAAAAAAACATTTTTTTAATGGAGCATGCTTCTTTGCTGGACGTTTACTTCAGTATTTTCATCTGCACTCACATGTGTCCACGCACATACATACACATACACACTTATTACCAGTTACTGCATTTACTTAATGCAGTAACAATATGATCAATATAATCAATATGACGATGTGTAAACCAATCAGAGAGCACAGAACCAGAACAGATTTTATCAAGACTTTATCTGGACACTGTCACTGTCTCGTGGTGAAAGTAACAAAACCTGCCACACTCTAGCTTTCTTCCTTTTGTTCTGCAACAGTTAGAACTGCACTGGTTTGAACAGGTTTGGAACTGCAGTGGTGACCAGGGGGGTCATAACCGTTATGAGGGTTCAAATGCAGTTCAAATGCAAATTCTCATCAGTAAACCTTACATCGATTGATGGAGCAAACAAATACAATCTGGTGCTTTGTTGGTAGTTTTGTGTTTTGAAGCAGGAGATCTCAGGGTCTTGTTCATGAAGGAAGGATGGAGTGTGAGATTGACAGGTGGGTCGCTGCAGGCTGTGCAATGACCAAATGGACGAGATTGCAGATACAAATGGTCAAAATGAGCTTCCTACGCAGAGTGGCTGGGCACACCCTCAGGGATAGTGTGGGGAGCACGGGAGAAGCTCAGAGTAGAGCCGCTGCTTCTCCATATCGAGAGGAACCAGTTTAGGTGCACTGTCCTGGATGCCTCCTGGACGCCTCCTTGGGGAGGTGTTGCAGTTATGTCCCGCCGGGAGGAGACCCTGGAGAAGACCCAGGAAACGTTGGAGGGACGCCTTGGATTTACCCTGGATGAGCTGGAGCTGGAGGAAGGGAGTGTGTGGACAAGGGCATTTCTGTTTAGTCTGAACCCCCTGCAACCCGGCAACGAATAAAGTGGAAGAAATTGGACGGAGTTCAAAACTCTTTAACATTAGAGAATATCACCTGTCAGCATTAAATGGACGGAGTTTAAAATTATTACACAGTTGTGAAAAAGGGTTGAATCAGTTGCTCCACCAGAAGATACACTTATGTGCAAATGTGTGTGTATTTATTTGTGTAAATAAATAATATGATCTATTTACATATTACCCAATTCTAGTTAAATTAGCATACTGAATGCCTGCTGCCACTTCCTGCATATAGTGCCAATACCCAGCCATGTTGTACCCTCGTCATGTTCTTGATAAAACTTTGTGACTAATGTAAAAATAAATATTAAGCAACACATCTAGAAACACCTGATCACATAAACATCTTACTACAAAATAAATGTCCTTTTCCCAACAATACATAATACCAGCAATATGCACAAATGTCTCCTGCATTTGAAGGCACTTTGTCCGTAATTATAAAGCCGAGTGTAGTTATCATTGTGCTTAAGTGTAAGTGCAGCTTTCGTCTTGTCTCTTGTGTCTGTATGAGTCAGCCGCTGCAGAATGGAGAGGCTCACTTGACCCTGAGAAGCAGCGGTCCACCCTGCCCTTCACTGCCGCCCACCACAATATCTTTGCTAATTTGCAGTGCGACTAATATTGACACTGTCGACAGAGAGTCTGCTGCAGAGTAAGGATAGGTTTGTTCACTCACCCACAAAACAATCAGGTGGAATTGTGTTCTAAAGAAATTGTGAATATAAAATAATCACCTCCATAATCACCTGCTTTCTGGCGGATTAAAAAGATGAATATATTTCCAAATGCTCAGACATGTTAAAAGAGGAAAATTCAATTAAATCAAATTAATTATTTCTAAAACAACTTTTTGGAGCTGAATAATCTCCAACATGATGGCACTTGCATTGAATGGGTCAAATGCAGAAAACACAGGGGAAAAAAAGTCTAAATAATAACAATAACCTTAATTCCATTTGAAGGTGTCTTTGAGTTTCCAAAAAAGCCCTACATAAGTATAATGATGTGGTGTTATTAAAAAGTAAGCTCTCAGTCAAACACCATTCATGCACACAAACAGGAGAACACAGGCATCCGCTGTGTTTTCCATGTTTTTATTTAAGTAGTAAAAAATTCTATAAAATGAAAAACAAAATTGTAAAAAGTTGCTTAGTGGACCTTTAAAGGTGGAGTAAAGGATTCAGGTGAGCGTAGCAGTTGCACAGACTCAAAACTTCCCATAATTGTCTCCACCGTTCGAAGGATGTCCCGATGTTGACTCGAGATTTCGCCCTCACTGCGTCCCGAGTCTTCTTATATGACGCATTTTCCTCATCTGATTTTCTTGTCCATAAAAACAACAGGGCGGGTGTGTGGCAAATGTGAAATTGACACTTTCTGTTCAGCCCTTTTAGGTGTTTTAGAAAATCCCACACTCAACAACAACTCAGGTGTGTGCACTGACAAAAAGCAGGGGGGAGAATGAACGCATCCTATGGTTTCGTTCTGTTGGTCCGCTTCAAAATATTTATAATCGATGAAATGATTACTTTTGGAGGATACAGGCATCTGATCATGTCCATTCCCATTTGAATACATGACAACTTGACTATCTAAAAAAAAACAAAAAACAATTGTGTGTGGATAAATGATGCACCCTTAAGTACTGCTTTATAACTTGCATTCTGCTTGTGATATGAGGTTGATACAGTAGAGTTTGAGGAACTGCACATGTATCACTAATTTATAAGAACATTTTACAATATGAATACACTAATGAATCGCTCTCTAGACCTACATGCTTCCACTTTCCCAATCTCCATAGTTCATATATATATTGTATTAATGTATTCAATTAAAGTAGTTGCCGTGTTCGCCTGTGTTGCGTATGATGTGAATATTAATTTGTAGAAAGTAGCGTCCTTTGAGCTCAGGGATAATGTTTTTATCAGAAGCTGCGTATCTGCACAAATCACAGGTAGCAAATTTACCAACACACTTGTTTTTAGTTAAAAGCCGCATTTGAAAGTGTGAGAGAAGCACTCAGGCCCTTTTACCGCTGTGCCATTATGGCATTAGCGGTGTCTTCCATGTCTGACTCTCCATTAGCATTGTGGGAAATGTTAATATGGAAGCTAACTTATGTAACCAAAACAGAGCAAGGAGCCGTGTGGAGGCTGTTAATGGACTTCATCTCTGCAAATCTGAGGCTTTATAAAAAGATGAAATCAAGGACAGTAAACAAACAAATGCTGGAAAACCATCACAGCAGACATCTTTGAGTCTACAATTTGAATGTTTTATTGAAATCAACATACAGTATTTCTGTGTTTCTTTGTACAATAGTCTATGCCTCGGATTTGTGGGATAATTTACAGATCACTTTCATATCGTAGTCCTAAAATTGACTTTGTTTGGTCGGACTCCTGTCAATCTGCGTTTGCGCAAACAAAGTCCTTTGTTGAATGCTCCTGTCTTGGCAGCCCCACGTTTTGATGCGCCCTTCAAACTCGCTGTGGACGCGTGTGATCCGTGTGCTTTTTAGTGCAGGTAGTTTTGGGCTTTATAATTTTTTTATTGATTGTTTTTTTACAATCAAACGGTGGCTCTACTCCGAGGAGCTCGGAGTAGAGCCGCTGCTTCTCCACATCGAGAGGAACCAATTGAGGTGGCTCGGGCATCTGTTCCGGATGCCTCCTGGACGCCTCCCTGGGGAGGTGTTCCGGGCACGTCCCACTGGGAGGAGGCCCCGGGGAAGACCTAGGACACGCTGGAGGGACTATGTCTCCCAGCTGGCCTGGGAACGCCTTGGAGTCCTGCCGGACGAGCTGGAGGAAGTGTGTGTGGATAGGGAAGTCTGGGCGTCTCTGCTTAGACTGCTGCCCCCGCGAACCGGCAACGAATAAAGCGGAAGAAAATGGATGGATGGATGGATGTTTTTTATAAGTATATTTTATAGGTTGCATTTTTGTTCATGTTTTGATAAACCTTTTGTAACCTATTTTGTATATTTTGCAGCTCAGGCAGGGAGTATAAAAGCGCTGACCTGGTGCACTCCCGCCCCTCTCTGCTCACCTCTGCTGAGGTGAGCGTGCACGCGCTGTGCGCTCCCTCTTGGTCCTGTTTGTGGCTCCTCAGACGCTGCATGGTTTGGTTACTTTTGTTAGCCATTCGTTAGCCTTCTTTCCTGTCCGCATTTTTGTTTGATCTGGTGGGTCCGGTGGTTACATTTTCGTTGGTGAGGGTGTAGCTAGTTGGGTTTTGTTTATTCTTTAGTTAGGGTATCGGCATCGGATCCGGACGGCCCTGTAAGGGCTGGTTCGGTGTCGGCCCATTTTGTTTGTTTTGGCTGGCCCACCAGGTCCACCTTTAATTTGATTTCTTTGGGTTTTTTGTGTTCTGGACACGGGGTTGGGTTTTTGTGATAAATCTATATATTAAAAAATTATAAAATCTGGAGTTCACTCAAACGAGAAAGTATATAAATAAAATCAATTTTGAACTCTCAACCTGTCTCTGTGTCCTCAAATATGTTATGTCCTTTAGGTCGTAACAAGGGGAATTGTGTGTACACGCTACCCATGCTTCTCCACAACTTCCTCCCTGTCCTCTCCGGTGGGTTCCTTAGCCTTCACGATGCTGTTTAGAGGCCGATACAATTCAATCATTATTGCAAGATGTGAGCATAGAGCTGCCGTTGTGAAACATTCAAAGGCAAATGCAAGGTTAGTTGCATTTGCTCAGTTGGTAGAGCACCTGAACGTCGTGGGTTCAAGCCCACCATGGAACCTTCTCCACCGACTCCCACTGAAGACTGCTGTCGTTGTGTCCTTGGGCAAGACACTTAACCCTGCATTGCCTGAAGCCCCCGCTGAAAAATCAAGGCTGCATCGTCACTGACGGAGCAGCCATCCTCCTGTGGACTCACCACCTGCAGGAGGATCAGTGAGGGGCCGGTGCTCAGTGTACTGCCACCCCCCCGACCCAGAAATGGATTAAGGGGACGAAGATGGATGGATGGATGGTATATGTTTGCTCCTAGAAAGAGATATGTTAGTTTTTACTTTGGTTTTTCACATTTAGATTGCTTCCTGCGTACAGTACATACTTCTTTCTACACATTTCCTCTATGAGCTGCTGGCTGTCAGTTTAGTATTTCTCACTTAGAGTTGAATTGACTAACACATTGTCTGCAGGTCACTGGTGTTTGCCCATTGTAACATAATGCAAGTAGAAGCTTCACCTCGGCAGCGGCTCTAACAAACCGTCAATGGAAAATGCACAGAGAAATGTCATAAGTCACTGTCACATAAGACACTATGCGCATTGTGCGCTCTGCAGAGGAAGTGATCGGCCGCAGCCTTCCATCGCTGCAGGACCTGTACGTTGCCCGAGCTCGAGGCCGGGCTGGTCGTATCACAGCCGACCCCTCTCACCCTGCACATGGACTATTCCAACCACTCCCCTCAGGCAGGAGGCTGCGGTCCATCAGGACTAGAACCTCCCGCCACAAGAACAGTTTCTTCCCCTCTGCTGTTGGACTCTTGAACACTTCGTAACCTGTCCCCCTGCCCTTTATAAAGTCACTTTACTGCCCATCATACGTCACTTTACTTCACTGTACTGCTGTCACCTTACATTGTGTGCACCATGTGCACTTGTATATTGTAAATAGTAACTGTAACTCTATTTTAAATTTAAATTTATTCTTTAGAAGTGTTTTTTATTCTTATTTTTATTATATCTTTTTGACTGTTGCACTGAGCCAAAGCAATTTCCAAGTCTGTGACCTCCTGTTACTTACGTTGGCAATAAAAATGATTCTGATTCTGATTCTGATTCTGATTCTAATGCTTTGTATTTGCACATGAATCTGTCGTATCAGTCCAATCGTGTTTGCTCTCCTGTCATAACACACTCAGACTCTAATGCAGACTGACAGTAGGAGCTGCTGTTATTTGCAATGCGCTTCTCATAGGACAATGCGTAACAATAAAGTCCTATTCTAAAGCCTGCTGCATTATGGATTTTAACAGCTTATCAGAGCCATGAATCACTTTACACTATACTGTACAGTTAAAAACTGGGATACATAATTTTTTTTTAATCTCTCTTAAATAATGCATCTACTTACAGAAAGAGTAAGTACATGCATTAATATTCTGTCTTTATCTTATCACAAAACATGATATCTTTTGTAAACTTGTAGGACAGAGCACTGTTTAATGCATTTGGCTGAGTGACGGTGCCTCTTTTTTTCCACTTTTTTTTCTGAAAAATCCGATCCAATGACGTGACTGAGACCAAAAAATAAATGTGAATACTGCAATACATGTGAAAACTAGTGCTGAAGGATGGATTTTATTACACGGTGACATTTTTGGATATCATTTTTCAAATTATTTGTGATAGCTGTTTGTAATATTGTTTGTAAATGAAAGTATTCTCAATTGTCTGTTGAAATTTTATTTCAACAGACAATAAAATTTAGACAATAAAATAGGGCGGCAGTAGCTCAGTTGGTAGAGCGTTGGCCTTTGAGCCAGAAGTTCGTGGGTTCAAGCCCCGCTCAGGACTTTCACCATCGACTCCCACTGATTACTGTCGTTGTGTCCTTGGCAAGACACTTAACCTCTGGGAACACCAGCCAGGGGCGGCTGCGGCTGTAAAGTGCCAAACTGCTGTTGTGTCCTTAGGCAAGACACTTCACCCCCATTGCCTAGAATGAGTCTGGTGTGTGTGTGAATGGTTGGTGGTGGTCGGAGGGGCCGATGGCACATACTGGTTGCCTCGCTTCTGTCAGTGTGCCCCAGGGCAGCTGTGGCTACTGTAGTAGTTTATCACCACCGTGTATGGAGTGAATGAATAATGACACATGTGAAGCGTCTTTGAGTGTCCAGAAAAGCGCTATATAAAACCGATGCATTATTATTTGTTGGATTCCCGTTTGATGTAGCCTGGCCTTAGCCATCCGCACACTAAGCTCAATAATCATTTCCCTGCATGTAACCTGCATCTGGGTCTGGTCCCCGTGTTTGCGATTACAATCGGGTTGAATTTCATCCGACCAATCAGCGAGCGCGGGAGGCAGGTGTAGTAGTTACTTTAGTTGAGGGTGATTGTGGCGCTACTCCCCACGGGCTCCGTTAGCGGCAAAGGAGATGGCTATGCTAAATGCTAAATAAACAACTCACTCGGGCGCATTACGTACGTCACGGTAAACTCAGATCCAATTGTTTCAATCTGCAAAAGGAGTTAACCCCTCCCACCTGTTCACGGAGCTCAATGGAGCACCTCCAGACCTTAGTACATATTGTCATTTGCACTATGGTGTGGTATGACCGGGCTACGTTTGATGATAGGAAAATGTATGGAACAGTGTGTAGGCATGCACATGTTTAATTGAAGTCAAATGCAATTACAATCAAAACCTTTATTACCAGTCTCCCTCATATATGTGCCCCTCCAGCTCTGACTACTGATTCAATATTCTTGTTTATACATTAGATTTAGATATGTCCCGTATCTAGAAATATTACAGATAGACAGATAGATAGATAGATACTTTATTGATCCTGTAGAAGAAATTCAGGTGTCTAGTAGCAGAAAGAAAAAAAAGAATAAACATGAATACATTTATAAACTTGTTCTATCCCGGCGGTCTATGTATACAATGTTGTTTTTGTAAATATTGTCATATAGCAGCACAGCCCATGTATTTTTGATAATTGAGTTTAGGCTTTCTGTTATCCCGCTTAGTAACCATTACAATATCGGACAACATTTTCCATCCGCACAAAAGGCAAGCATTACAGGCGTGTGCTAGTTATGGTCAAAGGTCATTAGCGCTATCGTATACGTCTGGGAAACATCCACGTCAATACGGCTTGTCGATAAAGTTCAGGAGACATAAGTGTGATGCACCCATAATGCACCAAGAGGAAAAGCATGGCGCCAGTTAAGCAGCCCCTCCCACCTCTTTCTCTGCATAAATCCTTCACAAAGAACAACTCTGACTGCGAGCGCAAACATACAGTACACAGTGCCAGGACACGATCATTATCATGTTATGGAGCCAATTGTCGCTCATTGGCTTTTACCAATTCTCAAAGGTAGAAATCAATGTGTGTGTGTGTGTGTGTGTGTGTGTATGCGTGGACAGTCAAAGGAGCTGTCATACTAATGTCCACTTTGGAAAGGTGGCGGTTATGTTGTTAGTTGCTAATCAGTGGGTAAGGAAAAAAAAACGATTTCTTTTGAGTTCAATAAAATACACATTTGTTTTATTATTTTTTTGTTTTTTTTGACCATTTGTTAAAACCATAGACTGTAAATATGAAGGGACGTGGTCACGCCTATCTCCGCCGTTCTAACTAATGTGCCACAACTTCCGCGGCCTATGAGCCGTTTCCAATAGCCACAGCGACTAAACAAGACGGGTCCAAAACTGGTCCGACTTTTGGTCCATCCTGTAAAGATGTTTTCGAGAGATCAGCTAATACTATATGTTAGCATTGGCTAATTCTTATTCCGGGTCCACCCCCATCGGCCCGGGGTGGTATTGCAAGCATGTCAGCGCACGTCATTTTGGCCACTTTTGAGCCGGGACCTGCCCCCACTGGTTAGAACACATGAAAAGGCATTCAATTGCAAAAGTGATATCATAATAGACAATGAGTACACCAAGAACGTTTGAAAACGAGTAGGAAGTTTTTAGTTTTAGGATTAATATCTATTATGTGAGACTGTTCGGAGGCTGAGTATTGTCAAAGTGGGTGTTATACAGTTTCTCAAAAAATTGCAAAAAATAAGATGATTCTAATGTCCTTTAGGCCGATAACAAATTCTGTCTGAAGATATTCCAAAGGCATCTCTCAAAAAACAGCTTTTTTTGGAAGATGACACGTTTATACCACTAAAGTAAAGTCTATGAGGTTGGAGTCTGTTGGAATGAGTTTTCCTGTTGGGGGTCAGTCAAGTCTAAAATCACACATTAGAAGTCGTAGGTGATAAAATAAAAACAGTAGTGTTGGGTGTGTATATATTATCACCAGTGTTTTCTAGTTGTTCTACTATACAGTATGTGTGAATAATAATGTGGACTGGGGCAAAAGTGGGTGACAAAAATCCGTCAGAGTGGCAGTGGAGTGGAAATGTTCCGTGTGAATGCACTTTTTGATGCATATTCTATTTATTTTGTTCAGCTTGTTTGGCGCAGACCACACTTTGTTTAGTATTATAGTTACATGATGTTTGTAACTGTAAAACATAAAGAAGACCGAAACATGTTGTCTTTAGAAAACATCTTATCTCTTCTAAACTTGTAAGAAAGACAAAAGAGCCCTGTTTAGGCTGAGAGATTCTGGACCTCTCTTTTTTCTCATTCTTAAGCTTTTTTGGCAAAGACCTCAAATTGTATTGACCATATGCGCTCCTCAGATTCCCCAACATTTTCTTCCTGATAGTACAATCAAATGTTTCTGCAACATTATATGGTCTGTTGTTAATGTTGTTTCAACCTTCAATCCTACCTGATAAAATCACAAAAATACATAGTTCAGGCATTTTTAATCTTGGTTGCCTTTCCAAGGAGACAAGTCTAAGAGACAGAGCACAACCAGCTCAGAGTCCTTGATTTAAATTAGTAAGAAGATTCTTTAAATTTGCAGAAAGAATAGAGCTGTTAATTTTTCAAAGCCTGCCGATACGATATGTATACGTACAGTAGATACAAGGGAATGTTTCGGTTATGATATACCATAGTTCTAAAGATTTTTACCCCTATGTCTAGTGCTCTCTTCCATTTTAACAAAAAAATATAATTAATATTTTTTATTCTTTATTCAGATCAGATCAGATTCATTTATTTGCCATTTGCAGTAAAACCACATTGGAAAAACTGCAAAACTACCCCAGTGTGCACCAGACGACACACACCAGAGCTCTTGCCAAAGATTATAATTTACGGTGAATTTATTGAGATTGAAGACTGCCTCTGACTAATTTGAAATATTAATACATCAAAAGACAATGATATCAAACACATTAAATAAATAAAAATCTAAGTATATAAAATAATTGGGAAAACACAGGCATATAACTACACATAACATCTATATTTTAGCTGATTGAAAGGAACAATATCTGTTTTTTATTAGCACGACCCTAGTTAAGAAATTACACATGAAGCAAAACACAAAATTCGCTGGACTTTATAAAGAAGTGGGATACACACAAGCACATACACACACATACATATACAAGTACATACACACACATACATATACAAGCACATACACACACATACATATAGAAGCACATACGCACACATACATACGTATAGAAGTACATACAGTACGCACACATACATATACAAGCATATACAGTACACACACATACATATACAAGCACATACACACACATACATATTCAAGCACATACGCACACATACATATACAAGCACATACGCACACATACATAAACAAGCACATACGCACACATACATATACAAGCACATACGCACACATACATATACAAGCACATACGCACACATACATATACAATCACATACGCACACATACATACATATACAAGCACATACGCACACATACATATACGCACACATACATATATGCAAGCACATACGCACACATACATACATATACAAGCACATACGCGCACATACATACATATACAAGCACATACGCACACATACATTGTAGTCAATAATTCCCTTGACTGGACGTGTACAAAGTTGATGCAAGAGTAAGACAAAGATCTCCAAGTTTAACATCTGCATTTAATTATCTTTACAATCAGATACAGAATATTCAACAAAAAGTGCTCCTAAAACTAATATGTCCCTCTCCTCTACCCCTGCGCTAACCTTCCCCCCAGAACTCAAACCAACAGTTTTATCAAGACGTCTGATGACGTCACTTGTGGGCGTCTCCCGAATGTTCTTTTCGGGTGTGCTGGCGTCCCGTGTCCACTGGGAGGCGTCAGAATGCCTTTGGAGAATCTCCCAGTCTGCCTGAGAGAGATTAGCCAGATGGTGTTTTTGGACTTTTGGCCTCGCCAGAGAGACAAGAATGTTTATTCCTGGAGTTAATAATTTGTCCCGTTTTGAAAGTTGGTATCTCTATGACTGATTGTAGTTTCTCCATTTGACCCTCTTTATTCCTGTTTGCAATCCTTGTCCTTGGGGTTTTTCCCCGTGCACATTCTTCAGAGGGCCTATTTTCAAAATCATTAGTATACAACATTTTAATTATGCAACAGTTTCCCTCTTTTGACCTGATTAAAAATTAGGTCACAATCCACATCGTCGTTTATCATCCATACTTGTGCTTAGTTCCGGCTTGATATCTGTGAAGAGCCAATACAGAAAGACAAACAACACACAACCACATTGAAACATTCCTTCACTAAACTCTTTGATGACCACTGCTGTCATTCTGATTCTTCTTCACCTCGTCTGTAATGTATGCACTAAAACTATTCACTATAGTTTAAACTATTCTAATCTATTTACAAATATGTTTGCATATTTTGCTTTTATTGAGCCCTATTCTTAAACATATGTTTTTATCTAATAAATCTATCTATACGGTGGTTTGCTGTCATTATCAGTGGCTCTGTGCCATTTTGTGGGGCTTTGCTCATTTTTCCAAACACATTTTGTTGAACCAGGAAGTGCTGTCACTTCCTTCTCTCAGACCGTTTGGGATAAATGTACATCGTTAATCAAATTGGTATTATCCGTACAGGAGCTAATCTATTTTAGCAGGTTTTTTGGGGTCAGTTACTCTACCATGGTATTCGATTTTCTAATCCATATTGACAAGTCGACAGCTCTTAAAATTCTCAAAACTACCTAAAGATCTACTTTTGTGCTATACCCAAATACATTAAAATTTTTTCAAATGTTTTTGAATCTGTGTTGGTTCTAATCGATCTCATTAATCTATCTCATTAGCTTTTTGCATTGTCAACATTCACCCATGTTTGAAACAAGTGAATTTGACAGTATCTAATAAAACTGTGCATAAACTGTAATGAACTTTATCTACCTTTGAAGTAAATACTTTTAGACATAATATGAAGGAAATGGTCCTTTTACCGTTTGATATTAGCCTTGGCTAAAAATAATCCCTATTTTTGAAAGCATCTATGGTTGATGCATTTATCTATTCCTATTTTTACTCTATTGTGACTCTAAAGCTCGGTTGCAGCTTGAGCAAAGGCATATTCCCAATTTTTGAGTTCTGATTGTAACAATTGCATTGGCAATAGACGATTTTTTATTGGCCGGTTCTTGTTCTGCAAATCATTATTCTATGTATTGTATTTCAGACAATTCCAAAAACAACACAGTCGTTCTCCAATATTAAAGACATACATCTAAATCAAGTTGCCTGAAAGGGATTTTAACTATTTTAAAACGTTCTCTACGATTATAAGGCTATGAAATTAATTATTTAATAAACAAAAGCACATTCATGGCTTCTGTCCGCTGCTTATAACTGTTTAAAGAGTTGTCCCAAACTTAATGTGTGTAAATACATCAGCTGTTTGTAATAAACAATAACATTTAACCTGTTCTCCAATGGAGCAGCTCAGAGGCTGCGTCAAGAGCAATGTTATATTTGAGCTATTTTTAGATTTAAAATTGTGTTAAAGCCTGTCGTTCTATGTCTGCCATTTTAATACTACTCTCTATAAACACCTCTGCACCAGTTCCTACAGATGTGGAAAACAGAAACATCTAAAATCTGACTCCATTTGATTCCTTTTTACTTTAGTTATTAGAACAATTTGACCTTATTGATACTTATTTCCACAATAGAACTATTTTGATTATTCACTAGTCTAACTATTATTACTATTGTTTATTCTGACACTTCAACCTATAGCTCCTCGAATCCAATGACATTATAGCTCCAGACTATTTCATTCTATTCTATTATTATCTTATTATTATATGATCTATTATCTTAAAGAGTAGATTCGTTTGATGTTATAAGCGCTATTATTTCTCCTTTTGAATTTGCACAACACTAAATTTAGAATGACCCCCTATGGGACAAATATAGAATTTTATTTCATTTTGGCAACTCCGAAAATTACTTAATAATTTTCCCATTTTGCTTTTTTAGGCTGCCCTTTCTATTATTTATTTGTTCTTGTAAATATATGTTTTACACTTCTTTCTAATGATTTAGAAGGTTAAGGACCATGACCACCTATGACAATACAATACTCCCCTCTGTTGGTCGGTCCAAAGTATAAAACATGCATCTGTATGTGTGTGTAGATTACTGTTCCAATCCTGTTGCTCCTCCCGGATCGTCCTCAATTCATATTGTGGGCTTTGGTGCCAAAGTAGAGGCTCATTTCCTTAATTCATACTACTGTCATCCCTGAAGCAGGTGCAGTTTATCTTTCATCTGAAAAACAAACATTAGAACACAAGAAACACCCACTTTCCTCTCTTCGCATGGTGCGGCCTGTCAATCAATCCAATTGGGCAAAACATAACTGCATTGACAGACGGTGTGTGGCATCAGGGCAGAGGCTGTAGCCAAATACAGACTTAACAATATGTATGTTTCTAATTTTATACTCCCCTAAATGTGAATTACAAACCAAAGTTGTCCTCCGCCCAATGACCGCTCACTGCGGTTGGACCGAATCACTGTCCGGACAAACAGCAGAGGGAGGGGCTCCCAGTACCTTCAGCGAGGTATTTCATCTCAGAGTACTTTCCGCAGAGTACTTTTCTCAGAGTACTCATCCCAGAGTACTCTCACTTTTACACCTGTTCAATAAAGCTTGTCATCTTTGAATCTCTAGTACTTACACCGTATGCTGTTGACAAAAAATAATTATTCCATGATCACATTAAAACATTACAGAAAACTTTTGTTATTCCATGATTCCGTTCAGCACTCCTCGTTCACTCCCCAACACACTCACAACACACTCACACACACCCCACGTTAGTATTGGTCCAGTTTGTTAAGGTCAACGTAGTGTATTGGACATGACGCACAAACATATAACATACACAAACATATAACATACACAAACATATAACATACACAAACATATAACATACACAAGAGGCCTGTAATTTTAACTTTGTTATATTTTTCCATGTCCAATTACAATTGTCTCATGAGCTATTTTATAGTTGCAACTTTCAGAGCCTGCAGAACATGCAAAGCTTTGAGAGATTTTTCCTAAAAGGATCCATTTCAAACTTTAGTGTTTAAACCACGTGGTCTTTACTCGGGCTTGTCACAAACTGTGTCCCCTATATTTTTAATGAGCTCTTGTTACTAAAAAAAAAACTCATGCACGTGCAATAAATGTTTTTCCCTTTTTTTTTTTAAAGCCAGTTCGGATTCCTTAAAAATGTAAATTAGTTTCAAACTTTAATACTTCACCTTTGTTTCACGTTCATGTGGAGAAAAGACCATTGTTTTATGTGTGTGTACTTGCACCAATCATGTCTCAGATAAACGGCCAACAGTTATCAAAGACATAATTGTCCTAATTGTTTCTAATTTAGCTATTTGGAAGAGAAACATGTCATAAAAGATTTCAAAAAATGTCCCCTACATCTTTGTTTTCAACCAATGAACAGTGTTGCGTCTATGTGTTATCAGAAATGATCCAATATCACCTTTAGCCAAAATTCAGAAATGCTTTAAATCATTTTTCAAACTTTAATTGTCTGAACAAACCATTTTGTACTAAATGCAGCGTCCATTAAAAGCTGCAGTTCTCTTTCTAGCACCAGTTTCATCTGTGAATGTGATTGTTCTTAAATGAGAAACGAGCCACGGTTCAGAGGTTGAAAACACTGCTTTAAATATCCGTATTACCAAGATCATGCAGTCAAAATCAATAATTCTAAACTTCTCCGCGTCTATAACTTTAAATAATACTAGTTTCAATAATAGAGTTCCTCTACTTTAAATATACTGCTGTTCTAATCTCCTTGTGTCTCATGCTAAAGCAAGAGTCTAATTAATTTTAACGATTGTCCTGTATTCTTTCATGCAGCTAAATGTGGTGTTATGAACGAATGACCTAAATGTGTAAATATGACTTAATATGTCTCTGTGCTTTTGTTGTCTGTATATATTTACCTTCTGTCTCTGTCTCATTTAGCCTGGCCACGTCCTCTTATGGCGTCTTTCAATGTCTTTTGTCTCAAAGTGTCCGATGTCTTTGCCTCAATGCCTTTTTTCCTTCTTCTTTAAACAATCACTTTCTTTCTTCTTCTTTCAATAACTTTCTTCTCCTTGCAATGTCTTTTTCTTTTCAATCATTTTCTTCTTGTTAGGTTTTCCGGCGGTTGGCGGCCTATTTTTCGCATTACCGCCACCTTCTGTTCCGTAGATGGGACAACACTCAGTTTGTGAACAAGTCTGCGGTCTTTTCTTTGCCTCCTCACAGGCAGGAGGAGTCTTCTTCGAGAGTTCCTGTTAGCTGCTGCAGCCGATGCTGCCCCCTGCGACCCGCAGGGAGAGGGGGAGACGCTGATGATGATGATGATGCTCGGTTGTGGTTTGTGGCAGGGACGATTTTGGCGATCGGCCAATGAAACAGACAGAAGTTTTCTCAGAAAAAACAGACAAACAAGAAACACAAACAAGTGTGTTAATACAATACAAAACCAATGATTAATTACGAATCTAAGTAAACCTATGAAATAATTACTATTAACATTTTAAACATTAAATTCTGAAAACCAAATCTGCATTCAACTGCTATCCTAAGCCCTATTTTTCCAAAAGTATAATGCTCTCTAAGATCATTCTAACTTTTATATCACCAAAATGTAGGGAAAAAAACTTGTCTAGACGCCTTGGAGATAAAAAATAAAATAATGCCTCTTTATAATCTAACTCAAAGTTCTGTGATCCTATGACTCCATGTCAGTAACATTATCGTGTGTATAAATGTAATTTTCTACAAAAAATTCTTTCTTCACGAGAGAGAGAGAGAGAGAGAGAGAGGAGAGAGAGAGAACAGAACGAGGGAGGGGAGGGGCCTCCCGAACAAAGGAAGCATGGAGTCAAATACTTTTCTCGTTTTTCTCGTGACAAGGTTCTAAATCAGTGGTAAAAGTTTTTCTCACGTCAAACGACACTTTACATTTTATCCTTAAATACGTCAGTAATGGAAAACATTACTATTTGCTTACATGAGTAATAGTCCCAGCAGAATCTCTTTTTTTTTTTTTGATTCTCTGTGACTATTAAACATTACATCAGAATAAGAGAAAAACTTCCATAACTGATCATTTCTTCACATGAAACTCGTATACTACAGCCAAGAGGCTCTCTTTTTCCTCATTAATCAGATCATTATTATCAGAATCCACATTTTAAATACTTGGCTTTTCTTCTGTTTAAATTAATTGTGCCCTTTTCCCCACCCCCGGGGGATATGGAGTTTTTATTATCCTATAACTTCTGACCCTAACTATCCCTATTTCTCTAATCCTATTTATCTAAACAGTTGTGCCTCTTTTGCACTTATACCCCTGTGGCTCTTTTCATCATCTGTTCTGTTTTTTTTGGAGGGACCCATGCTTCCCCCAAGGTTAAAACGTCTAAACCTGACTATTGTTCTATCGCGTCCGATGGAACACCCATCACGGCGGTCGTCTGGCCACGCTGCAGTCCGTCGAGCCGAATTCTCTCTCTCTCTTCCATTTAAAACAATGTGCAGATTTTCAAAAGTAACGATCCGCTTACCTCTTTCGAAGAGAAGAGAGAAGAGAAGAGAGAATTCTCCCGGCCCACGGACCCAGTCTATATTTGAGCTCATCTCTGTCTTTCTTCTGCACCATCACGTCTCGGGTCACCAAATGTAGTCAATAATTCCCTTTGACTGGACGTGTACAAAGTTGATGCAAGAGTAAGACAAAGATCTCCAAGTTTAACATCTGCATTTAATTATCTTTACAATCAGATACAGAATATTCAACAAAAAGTGCTCCTAAAACTAATATGTCCCTCTCCTCTTCCCCTGCGCTAACCTTCCCCCCAGAACTCAAACCAACAGTTTTATCAAGACGTCTGATGACGTCACTTGTGGGCGTCTCCCGAATGTTCTTTTCGGGTGTGCTGGCGTCCCGTGTCCACTGGGAGGCGTCAGAATGCCTTTGGAGAATCTCCCAGTCTGCCTGAGAGAGATTAGCCAGATGGTGTTTTTGGACTTTTGGCCTCGCCAGAGAGACAAGAATGTTTATTCCTGGAGTTAATAATTTGTCCCGTTTTGAAAGTTGGTATCTCTATGACTGATTGTAGTTTCTCCATTTGACCCTCTTTATTCCTGTTTGCAATCCTTGTCCTTGGGGTTTTTCCCCGTGCACATTCTTCAGAGGGCCTATTTTCAAAATCATTAGTATACAACATTTTAATTATGCAACAACATATACGCACACATACATATATGCAAGCACATACGCACACATACATACATATACAAGCACATACGCGCACATACATACATATACAAGCACATACGCACACATACATATACGCACACATACATATATGCAAGCACATACGCACACATACATACATATACAAGCACATACGCGCACATACATACATATACAAGCACATACGCACACATACATTAATATAAGTCTCGTGGCCTAGAGAACTGCATTCAAACCTCCTGTACGTATTGGCTCTATTTACTCAAACCAACTCTGACGGCAAATCTCATATCTCTTTGTATATTTCAGTAGCGTGGCAATAAAGCATCTCATTTTATCTGAGCGTACACAGTGTGCGATAGCGCTGATATGAGCCCCATGCATCTGGGAGGGCCGCGTCTCTCACTGACTCACTGCAGGACCCAACAAAGCCGCACAAAAACCCACTAACCTTGCTCGCAGTAAGAGGAGAGAGGACAGATGCCTTATTTACATACTGTACAGTGCATATGGATGTACTCTCTCTCACACACACACACACACACCCACCGGTTTGTACAAATTCCCACACACTCCAACATGCCACCTGCTAACACCGTCAACGCCTCGGAAGCGCTTTGTTTCATCAAGGACGCTTCCCTTTAGACATCAGACGGATAAAGATGTGAATAATGTACGGTCTAATTCATCTGTAATGTACATACAAAATGCTTAGGAAGGTACAGACAAAAAAATCAATCAAACCTCCATCTAAATCATAGAAAATGACTGCTTTCTTTGTTTAACGTTTGACATAGAATAGAACATAACATTTGACACAGAATAATTCA
This sequence comes from Knipowitschia caucasica, assembly GCA_964034765.1. Taxonomy (NCBI): domain Eukaryota; kingdom Metazoa; phylum Chordata; class Actinopteri; order Gobiiformes; family Gobiidae; genus Knipowitschia; species Knipowitschia caucasica. Next base: position 8,061,573 of record OZ035829.1, on the reverse strand, counting down.
TATTTATAGGTAAAGGTGCACTTTATTAATCTCCGTAGGGCAATTCATCCTCTGCATTTGACCCCAGCCACTAAGGCTTACATCATGAGCAGTGGTCGCCGAAGTACAGCTTCCGGGAACCCATCTCCAGATGTTGATGCTCGGCTTGGTCAGGACCAGAGCTGGAGGATTTAACCTAATGTGCATGTTTTTAGTGGTAGGGGAAGCTGGAGTGCCCGAAGGAAACAGCATGGGAAGAACATGCAAACTCCACTCAGAAAGACCCCGTTCCGACCCAGGACCTTCTTGCTGAGAGGTGAGAGTGCTATCCACTCAGCCACCGTGCCACCTAATTCAGGCGCCGCCCATATTTAGGTAATTTTTAAAAATAATAATAATAATACATCTTCAGTTGTATAGCACTTCCATCCATCCATCCATTTTCTTCATTTCTGGGTCAGGGGGGTGGCAGCAGAGCTGCACCCAGTACACTTAACACTAGCCCCTCATTGATCCTCCTGCAGGTGGTGAGTCCACAGGAGCTGAGATCTTTCAGTTGTATAGCACTTTTCAAAACTAATGTTTACAAAGCGCTGCACAGTCAGCCGAGCCCCTCTGTGCACGTGCGTGAGACCTGGTGTGAGACCCACACGCGTGTTTGGCGCAACGCATTATGGGAGATCATCCACTGCGCAGAACCGGGAGGACCAGACGATGCCCAAATACAGGCGAGTTTCCCATAGATCTTTGCGAGTTCCAAGCAACTTCCGCTAATCTTTCAGACCCCATGCCGTCACAAAGCGCCACTGAGCACAACCATTCATTTGAATAGGCCGCCATCTTGGATCGCCAGGGCTTGGTTGACCTGTGTCTCAGTTTGTGGATTTTTTCCCTGTGCCCCTCTCCTCTTGTTTAGTTTTTTTATGTTGTTGTGTACAATAAGCATTAACCTCGAAGGGAAAGATACATTGTACCAAGTTATAGCTAAAGAGCTAACTTTCCACCTGCAGTCCCTGGACAGGCTTTCCCATATCTTGTACCTGTTATTATCCTAGATTTGGTTTTATTCAATTAAATCCCACTTTTACTTGTAGTCCTGAATTTTGGTACCTTCTTTTGTTGCTGTATTAGCATGTGATACCTCTGACAATAGCATATTCCTAGCAATGAGCGAGACAACTTTTTTCATCTGTTAGTTGTCCGGTCCAATGGGTGTAAGTCACCATATTAATAATACTTTCAGTAAATCTTTGAAATTTATTTGTATTGTATTTATTGTATTTTGAGCCATAATAAAATTATACAGATTTGGACCAGGAACAAATGATTAAAATGTCTTAGGAATGAGACTGCTTTACAACCGCTTCTCTAGTTAAAACTAAACTGTATACTGTGTCTTGTCTTCGCGTTTCCCTCTTTCAAGCTTGAGTCATTAGCCCTGAGCTGAGTTATTCCCAGCTGTCAAATACTGTACCTCTTTCAAACACATGTGAGATTTAAAGAACATAGATAAAGAAGATGATGGCAAAACATGCATTTCCAGGCATTAACAATACATCAGAGAATTCTTTGATTTTTTTTCCCCCTTCTCCAGCAGCATTTGACATTTCATCTTCCACCCCACTAACACGAGGTCGTAGTATGTAAATGGCGTGTTATGGCGGAGACAGACTGACTGCAAGGCTTGTGTGAGAGCTGTCAATCACCCGGCTCCTTGGCACCATTAGCCTCGCCGTATGGTGCTCGGAGCCGTGCGGCGCTCATATATGCATAATCATATTTGTGTCGGCTGCGGCGCACACACACGGATGATTACGGAGCAGAGTATAGATCAAATAGATGGAGACTTATATGACAGATGCTGCAAACAAACAGCGTTAAACCCGGTTCGATTCGTTTTCATTTATAGCTGTTGCATATTTTGGCAATCGCGCCTCGGACAGAAACCATTTGTCTTTTGAGAAACGACATGACCTGAATATTTTCTATGTATGTGATGCTTTATGGTGGATTTTTTTGGGCTTGTTTTTCAATCCAATCCTCTTAAATTAAATAGCACATTTCATAAGACAAGTTTCCAAAGTGCTGCACAGAGATGAAATCAACACATTTAAATATGCAGGGTTGCCAGCCTTATGTTTAAAAAAATAATAATACTTAAAATAGAAAAAAAAACATTATGGAAAAAGCAAAAATATATACAAATATAATAATAAAAACAATATAATGCCAGTTAAAAATAATAATGTGATTAAAAAAAACAATGAAATAATATTTATCTGATAAAAAAAAAATACTAAAAACAATAAAACAGATAAGATACTAGAGATTTCCATACAGGCCCTTTGACATGCATTGAAAAATACATTAATGACCTAATAATGTTCTGTAGACAAGACTAAAATGCCACCCAGACGCTGGTACAAAATGGGCAGGAAAAGGCCTCTTTGGTTAATCTCCTGCACAGTGAATGTATGCATGTGTGTGTCTCGAGGCTGTGGGAGAACATACGGCATAAGCAGCTCTAATTTCACAGTCTGTGCTGGTGAAATGAGAATCAATAGCTCATCTCAAAAGCATTGCAAACCTACTTCAACAAAAGAAGAATTTGCATCAATCCATAGTGCGATGGGAGACGTGTGCTTTGGCGAATAGCATCCCTAAAACACAGAAAAGCCTCAGCCCAGCCACAATGATATATGTATATTTATACCTAAATCGTGCATTGGATTCATTCTTCAATCGGAACAGGCATTTGGTAAAGTCTTAAAGAATGGACATAAAATTTTATATCGATAGCGAGAACCTTAGTTTGAAGTCGTACAAGTAGCAATGCATGTAAAAGCCTGATCATGAAGGTAGAGGATTTTAAAATGTTTTTCCAAACTAGAGCTGTTCTCGACCAAAGACAAGCCTTGACGATCGATTAGTCCAATGAAAGCAGGGCGTGGCAAATGCTCTGAAAATGGCTACGCATCTGACCCAAACCCATATAATATTGATTAAACATGTGAAATACAAGAAATAAAAGTGTTTGAACCTTTGCATCATTCTCTTGTAGGAAAAAAATAATAACTCAACAGACATTTCCTTAAGTACGCTGCAGTAGAGGCGAAAAAGGGAAAAAATAGGCAAGGGTGCAATATGTATAGCTTGACTCTCGCCAGACCCTAGTTCGCTGAGCTTCACCCCAACGCCTCTGGTGGAGCATGGTGGAACTACAGGGGTGTGGCGCGAGTCAGGCTACAATTTCTATACATCCAATCATCAAATTCATCCGTTTGGCCATAATTGAAAACACTAAGGAATACATTAATAGTTTTTTCTAATAGCCAGATAAAATTTAGTGCCATACAAGTAAAGTTAACCCCTTCTTTCAAAACAGCAAAACAGTTTTTTGTGCAAATTAGCTCTACACATTATTGAAAATGTGTTTTTTTTACCAAATGTAGTATTCTAAAGTCCAATATGTTCTCTTCATTCAAATCTGAGGTATCTATTTGTCCTCTAAAATCTTCACGAATAGCCACTTCAGCAAATCTAATTAGCTGTGTGAAAGGCAGAAACTTTGTTGAATCAAGTTCAAACAGTGGAAAGTCATCACAGCAGCCTTGAAATAAATAAACTCTACAAGACGCTGAGACTGTTTAAGATCTTCTCTGTGTTTGGAGGGTCACAAAGCCGCCGTCTCCATCAGTGTTATGTTTGTGAATCACTCGCCGTAGCCTACATCCATTTGTGTCTTCACCATTTTCCGACGTTAATGCATGCATTAAGGCACTCTCTTTATGTTCGCAGTATTATCTCCAGATGATGGCTTTATTATCATTGTTATGGGCGGCACGGTGGCTGAGTGGATAGCACTCTCGCCTCTCAGCAAGAAGGTCCTGGGTTCAAATCCCGGTCGGACCAGGGCCTTTCTGAGTGGAGTTTGCATGTTCTCCCCGTGTCTGCGTAGGTTTCCTCCGGGTACTCCGGTTTCCCCTACCACTAAAAATATGTCCAATAGTTCTGGCATGCGCCTCCTGTACTGGCGACCCCGCTCCCATCTCTGTGTGGAGTGAGAGACAAATGCCCATAATTAACAATTGTAAACCGCTTTGAGACTCAGATCTGCAGTGAAAAGGCGGTATATAAATAAAAACTTACTTACTTACTTACTATCATTACAGACAAGAATCAAGGAGCTTTCTATGGGGATATTTCACTGTAGAAAAATGAAGTAAAGTGAGCAGAAAGACGTATACGTAATACAGGGGTCTCCAATCTATTTTTCGGGAGCTACCTGTGGCTCGCTACCCCGTCCAGGTAGCTCCTAAAAGCATTGAGAAATTTACAATAATCTTCTAACAATTTCAAATATGTGATTTTGATGTATTTTATTAATGCATTCTAATACTTTGTCTTTTCCTGTCTTTTGCACACCCTGAGTGATCTAAATTTCTCCATTTGAGATCAATAACGTTTATATTATCTAATTAATAATTGGGTAGCATTTATTCTCAATTATTTATAAGATAAGATAAACTTTATTGAGTTTTTTTTTTTTTTTTATTGATCTAACATCTAATTGTAGCTTTGCAGAAGAAAAAGGTTTGAGACCTGTGATGTAAGACAATTAATTAATATCCAATTAACCAACTTATTTTTCTTTAAAGTAGAGGAGAAAAACAGACTTCTACACCGCAGGTAAAGTTTCTGAAGTAGATTAACCAGCTCTGAATTATTGTCTTAGCCACTATATCATCTTCACTTCAAATAATTGATCACTCACCCCTGTGGCCCCAGTATGAGAAGAAGAAAGAGATTTAGAGCATGTGATCAATAGGGAACAAAGGCTGGTGCAACACATGTTGGTTTGGATCTGCATCTGTCCATTTCATCCAAATGTGTAGCTCCAGATGTGTAGCTTACATTTGTCTTAAGAGTTCAAACGGCTGCACCCCATAAAGGTCTTTATCCACTGTGTCGTCAATGAAATAACTTATCTCCTGGAAAATTATCTGTGAAGTTTGAACATGTATTTTATCATTTTCAGAGAGAAGTAATGATAAAATATGGCGTTTCAATGCAACGTTTTTGTGAAGATCTTGATCAAATTTGGAAGTAATTTTCACTTTTCTCATATCACAATGCTGGTCCTATTTGTGGGGAAAAAAGACAACAAGGCTATTATTATTATTAACAAACTTTTCTATAGACACGAGGTCCAGATGAAAAATACGTCACAACAAAAATAGACTTACCGTAGCACCTGAAGGAAACCTACGCACACACGGCGAGAACATGCAAACTCCACACAGATAGGCTCTGTCTTTAAGTGGAATCAAACACAGAACCGAATCGAACTGTGCCACTGTTTTGCAAAAATCGGACATTTTAGATTTGACGGTCATTTGGAGATTTCTATTTTTGTTGACTCTACAATTACATGAGTTAGGGGCTTCGTGTGAGACGGAATACTAAGGAACTACTGGGCATTTGTTTCAGAATGACACAGAGATTGTGGGTTTTATTCCTGGAGCAGCGAACAGTCTCTGGAGGTGGACAATGATGGTTCTTTCTACATATCCAGTTCCTCTGAAATTTCCTCTGAAATCCTCTGAAATTTCTCCACTGTGAGACTAATAAAGGTTTATCTTATCTTATCTCTGCATACATATACAACTGGATCATTTTGGACCCATCTCCCGCTCATACCACTCTTATTCAAAATGGGATAATGACTTACAAAAGTATTGCTAAACCTCAACAATACAATTATATTTTACGAACCTAAAATACCAAATACTGACAGACATGACAGCCAATTCCCCAAATACCTGCATCTACTAGAGTTATTGTTGCTTCCCATTCCCTGCCTTTCTGACAGCCTCACTTCACGCGATAGGAACCTTCAAAAATGCATTTTCTAATTAAACCTGCCATAATGAATTTTGTGTATTTCCAGTAAAAAACACAGGATAGTCTCTAAGGAGGATTCTGCGCCTGTCGTCTCCTGAAGAAACCTCTGTCTCACCTTCCTTCATGGTTCAGCGATAATTCATTCAATCACACACAAGTTCTCTGCTCCAATACTCCACTCTGCACACACTGCCTTTCTCCTGTCAGCGCACTGCTATGGCTGCCTATACTTCCACATGAAGCTAATGCAAGTCAATGATTGCAGGTTAAAAAGTGCTTAGCCTTATTTATTAACGCTAACGTCGCTTATAGTGGTCTGCTGTGCAACCTCGCCTCATAATAATGCCCTAAAGCTAAACTTACAATAGATACAAAATACTGAATCCTAGGTTAAGGGAATTAACGAGAAGTGTGAGTAGACGGGAAATGATATGCGTTGGACGATGGAGACACCGTGGCTTCAGTTTAAAATTGTGGGGAAGGGCAGCTAAAAAAATCTGCGGTAATTTTGGTGAATGTCAAAAGTCAGACTTCTTGTTCTCAAAGATGCAGTCAGTGATTTTTTCCAGACGCAATTTTTTTTATATTTTGGAAAAACGTCCCTAAACCCTAAAAGTAGTCAAATTATCATGTGTTTTCAAATAGTAATGGAATTGACTAGATGCCTATAGTCTAAATATGACTATAATTATAATTAATATCGCCAATAAATATTTTGGAGCGGGCCGATAAAAATAAACCAATGGGATTTGTTCATCCCCAAAGAACCAATGGGCTGCGTTTTTACCCCCTTCACCCTCTTCCTGTTTCTCGCGAGTGAAACAGGGCTGAACAGAAAATGCCAATTTCACGTTTGCCACCCACTCTCCCTGTTGTGACAAAGAAAAAAAAAAAGCTGGATGTTTGGTTTGGAGAGGATGGGGGGGTCGTTTCGAGTTGGTGCTACGGCTAAGATAACAAAATCGCATACTGCACTTTAAGAGTTATTCATCAACAAATCCTGGGACAATCCTCATGAATCAATATTTTGTCACATAGATCTACATCTTCTTTGTCAGTACTTGTCCATCCATCCTTCCAGTCTTCCACTTTATCTGTTGCCAGGCCGTGGGGGCAACCGATAAAGCAATAGTACATTTTGACTGTGGTCTAATTCTTTTTTATCGAGAAGTCTTCTTTTTAGGTGTCGAGAAGTGGTGACAATATTCCAAAACATATGCCTGGTGTTGATCAGCAGGAAGTACTAATAAGACATATATCGCAGCTGTGAATCTAATCGCCATGGAATAATCATTTGAATATGGAAAACGAATTTCAAAATGTGCTTCTTTCCCATAGGGTTGTATTGGCATCGTCCCTACAACTGAAATAGAATGCTCGAACATAACCTTAACTTATTGATGGTAAAAAGATACAGACTTTATACATCCTTAGTTTCAGTGTAACACAATGTTATTTAAATAGAGATTGTTTTCTGATTGTGCGGTGTATAATGTTTCCTTTGTTGTATCATTATTGAAAAACAGTCGGAAATATGGCGCCGTGGCAAAGGGTCTGGTGTGTGTGCTCTCATGGTGCACACTGGGGTATAGTCTTGCACAATTTTTCCAATGCGGTTTTACCGCAAATGGCAAATTAATTCTTGAATCACTATTTGGTATTGCTTTGAATTTGATTTTAAATTTATTGAATTGAAAGTTCTTTATGAATAACGGTTCTTTCATTGAATTATGCATTTACAATCATTTCGGTGTAAATTCTCTTTTACTAAATGTGAAATAAGAAATAACCTTGGAGAAATGTTTGCTACTAGCTTTAAGACAAAAAAGAATATATTTGAATATAATAAAAAACAGTTGCTCTTTGTCTTTGGGAATTTTATACTGTAAAATCACGGCAGGTAGATTATTGTCCCATATTTATTTTCGGTTAATAAAGTTTTTTAAATGAAAGTTTTGGATCTAAATGTGGAGCTAAATAATCTGTTGTTGAATCTTAGGTTTAAAAATGTATTAATTCCAATGGAAACTAAAGAGTGGCTAATCCTCTCTCAGCTCGGGTCCTCTACCAGAGGCCTGGGAGCTTGAGGTTCTGTGCAGTATCTATGTTGTTTCTAGCACTGCACATTTCTGGACCGAGATTTTCCAAGGTTGTTCCAGGGATCTGCTGTAACCACTCTTCTAGCTTCGGGGTCACTGCCCCGAGTGCACCGATCACCACGGGCACTACTGTCACTTTTACCTTCCAGACCCTCTCCAGCTCCTCTCTGAGACCTTGGTATTTCTTGAGCTTCTCGTGCTCCTTCTTTCTGATGTTGCCATGGCGTGGAATTGCCCCATCCATAACCACAGCTTTCTTCTGCCCTTTATCCACCACCACAATGTCTGGTTGGTTTACCATTACCATTCGATCAGTCTGTATCTGGAAGTCTGGAAGGATTTTCACACTCTCATTCTCCTCCACCATTCAGACCTTGGGGTTTCCAGCCCATACTCTGCTCAGATGTTTAGCCACTTGGTTATGGCCTTCCATGTAAGTTTTTCCCTCCCCACTAAAAGGGGAGGAGTTGTACACGCCTTTCCCGTCATTCTTGTGTGATTTGCTGTGGAAATAAAGGGAAGGGAAATCTATACAGCACATTTCATACGTACAGTGTTGTCAATGTAACTGTGCTCAAACCAGTGGGGGCAGGTCCCAGCTCAAAAGTGGCCAAAATGACGTGCACTGACATGCTTGCAATACCACCCCGGGCCGATGGGGGTGGACCCAGAAGTAGAATTAGCCAATGCTAACATATAGCATTGGTAGACCTCTCAAAAACGTCTTTACAGGATGGTCCAAAAGTTGGCTCTTGGCCCAAAGCTCCGTTCCACATGTGTGTCAATGCTGAGGGGGGTGAATTTTTTTGGACCACTCTAGTTTAGTCGCTGTGAATTTATGAAGTCTCTCGTTCAAATGAATGGAGCTGCGCCGGCTGACGCATGAGCAGATGCCGTAATACAGTATATTCTATACATTTTTGTACTTTGTTTTTATCATATAATTCAAACAGATTTTTTTGTCTAAATACCATGAATCATGCTAGCTAGTTTTTACGACTATACCTCTAACTTATATAATTACGTTTTGTCAGACACCACAAAGACCAAAACGTAATCATATTGTAAGTGTTGCCTCATGGCGCCATCTGTATTTGCTCGCACCATTTCTGCCGAGCCATTTCACCACCGGGGCTCTTAATAATATAATAATTTCTGTTTATTATTGCATTTTACAACATTTCCTGTAGTATACGAGATATTTCCTTACATTGATTGCATCCGGAGGCACCCAATCACCCCCCATTCAAGATCCATCACTCCATCCCTCCTCTTTTCCCCCTGCTAATTCCCATCAACATCACTCCCTCGCTTCCTTTCCTTGCATCCCTCCTTCCTCTATTCCTTTCTATTCCCACTTACTCCTAAAGCGCCGCGAGGATGCAGAGAGGAGGCAGCGGTGGGAAAAAACTTGCAGACTCAACCACTTCCATTGCAGACACAGGGATGTGGTGATAGTATAGATGCTGAGTACCGCTATAGGATTGGCCGCTGACTCTCCTCCTTCCTGCTGCATCTAGCTCCTCACCCCCCCCCTCGGAGTCGCAATGCCAGGATGGTATGACCCGCAAGATTACAAAATAGCCCTCCCATGTGTCTACCTCCTCTCTGTGCCAAGCGACTGACAAGCAAGAGCCGGTGTAAAGATGGCAGCACAGATGTGGGGGAAGAAAAGTGTAGTGGAACAAAGTAGAAAACGAGGTAGCTGCTAAAAAGAAAAGAAAAGAAAAGTAGGAGAGGAGACGTGGCTATATAGGAAGGTTTGAGGGTAAAGTGTGAGTGATAGGGAACATTTTAGGGATGAAGAGTTGAAGGAAGCAAAAAGGCGTCGGCGCTGTCAGAGCTCGCTGAGCCCTTAGGGGACGCCACTGGGGGTAAGTTGAACAATACTTCGCTACACGGATGCAGATGTTAATTTAAAAAGAAAAAAAAGAAGAAGAACTGTAATGGACGATTTTAGAGCAAACGTATTTTTTACTTTGAATATTTCCAATCAGCTGTGAAATTAAGATTTGTTTTTTTGTTTTTGTATTTTTTTCATTTGCTGCTTATAGGTATAGGTAAGGTAAAAGGCTAAAAGTATTTGAACAAAATTATTAACATTTTGTTTTTCCTCAATGGATGTCATACGTGTTAGATCAAACTTAGTCGTCAGGGCTGACAAATAATCAAGAAAGACAGATTTGCTTGCACTGATTTATTAAAAAAAGGTGTAATATATTGTAAAAATGTGATTGAAACATTGTTCTTTGACTGTCCTTTGACTATCGTGTTGTCTTCTTGGGTTGGGCAATTTGACGAGGTGCCAACATGACTGGTTACTTTAACATGCAAATTACCCTCATTACATTAACTTATAAAATTGGCCAATTTACCGTATCGATCACCATCATTTTCTCCACAATTTTTCCCAACCCGGCTTTTTTCTGTCCCATTCATTGACTTTGATTTTTACCGACACTAGTTGGCCTGTTTTACCAGATAATAATCCAAAAGTGAGCAGTGAGCGAGCCTGTATAGATGCCAGGATATGGATAATGGCGGAGCTCTTTTGCCGTGTGGAATCAATTTCATCTGATGTCTGACAGACTGCCATGGACTCATTACACAACCCCCAGAGACAAAGAAAAGCTTGAAGACGCAGCATGTCGTCCTGTTTTACCCACCAGCACAATTGCCTCCTTTTCCTATTGAGAGACAGAGACCGGAAAGAACCACTGGACTCCTAAATGGGCCTAAAACAAGGTTACGTTAGTCATTTGTGGAATTTTCTCAGGGCTGGAATAGATGCTGCTGGGATATTGGGACTTGTCAGCTGGTTTATTTGATTGTGTCCCATGCCAGGGGCGGACGTGGCCTGTAGGAACTGGACGAAAGAGTGACTTTATTTTCAATATAGGTGCAGAAAAATGTGGTAACTGGATGTTCGAGCCAAGCTGAAGTGGAGCAGTTGGTGAAAAAGGGTGGTGGCCTTAAAGAGCTGTGTTCGCTCGAGTGAGAAATTACAAGTGTTGGGTTTCTCAAGGGCCTGCTTCTAACAGTAACATCCAAAATGACAATAAATTTAGGGTTAAACAACGCCAGTGTGGACCAAGACAACCAGGGATTACTAACTCCTTGTATAAGTCTGGTTTAATTAGAGCAATAATAATTAGATACATAAAAAATAATGATGAAAATGCGTTACTAGTTAAAGTCTATTACTTACAATTATTATGTACTAAGATTTTAAGACGTTCCTAGTGCGTTACTTTGCCTCATTCATGGCCTGACCTCAGACTTACGGAAGCGAGGTGATGAATATGCGCACACCATGACTCATGTGGAGAGTCGTGAAGATAGCTCTCCACCGGGTTAAAATAAATCACAAGTCATATACTCAAACCAGTAAGGAAACTACTGTACATAGTAATTTGAGCAAAATAAAATACAAAAGAAAATTGCATAAACTAGACACAATTTGACATTTCTTAAGAATGTTTTTATGCATTTTAAACTATATCAGAACAGAAGAACAAGCACTATTGTTATGAGTTAAAAATTAAAAAAAGGATATACCTAATTAATCAATCCACACATTCTTTAAAGTCATTTCACATTTGGTCCTAGATCTTTTTGCCCTATTATGCCTGCAGTGAAATGTAACCAAGGAAATTGAATACATTTAAAAAAAAAAAATAAAAAAGAAAATACAAACTAGAAACCGTTGCAATGGCTGAAGCCATTGCGATTGACTGCGGAACAGATCTAATGTGGAATTTAGCTGAAAAATCCTTGAAATCCTTGAAACTGTTAAAATACTTTAAACATCTTTGAAACTCCTGAAGTATTTGAAGCTCCTGATATCCTTTAAACTGTTATCCTTTATACTGGTTTTCATGTAAAAACCCCTATTAAGTTCCATTATACTGGTTTACATGTAAAAACCCCTATTAAGTTGCATTATACTGGTTTACATGTAAAAAACCCTATTAAGTTGCATTATACTGGTTTACATGGAAAAATCCCTATTAAGTTGCATTATACTGGTTTACATGTAAAAAACCCTATTAAGTTGCATTATACTGGTTTACATGGAAAAATCCCTATTAAGTTGCATTATACTGGTTTACATGTAAAAATCCCTATTAAGTTGCATTATACTGGTTTACATGTAAAAACCCCTATTAAGTTCCATTATACTGGTTTACATGTAAAAAACCCCTATTAAGTTGCATAATACTGGTTTACATGGAAAAATCCCCATTAAGTTGCATTATACTGGTTTACATGGAAAAATCCCTATTAAGTTGCATTATACTGGTTTACATGGAAAAATCCCTATTAAGTTGCATAATACTGGTTTACATGGAAAAATCCCCATTAAGTTGCATTATACTGGTTTACATGGAAAAATCCCCATTAAGTTGCATTATACTGGTTTACATGGAAAAATCCCTATTAAGTTGCATTGTACTGGTTTACATGGAAAAAACCCTATTAAGTTGCATTATACTGGTTTACATGGAAAAAACCCTATTAAGTTGCATTATACTGGTTTACATGTAAAAACCCCTATTAAGTTGCATTATACTGGTTTACATGGAAAAAACCCCTATTAAGTTGCATTATACTGGTTTACATGAAAAAACCCTATTAAGTTGCATTATACTGGTTTACATGGAAAAATCCCTATTAAGTTGCATTATACTGGTTTACATGGAAAAATCCCTATTAGGTTGCATGATTACACTGAAGTCCTTGAAACTGCTGAAGTCCTTGAAACTGCTGAAGTCCTTGAAACTGCTGAAGTCCTTGAAACTGTTGAAGTCCTTGAAACTCTTGAAATCTTGAAACTGCTGAAATCCTTGAAACTGTTGAATCCTTGAAACTGTTGAATCATTGAAACTGTAGAAATGTCTGAAAGAGCTGAAGTCCTATTAAAATGCATGGGCCTATTAAAATGCATTGCAGAATTCTCAATGCAGATTTTTGTCCGATTGCGGAAAAACCGGAAATCGCTGAAGTCCCAAAAGTAATAGCAATAATCTCCCAAACATGTGGAACGTTTTGATGTATAACTTGTGGAAATTGTTGAAAATGTGAAAGCTGTGAAACGTGTCAAAAAAAATGACGGAATAAAGAAATACAAAACCAATGGTTGACTGCGGAAGGTTCCGCAGTCAATCAATTACGTTGCCCTTCCATTACCTCCATTCATACACCCTCTCTACCCATCACCCATCCATAATAGCATTCATACATGTTCTGAAAGAGGCTTGGTGAGGCTTATAAACTTCCAACCTCATGGCAAAACAAGAACAATTCTAGATCCAAGATTTTTGTTGTATTATCATTATCATTTAAAACCCTAACCCAAATTGTTATTATGATTTTTGTATGCCATATTTTCCTTTGCATTATAATTGTGGCCTTGTTATGTTTTTGAATTATGACATTTTGACCGATCAAACTCAAAAGGTAAAAACTCAAAATTAAAGTATATTTAACAAAATCACTGTGGCAGCCAAATTCGTATATACAGGTTTTTTTTTTTGGTTGTACTGAAATCAAGTTTGAAATGTAGTATTGTCACCACACCACTCTCCACACAACAGTAGTTTTATCTCCCCTGGTCTGTACCATGTGGTCGCTGGTTAACCCTACTGAGGTGAAGGCATCAGTCAAAGATGAACAAAATGGTGGAGGTCCTACACAGTCTCCGGGGGGAGTCAGTGGCAGCGGATGGAGCGAGTATGTTAGCTCCATTACAGGCCGCGGGAGTGCAGCAGGGTGACAGGGGTCGTCATGGTGAGTGGTTGTCATGGAGATGGGAGGTAGAGGGGGGGGGGCTCACCTTTCACCAGAAACCATCAAACCTGTTGCAGAGCGGCTGCAGACAGGACAATGGATGTGAGTGGAAAGGACTCGACGTTCAAATAGTGTTACTCACAATAAAACCTGCAGGTGGCTGTTCTTTTTTGGAACATGTTTTAAGTCCTTTTTAAGTGATTTTCTAGCATACAGTCAATACACACAATAGACAGGAGAGCATACTAACAGCACAGTGCAATAAATTTGTGAAATTAAAAAAAAAAAGGTATTTGTTTTTGGACAAAAATAAAATAATGATGCTATTTACTTTGCCTTTTCATGTTTAAGAACGTGAAAGTAGAAAATATATGGTGAAACAAGTATCAAGGGTAAAGAATGCCCTCCAACTGTAACTCTCTAAGCTGCCACCAGAGGGTGGAGTTGAATTTGTTTAGTTTCTTTTCCAAAATTTGAAAGTTACCTTCTGCAACCAATGCCACGCAGTTTTAAAGAACGTATTTTAACTTGAGAAATCCTTAATTTACTAACCATATTTTAGTAATAAAATGCTGCATGTCACGGCAGTAAAATGATGTCATGCTGTTACAAAACTGAGGCAGGAGCTTTTAGACAGAAGGGGCGGAGCTACAAGTATGTGCCAAAGGTTCCAAATTATTCATGAATGGATCTAAAAACAACTTGAGCTCTGGTTTTGATGAGGACAATATTAAAGCTTGGTTAAAAGCTCCAAAAAATAATGAAAAGTCCTAAAAGTATTTGTTGGATAATGTAGAGAGAAAAGACAATATTTATCATTTTCAAGGTCTTACTAAATTCAAAACCCTGAGACAGAATTAAAAGAACCCAGACAAAGCTTGTGGACTTATGACCACACATTTGCTCTATATTAAAACCACGTATTTGAAATCAGAGAAAAGATTAGTCAAGTTTGATGGATGAAAACTAATGAATGCACACTTCAACATATTGCGCAGAGCGAGTTGGGTGTTTTCTGTTCATTTATTGATAACAGCGGCCGACTTGCGCTCAAGGCTGTGCATCTCTTGTTTCATTAACTCTGGCAGAAAGTAAGCTGTTTTCACACAGAAACATTTTAAGAACAAAATGATGAAAAATACCGTCTTTATCCGAACTGTCAAATGAAATGAACAGAGCCGGCTATTACAGTCCTGCACAGTCATTGATGAATTGGACTTAATCTTTCAACGCAAGATATTTAGCCATTCAAAGTGTCTAGTTTGGAGCTGAAGCCAAATATTTGAGAAGACATACAGTATATCCGTTGAGGTTGTGGGGGGCATTATAAGAAGCAAAATACATACCTGGGTTTATGTAGACTCAATCAATATACAAAATCAAACACAATAGTAACACAAAAGTTCCATCAATTCTTGTATAGCCCTAAATAAAAACCGTGGTTATCTCGGAAGACTTTACAAAACCGTCACGTTCGCCAACATAGATCAGAGAATTAAACAGTTCAAACCTGTGGGGAGGGGCCCCGGCTCCTAAAGGTCCATGAGCAAGTGCGCTGTCATGATTGCGATCTCAATCCGGGCCGGTGGGGGTGTACCCGGAATAAGTATTACCCAATGCTTTTGTATGGCGCCTTCTTTCCTCTTGAAAACGGCTCTACAGGACGGTCCAAAAGTCGGCTCTTGGCCCATGTGTGTGTGTCAATGCTGAAGGGAGTATTTTTTTGGACCAATCCAGTTTAGCCGCTATGGACTTTAAAATGCACTCGTCAAATGAATGGGGCTCATTTCAGCTAACGCATGCGCAAATGCGTTTTTTCAAAATGTTCCTGCTCCACGGCCATTTTGAAATTGCCCGAATAAGGCAAAAATGGTGGTGCATTAGTTTCAATGGCGGAGATAGGCGTGACTACGTATGTTAATATTTACAGTCTATGGTTCACCCACAAGAAATGCAATGATAAAAAACACATTGGTCATCTGCCCCTTAGAGCCATTGGTCCATAAGGGGAAGATGACAAATGTCCATAAATAGTGATAAATGTCTATAAGTATTGTTGAATTTTGAGTGTCCCGGATCATCACCACTGTCCTTAGACCCTCCTAAACATTATAAGACGTAAAAACGCAGTATCACATTCAGAAAGACATTTTAACCAAATAAGTTATGGTTGTACAGAAGACAACATTTACCCATGGGCCTTTTCATCTGGCTTCTGCAAACATTTTGAATATATTAACTTTATGGAAATGCCTCACCTCTGGCCAAATCCTATTAGATCTGATGTGTTCTGAGTGCGTGAAATGGCTCAGGAAGTAGTGGCTCATTATCGGGCCTTAGGAGAGGAGCAGGTATCTCTCCTATGTGCTTCCCATATCCGCACTGCTCAAATCCCCAGCTCAAATTTCCGCTCCACCAACGCAACACTTTCCCGTTATTTTCATTATCTCCAACAACATCGCTACATCCTCACTTCATCTGCACCGCCGTCTTTTCATGTGCTAATAATTGCCACGGGCATTGACACTGATAGGATAAGTTGTGAGTGTGTTTCTTTCTTCATGCTTGTAACCAAATTTTAAAATGGGGGGAGGGAGGTGGAGAAAGAAAAAGGCTTTTGTCTGTTAGTTTTTTCAAGTGAGCTGGTTTAGGATTTATTTTAATTACTATTCAACCACAGAGCAAATTCTTTTCTCATTCTTCAATTCTTTTGTATAGAGCAGTGTTATGTTTGCACTGACCTTCACTCATTAGGTTATTGTAAATTCTACATTCATTTTTTTTGAAGTGCTCAAAATGGCATGTATCCACTGAATAATGTCTCTATTAGAAGGAGCGGTTCATTCAGTCAAACTTTGTTATTCAAAAGCCGCCTTAAAATCTTGATTAAAAACCATTTGCGATTCATAACGGTTTGTATTAAAGCGAAGTTTTAGATTTATCCGTTTCAATTGATTAAAACAAAGTAATGTTTACATAAAAATCTAATCCAAAATTCAGGACTTAAAACAAAATGTAATTTAATGCAGAATAATAATAAAACACACAAATCCAAAGCCGTAGACAAGCCAGGAACAAACGTGGGATATACAATGGGGACAAGAGAGGACCAGCACATGGTATAAACACACACAGGAATCACTTTAGGGCGGGCCAAACTATCAAGGAAGAATTGAAGGAGAACTCAAAAAGGTAAAACAACAGAGGAGATAATACAGTTAATCAATCTTCTAAATAGAATTCCACTCCATGACTCAAATACGAATATATTTATACCAGTTCGACTCAATAGTATTAAGGCAATTACTGTCATGAGGTGAGGTGAACGAAGAACCCAAAATGCAGGAATGTCAACATAAAGAGAATTTAATGATGAAAAAACCAAAGTGCAGGAGAAAACACATAACCAGGAAGAGGACGGAACAGATGTTGCCAATACAATGGACCAGCAACAAGAGGAGAGAAACACAGGGCACATACAGTATAGACACAGAGAGACGCAGGTGAAACACATGGGCGGGGCAGACAATCAAGACAGGGGAAACAGGGCGTCAAAGTCAAACTAAAACCAAACCACGGCGAACAGATGTCATAATAAAACCAAAGTACAAAATAACAAAATCCACACTATGACAATTACAGATGTTTTTGTGTATAGACAGAATGATAGCGGTGCCGTGTGGCTTTACCGCTATAGGTCACGTCAAAGTAGCATCAATATATACTGAACGCAGAATAGCTTTATTATCATCTAAATTTACTTTTCATCACACAGACGTTGAATCGGTTGAATGAAATTTGAATGAGCTCTGAATAATTGGTTTTCACAAGTGACATGGGTAAAGATTAGAATTATTTCATTTCCCTTGTAAGTAACAGGAAGTCACAAACAAGGATTTTTCTTTTGGCTCATGGTGCAAACAAGTTATGAAAGTCAAACACAAATATAAAGGCATGCATATAACATCTTCAAACAATGTCTACAAGTGCACACTAAGTACACACAACACACATGCATGTATTCCTGCAGTAATGTCCTTGTTATATACAGTATCTTTGTGATGGATGATAGATTTACCCAGCATACCTTTAGACATGTCAGGAAAGATGTATTGTTCTAGAACAGAGCATAGCTGCAATTAGTCTCCCTTTGATAGCCGTAATTCAATCTTATGTGCCGGCTCAATGTGCGGTCATCCCTCTCTCTGCCTCCGAAGAGTCTGGGTGGCGCCACGTGAACGAGGACATGGTGTTTAGTGTCCGGAGGATGTAGTGCGGACGTAGCGCTAACGTTTCATGCACTTGTTGTGGTCTGGAGAGGCAGACTGGAGCGATGGTGGGGAGGAGAGGAGGCCTTTTGGGTGTGGCAGCTGTAGAGGACTCACACAGGATCCAGCAGGCTATAACGTATAATAATGTAAAGAAAAACATAACTAAATGACATTGATATGCAGAAAAGAAGGATGTTGAAGTTGATCAATTTCACGGCGTCAGTTGCTTCCTGCACTTTGTTTATTTTTTATTTTTTTCTGTGCTTGTCTGGTGCACACATGGACTCGTGCAATTGTATTCCAATGTGGTTTTACTGCAAATAGCCAATACACTGAATCTCAATCTGAGTGTGATGTGTGAAATACAAATGGAAATAAAGACAGTCTCAGAGAGCATCGAATGGATCTGGAGTCAAAAAAAGACAATAATTTAACATGGATGACTCTATCATAATTTTTGTTAAGTAATTTTAGTGAAAACAAGCCAGTCGCAGCAGTACAGCGATTCTATTCAAACTAATCCTACAGTATTGACCTTTTGTTGTGATCAGGAGAGGCAGACTGAAGCAGGCCGGAGGGGGCAGAGAGGAAGCCTTTGGGTGTGGCAGCTACAGAAACATACTGTATATACGCTCCAGCAGGTTGTAACATATGAACATAAAAGATATAAATCATATCTATGTTGCAGTGATATGCAGAAGAAAATAATGATGTTGAATTTGATTTGAAATGTGTTCTTGTCTGAAAAACAAGTGGAAAGGAAGACAGCCTCAGCGAGAAACTAATAGACCTTGAGGGAAGACTCTTGTTCTCAATTTACCACATCAAAAAGATAATAATTTAAACTGAACCACGCGATAATTACATCAAAAAAGACATCTGTGTGGAAAAAACCATGTTTCAGTCAAAAAAGTCTATTTAAATTAATCATATTGAGCAATTATTGAATAGTCTCTTTAAGTATGTTTAAATATGACCTGACTGACTGAATAATCCCTTTATTATGAACAATTGAAATTTCATGCTTGAATAAAAAAAATTATTATAGCATATCATAGTATGTTATAATGGAAACTATAGGTCAATGTAGATTCAGTAAGGCAATCAATTCCTATTTTTTTTCAAAAACTGTGCAACACAATTTTAAGACAGAGAATATAAAACACAAATATCAAAAAGAACAACATAGAAGCAATGCAATGTATTTGTAAAGACTAAAAAGGTTAAGTGATTATTTGATGTTGATTTAATTAACTCATTTATTATTATTATTATTATTATCATATTATTATTTTTTGATCCTGAAACTCAATTAATTTTTTTTAGTAGTTTAGTTAGTAGTTTTGTCTTCATAGAAAATACAAAATTATGACAAAATAAAATAATATTTTTTTTTATGATTAAAGGCACACCGTGTAACTCTTGGCCACTAGGGGCGCTAGACCTGCAACTTTCACGTTTAGCGCCCCTAGTGGCCACAAGCAACTCAGCACTGTCGCAAAAGTCAACAAACAGTCAGCCGGTGTCTTTTGAGTGTGTATTCAGACAGCATGCACTGGTGTGTGTGTTCAAACTGTAGAGACATGCCTACAGATATTGAGAGACTCTGCTGTGGTCAGCCTCCAGACCGCTGCATTAGTAATCTACCACACATGGACTTCTATATCCTGGATGAGGGAGTTCTGCGTCTAGCTCGTGCTGCGTGGAATGACATCTTTGCGGTCGATGACATCCAGGAACCAGGTGAACAGCAGCGCTCATACAGACATGCAGCTTACAGCACGATCCCTTTCGCGTTTCCTCTTTTTAGCCTCCTCCGAAGGTTTAAAATTTTTCCTTGCCTCAACCATGACCAGGAGTCGAGCAGGTGAAAAATGAGTAGCAAAAGCCTTAGCTCCATGAGTATATCAGCGCCTGTAGCCGTAAAGCAAGTCTTTCTTCCAAGTCACGTGACCTGGTGGCAGACGGTCCGTCTGCTCGAAACTTACATGGGCGGTATTTCAAGAGGGCAGCCCCGCTCGGAGCATTGCAAGTGTCAAGCGCTGTATATTGGCCCAAGTATTCATATAAAATAACTCATATGTGTCAACTCTTTAGGTCACAAAGTCCGCGGTGTGCCTTTAACTATTATTACAATTAATTATGGTGATTATGTCGTAGATTCAAAAATATTAGCACGTTTCTGAATTATCCATACTTTCTTGCCCTGTGGTCCGAAAAAAGGGGCATTCCTTATATAATTTCATAGAGCGCATTTTGGGACATTCATCAGCCCCTCCAACCACCATTAATCATTCTCTCACACACCAAAATATATCCAGTGTATAAGTAAAAACGGAATAGTGAGTGATTCAGTCGGTTCTTTGTGTTCGAAATATACTCTACTGTATATACACTATACATTTTATATTTAGTACTTAGATTTTGCAAACACGGAGTTTGTCAGCAGTCTGCTGACAAACTCCCTCCTTTTTTCAGGAAAGATACTATTTATAACACACTTTGAGCTTCTTTGTCAGCAAATATTTCCTTTCCTCCTTTGGACGATCAACAACAGATTTGAAATGGAAGCAACGTGGTGTCATCACTTCAGTCTGGAACCATGGATTTTTTGTATATGCCATTTGAGGCATAAAGATCACCTCGTTAGTAGCAAAACATTTTCAATGTTTTATGATTTAAACATTCTGACAAAACATTTTATAATTGTTATTGATTGAGTTCTACTTGAGTATTTCAATTTACCACATTACATGAACAAGAAAAATCAAACAAAAGCAATCCAGCCTACAGTATGTGTAAAATTGTGGCCATTTTGAAACAATAACTGCCTTCATTTCTATTCAAAATATCAAATGAAGAACAAACCAAACGGAAACACAATTCAATATCATGTACAAGACAAGACAGCACACACACACTCACACACACACACACACACACACACACTCTCTCTCCGACCCTACACCTGTCCCTGACTACTTGATTTCTCAAAAATGCTAAAAAGAATTGTAACATGGTTAAATGGAGATCTTTTAAAAGCTGAATATGTAACTTTGTATGTGAAAAGAAAACGTTTATAATTTTACATATTTTAATTAGTGACCCGGTATAGCTGTAAGAGTGGTAGTTTATCTGTTCTGGAGGTCCCACAGCAGAGAAAAGACTTAAACACCATTGATCCTTGAGCATCCTAAAGACCACAGTGAGGCTGCTAAGTCACAACAAAGTCAAAAATGTAAAAAATTCAGCGTTTTCCACATAAAAAGTTGCATAATGTTTTTTTAAAGCTTGTCTTAAATCGGGGACTATTGCTATCTTTTGGGAACAGGACCATCTATTTTGAGAACTTACGCATCAAACGTCAGAACTAACTTTTTATTATCGGCGTCTTTTAATAGATCAGAGAGTCCAGGGGAGATGATTTAAAAAAAACAGTTAAATTCGAATGCCTTTTTACCCATCTGACCATTCAAAACAGGCAACGCAGAACCATGTGAAGTGGCTGTTTCAATGTGTGTCACTCAGCCAGGCTTTTGTTCCACATCAGAGGCGGGATAACAAAAGCAGTTAGCAGAAAACGTAATTAGATTTGTAATGAGTGCTTTAAGGCTCACACATATTGTTGTAAGTAACATCTTGGTCCATAATAAGCATACACAAAAGACGTAACAAGACATGAATGCATGAGCATTTAATGATTTGATAAAGTATCTCTTACTTTTGAGTGTTTCATTAACAATTACGCCTGAATTTTGACTCACATTTACTCAAAGAGGATAAAAACCCAACCATAAACATGTGCCAACAGGTGGTAAAGTCTCCAATTCTTGTTAACACACTTCTATGTTTTCCTTTTAACCAAAATCATTCAACCATCTATAAAGAAATGCAAACAAAGCCATTATTTAGTGAAAATAAAGGCAATTGCACAACCTTGAGAATTGCAGCTGTATTCAATCCATTCAATATTCACAACACGCCATTTTATTGTAGCTCCTGTCCTTTTCTTTAAACGCTGAAAACCCCTGTGTGTTTGGAACGTACCAGCCGCCACGCTCCTCATCAGCTCGCCACATACTTGTGAAAACATTGTTCAAACTAAATGACGCTGACCTTGTGATGGCCCTGGTTTTGGAGCACGTTGTTCATTTCGGCCAGTGCTGAAATCTCTGCATGAGTTTTCACGGTGCAAAGGGGAGAGAGCTGTAGTTGTTCTGGTGCGTATGTTCTGCCACCGTAATGAAGTCGTGGACAGTTTTGAATTGATTTACATTTTCCTGAGCTGGCGTCCCTGGCTCGCAGAGACAGTACGGGTTGGAAAGATGTCGAGTTGGCCGGACTCGAACAGATGCAGTCAGCGCTAAAACCGCTCAAGACTGGCAAAGGCCTTGTGGACCTGAATGCTGAATGCTACACTGGGAAAAAAATATATATAGATGTTAGGGTAGGGTTACAAAAGGGTATGAAAGGGGAAAAAAATTATGTACGATTCAAAAAGCTGTATAGGTAGACAGAAAATAACTGCTTAACTAATTGATTAACTACTAAACAATCTACTAATAGAAGTAGATATAGTTTTTATGAAAAGTATGTTATATTAAATTTTGATTTTTTTAGATTACCACAGACCTCCCCCAAAATATTCTGTTCTATTGGCTAAAATAAATGAAGGATCCAGACAGTGTTCATAATCACCTACAAATTCTAATTTTTTGTTCCTTGTCCCATTCTTGTGAAACTCTGCCCAAACAAACAAACTCAGATGAAACATAACCTCTTGGCGGTGGCAATCAATGCATTTATATATTTAGCGCCTTTTATGATATACAGAGATTACATTATTCATTTGATGCACTGCGGTGGTGAGCTGATGTGACCACGGCTGCCCTGTGGTAGACTGACAGATGCATGGCTGCCAATCTGCAATATCTCACACCAGCAGGGCACTGTCGCTGAGTGCTTTAGTATATAATGGGTTTGATCCAATGTCAGTCCATGCCTTCATGTGTGGACCCTGCATGTTTAACCCCACCTAAATTATTAGCGAAAGGAGACCTGAGCCTAAACTTCCGGAGATTGGTTCCAGGCACTGAACGAGAGAACATACTTCTGACAAGGATCCCTATGACATTGGAAGGATGGGACGAATACACACATAAGCTCCCATTCTCTTATGTCAGAGCTAAACTTTCTGTGTGAGCCTCATATGCTAATAGTCCAGTGGTTTCTCAGACACAGCCCACGACTAATCACTTATTTCAACCATTGTCACCCATTTATTATTTGAATTACTGTTCACAGATTCTTATAGATAAAATCACAGACCACATTGGGAGAGAAGAGGTAGAGCAGTAATTGCATTACAAAGCATCACGTTGTGTTCTCCCGGATACAGGCTGACAGGATGGGTGTTGGATAAAAAGCAGAGAAAAGCCACGGTGGCAGATGTGGCAAATCCAAGCAATGGTGACCTCAGACAGGAAGAGCACAAGAAGCTGAAGAAATACCGAGGGCTGAGAGAGGAGCTGGAGAGGGCCTAGAAGGTAAAGGTGACAGTAGTACTCGTGGTGATCGGAGCACTTTGGGCAGTGAACGCTGAAGGAGCGGTCACAGCAGATGCCTCAAACAATCTTGACCCTGAAAAGTAGAGTGCTAGGAGCAGCCAAGATCCTGAGAAGAACACTCACACTCCTCTTGGATCCGAGAGGGTTAACCACTTTCAGGAGCGAATACCATATAGAACACAAAATAATTGTAACAACAGTCCTAACCTGACAAAACTCATTTATGAATTGATGGTGGAGAAGAGGAGAGGCTGAAGTGACAGACGGTTTTACTGCTGTCACACTGATGAAGCCGAGCAGAACCGCAGCACAAGCAGCAGCTCTGTAGCTTCATTGTTAGTGGAACAAAAAGCTGGAGTCTTTTAATTGACCACTATTTTCACACTCCCCAGAAAATGACTCTCTATATCTCCACGCTGTCCTCAAAAGCCCTGTTAAAATATCCAGCGGCTCGTCTCCATCTCCTGTAATGGCGCCATTACGGTCCATCAATAATACAGCGGGGGTAAGTACATGTAGCCCTCCTGCCCCTGGGGAGCGATGGATGGAGAGACGGGAGAGACACTTTCTCCCCCATGGATGCACAGAGCCGGGACTGTTTGTTTATGCCCCGGTCTAAATCCATAGGGCAGATATGAGTATGAGCAAAGGGGAGAATGTTCCTGGGTTGTCCCGCTTTGCCGAATAACACAGTATGGCTCTGCATTGGTCATCTTTATTTTTGCATTTGGTTCTGCAGAAATGTATTTGTAAAGACTAAAAAAGTGATTATTTGATGTTGATTTAATTAACTCATTTATATTATATGTTTTATTATTATTTTTTGATCCTGAAACTCAATTAATTTTTTTTAGTCGTAGTAGTTTTGTCTTCATACAAAATACAAAATTATGACAAAATAAGATAATAAAAAATTGAATGATTAACTATTATTACAATTAATTATGGTGATTATGTCGTAGATTCAAAAATATTAGCAAAAAGGGGCATTCCTTACATAATTTCATAGAGCGCATTTTGGGACATTCATCGGCCCCTCCAACCACCATCAATCATTCTCTCACACACCAAAATATATCCAGTGTATAAGTAAAAACGGAATAGTGAGTGATTCAGTCGGTTCTTTGTGTTCAAAATATACACTATATACAGTATACATTTTATATTTAGTACTTAGATTTTGCAAACACAGAGTTTGTCAGCAGTCTGCTGACAAACTTCCTCCTTTTTTCAGGAAAGATACTATTTATAACACACTTTGAGCTTCTTTGTCAGCAAATATTTCCTTTCCTCCTTTGGACGATCAACAATAGATTTGAAATGGAAGCAACGTGGTGTCATCACTTCAGTCTGGAACCATGGATTTTTTGTATATGCCATTTGAGACATAAAGATCACCTCGTTAGTAGCAATTTTTTTTCAATGTTTTATGATTTAAACATTTTGACAAAACATTTTATAATTGTTATTGATTGAGTTCTACTTGAGGATTTAAATTTACCACATTACATGAACAAGAAAAATCAAACAAAAGCAATCCAGCCTACAGTATGTGTGCTCCAATATGTAAAATTGTGGCCATTTTGAAACAATAACTGCCTTCATTTCTATTCAAAATATCAAATGAAGAACAAACCTACACGTTTTATTTAACATCCATCAAATATCTATAAAAGCGTGGGTTTTTTTCTTCTTCATCTCGCCTTAAACAAACTCCATGCATTACACCGATTCAACCTCCATTGTCAGACCAAAGAATCCCAGCCTCCCATTCCCTCGCCATATATAACCTTTTTTTATCACCCATACTGCCTTTTTATGAAGTGCAAATGTAAATCTCAACAGGCGACCATATATAAAGCAGAAAACTGGGGAGGGGGCTCTGGACCCACAGCGACTTCGGCACCGCTAGACACCACATGCTCTCACATGCACGCACGCCTCGCACATCACACAAATCACATGATCACAGGCTCCGTGAGTGGGAGTCTTTGTGCACTGCCAGCATATACTGTAGCAGAATAAATGAATGTGTCTGGCGGCTAAAGGAGGGGAAGGGGGTGTAGAGGAGGAGGAGGAGGGGGTGCGGGGGGGCTCGTGTGTGCTGGAATTTCAGTGAGAGAGAGGGGGCGGGAGGGACGGGGGGGGAGCAACAAGGTAGACTGTTGATGGTGCATGTTTAATGGGCAGACGCGGGTTGTGCTAGAGCCAGACGGTTACGGCGTGGGAGGGGTTACGGCAGAACAATGATGCCGCTCGTATATGTGTGTGATGAGCCGTGTGGAGCGCTGGACCCTCCACATGTGCCAGAGCATCTCCAAAGGTAGGCGCTCTCTTTCTTTGTCTTCCACAGCTAATGGACACTGACATCTCTCTGCGATTGCTCGGTATAGCTTCCGAAATGCATGTCTTTGATTAGGATTCCGTGGGGTTTGACTCGTACACTGTCCCAGCAGGGGGTTCGAACTGTAAGTCTCTTTGTCCGTCCGACTCAACTATTACTAG
Organism: Knipowitschia caucasica; assembly: GCA_964034765.1. Lineage (NCBI taxonomy): Eukaryota > Metazoa > Chordata > Actinopteri > Gobiiformes > Gobiidae > Knipowitschia > Knipowitschia caucasica. The sequence goes on along the minus strand of OZ035829.1, from coordinate 8,035,458 downwards.
ACCCACTAACCTACTAACTAGCTCTGTCTTGACTTGCAACTCCCAGTGCTTTTGTATTTTTTGAATGCATTTAGAAGTTGCAATGCAAGCAGTTTGTACTTAAGTGGTTGTTTGTCGTTTTGGTTTTCATTTTTCATTGCAAGACGCATTGGCCAAACATTCTCGAATTCAGCAAAGTATGTGCAGCGCGTGTGCATGTCTCTTTGTTCGTATCGCCTGGTTCAACTTGCAGCCCTACTAACCTACTAACAAGATTCCTGCGTCAAGTGAAAAGCTTGTGACCATCCTTGCGAATACTCTGAATAGCAGATTACTTATGCATAATTGCTGGTCGATAAAGTGTTCAACGTGCCAAATGCATTGAGCAAGTTTTTGAGTCGACTGAGTGTCTTTGTTCACATGACCTGACTCAACTAGTAGAAGTACTCACCAACTAAGAAGCCGATGTGTTTTTAGAGAGACATTTACAAGCCGTGATCCGTCATTTCAAATCGAACGCTTTCTCTGCAAGCAATCTAACTTATCTACCAGATGCATTGAGTTTCAAAATGTCATGGCGAATCTTCCTTGTGCATGTTTCTTTGTTTGCAAGCATGGAGTCAATGCAGAGTTCTGCAAACCTACTCACTATCCCGATCTCAACTTGGAGTGCAGAGCTTGCAAAACGTTCTTTGTCATGCTTCGTGTCGATGCATGTTGCAAGACGCATTGACCAAGCCTTCCCAAATTGGGTCGACCATATTGGACTGTATGTAAGTCTCTTTGTTCAGACGCACAGCTCTCCCAAAAAAAACTAATCTTCGCGAGCAGAGAATTTAGGTGGGTTTTGCAAATACCAATTCTTTTTCACAGTTGAAGCCCTATGTCATGTTTTATGTGGACGAGCAAAAGCGTGATCTTTATGTATCCATATTTTCAAACGAAGGACTATGTCTCTGTTCACATTTCCATACTTTATGAAACATGTATTTGAGTAGCCTAACTTGCCATGATGATGCACCAAACCCTTCACATCTTCATTCATCATCTTGAAGAGACGTAGATGACGCATTGACAAATAATTTCCAAAATAGTTCCACAATCTCTCAGTTGCTTACTGTATGTCTTTTTTCACAGCAGCTGGCTTTTACAAACTTGTGTGCATTCAGAATCACATTTGTCCTGGTATCATACAATAATTCAACTCTTCATGCAAAAGCCAAACCAAACCAAGCCTCCCATATGAGCTCTAAATGTACAGCCAGGTCTGTCTTTGTTCACATGCATGACATCGCAACTATTCCTTCCAACTAACTCCACGATTTCACGTCCAAACCTTCATTCCATGCAACTCATCAAGACGTATTTTGCACAAACATGGAAGAAGTTTTATCGACCAAACCACGTCTCTTGGTATCAATCGTGTTTCCAACTTTGCTCTCACAATCCCAACTATGAACCAATGTTATTTCATCTGTGTGCATTTTTCTTGTATGTTCCCCACCGCCGTCTTTGCACATTAATCGGATCACACAGCTGTGCTCCAATATTTCTTTGTTCATGTTGCCTGACTAAACTGTCTTTGAGGTTGTGAATATATCAGAGAGCTTTGAGGGGAACCGGCAGCCATAATTCACGCACCTATCTACCGTTTGACATTTCTGAGCGTTAACGGCTGAAAGATCCTCTATCATTTCTCCTTGTCCATGCACTCGACTCAAGCAACCTTAATACTTATGAGAGCTTTTGACTATGCTTGCTGGCTCAGAACATTGTGCATGCATATATATTCTCCGACTCTTTATAAATGGATAGCTTCGAGGGGAAATGTAAATGTTTGCTCATGCATTTTGTCCACTTAATGGTACTTATTTGTAATTCAAGTTCTTTGCAAGTAAGGTTGCATAGATCACAGATAAATGGGTGATTGTAATTGCAGATTTGATAAAGAAGCAATTTATTTGTGTCTCCTAGTATACTGAATATGCCTTGACTCTCTATGTTTTTTGTAGACCTCATTGTTTATGATGTATCTTTGTTTTGTGGGTTTTTTGGGTTTTACTGTTATAGCAGAGATTCAATTACATACACATTTTGCATTGTCCTGTGATGGGACACATTACAATGCATAGTTTCAATGGAATAAGAAAAATGCATCCATACAGACATGGCACGTACATTGCACATACATTCGAATCCACAAAAGAACAGACATAGACCTGCATCCTATTTGAGCAAGCCTACAACTGGCACATGAATTTGTTATATCTATGGACCGATTTTGAACAACAAAAGTTTATAAAATTGCATTAATTACATCAACTAATTCATCAACTAAATAAATGTCTTCTCACACACCTATACATTGTAACCCCACAATAGCAATCCCATATCAAACATCATTTCTCAGACCTCAAATGAACTGAAAACTTTCCATCATAATTGCTAGAGCGACAGAAATGTAGGGCGAATGTGCAAATTAAGTCATTAGTATTTGTAGGTGAGTTGAACGTGAATTTCTAAAAGCCACAAAGAGCCAGTGGAGGGGGGTTCACACACGCCTGATCGCTCCCAGTAGACCACACCCCCGTTCACACCACCCCCACCGCAGCAGCAGCGTGTGCGGACGGAAGCCCTTTGTCTGATGTATAGGCGCGCACACAAAGCCACCGTCCTGACCTGAAAGCGCAGTGGAGGGAGAGAGAGTGTGCAGGCTGTCGCATCAGGACCACTTCTGATTGGCTCCCAGCTGCATGTAAAGCAATGCATTGGTTATTGCTTATCCACACATTGGGAAATTTTACCTCATATTGGAATAGTTGTGTTTGGTCAGACCATTGAATTTTTGGTTATTCTTTAAATATAGAACTAAAATTTTGCCACATAAATTTGTCCCTATTAAAGTACTGGCTATACAGAAATTTACTAATAAACAGTTTGAAAGACTTTTTGGACCATGGCCTTTTAATTCAGATTAAAAAGCATTTCAAAAACATTTCTTCATTCTGGTCGGAAGAAATGTGTCCAATCTAAAAAAAAAAAAAAATGAAAGAAATATTACATGACAGCCGCAGCATTGTGTAATCCGACACTGACATCTGAAGGGAAAAGTTGCAATGCTTAACCTAGAGACAATTCATTTCTAAAACCATATCGGTTTGTCTCCACGTGGATATAGCCTTAAACCTCAAATATCACACCGACATGACATTTGTGTGGTGTCTTTGTGCTCATCAAACAGAAGCCACACTATTGACTGGTCTGTCTCCTGAGTTCACAGCTGCTGTTAGTGGTGAGGGGACTCTGTCTGAGCCCGAATCGAACAAAATCAATGTGTTCCCAGAAACAGCCTCCACTCATCCACTTCTGTGTGTGTTTCTGCATGTTTATAGATATATGCAAGGACTGCCATAAGACACAAAAGATGTATTGGACTGTATAGCTGTATCTTTTTTTTTTTTCTGAGCACATACAGCACCTGCAAAGTGGAAGAAGAACATAAACTTGTGCTGGAACATTTTGCTTGGAAGCCTTTTTCACTGAAAGAAAACAATTATACAAACAAAAGGACACGGACGTGAGGAGAATGAAGTGAAATATTCAAAATGGTGCATTTGACATATGACTGAACCACTGCAAATGGGAAAAGCTTGCAGCATTTTATATTAATTCAGCAAAATGTTTAAAGAAGAAGAGATTTGATGTTAGTTCTGAGGGGGTCGAAAACTTGAGCTCCTTCATTGAGATGGCTTCAAGGATACCACCCTAAATTAGCTCACGGAAATCACCTTCTTGTTTCCAATGCAGATGGAAATGTGTAATGTCATACTGTGGAATATTCCGGCAAAGCAGCAACATTTAGACTGAGCGGTGCCAACAGTGGTCCCTCCACATGGAAAGGTCTGTTGAAAAGTGCGCCAGTGACACATCCCTGAGTATCTGCTTGTTGTGTCCCCACTGCACACATAAACCTGTATGTGTGTGTGTGTGTGTGTGTGTGTGGAGGCAAATGAGGAGCACCTACTTTGTGTGGATTTACAGCGCTTCTGGTTCGTCCCATATATTTAACGACATTTATGGACATCATTAACATTTATGCACATTGGTCATCTGCTCCTTATGGACCAACGGCTCTATGTGTCTTTTATTGTTGCATTTCCTCTGGTTTGATTCTCTGATCTGTGTTGGCGAAAGAACAACTTTTGAAAGACCTCCGAGATTGTGATTTAGGGCTATATCAAAAGTGAATATAATTGAATATGCAAAAACACAACACCTTTAATTTAGTGTATTGTAAGCTGCACCTCTAAAACAAAAAATGACAGTTCTATGGTATATAATAATATTGTTTTATTATTATTTTGTTTAAGGATTGTTATTGGGCATGTTTTTTGTGTTTTTTTTTTTTTTTCAAATAGTCTTTTTATTCTTGGGAAATCCAATCAAATCAACTTTTTTCAAATAGCACATTATATAAAACAAGTTTCCAAAGTGCTGCACACAAAAAAGTTAATAAGATTTATTTTTTTACAATTAAAAATTGTAATTACAAATTCAAATACACTACATTTTACTGGAATTAATGGTGGAATGAAGATATATATTTCCTGTGCTATTAAAAGAAGATATCCAATTCTGTTCAATTCTGTACAGTTTAAAAATAGGCATCTTTTTGGTTGACTGGAAGACATACATAATAAAGTCTCTCCAAAGTCTGCTCTAAAGCTGACAACATACACCAGAAGGAAACTGCTCTGCTGAATCCTAAATGTAAATACATGTTTGTTTTAAAATGATTAAAATGAAAAAAAAAAAAACCTAATTTCATGGAGTAGGGGGAAAACATGAAAACACCAGGTCCCATCAGCTCCATTTCATTAAAACGATTATCCGCGCTATTAAGAATGACTTCCCTTTGATGTTCTCTGCTCTGCCAGTGCAATACCGCAGCAGCAGCAGCAGCTAATCACAGCCTAATACAAAGAAACCGTATGGACCTCCTTTCTGCTCTTCAGTGCAGCGCGCCTTGGGGACACAACAGTAAAAAGTCTCCAGACAGTTTTTATGAAAGATTAACCCTGCCGTGACGCTGCCGCCATCTTTGTTTACCGCCAGGAGACATGGCAAACAAGAAACAGGGAAGAACAAAGACAAGAAGCAGACGGATACACCGTACTGCAGCTCTCACCTTTGTACCTTCAGTTGTAAATAATCAAAGACAGTATTTATATATTGAACGACTTGCTCGATTGTTTTGTTCAAAAATATCTGTTTAAGACTTTATTTCATATAGTTCAGGGTTAATACAAATAATGTAGATAATAAACTCACAGGGTTATTCTGGTGACATGCTTGGATTCATTGTTGCAGCTAATAAAAAAAATGATTGCCAATGAACTGTAAAGTTACCTCAGTAAACATTATGTGCAAACTATGTAAAGAGAATAAAGCTGTTTTAAAAGTCACGGAACATGAAATGCACGACACAGATTCTTCTTTAAGGGTCATGTCAACGCTGGATTCATGAGCATACAGTGCAGAAATGTTATACTATTATAAATAGCCACAAATACTGATTAAACAAAGACATTTAGTAGCAGCTCACTGCTGCTATGAGCTAAATTCATTCCTTTTTTAGAGCCTTACATTGTACCTGCATGTTGGTGCAGTTTGGAGCCTTTTGGCCCCTGAACCTCGGTACACGCTCTGACTGTGGCTCGTTCCTCAGAGTCTGTGTCATGCAGCTCTGCTCTGGTGGCATCGCTTTCATCTCCCCATGGGTTCTATTTTGTGGGACTGAACCAAGAGGCTTCTCTCCGCTACTTGACTTGGCTTTACAAATACACCATGAATCCAGGGGGGGGGGAAGCAGGTCTATGTCCCCAGTCCTGACCCTCCTGGTCCCAGACCTCACAAGGGCAGCATGTCAGCTTCTCCCACAGCACTGTGCAACAGTCAGAAAACAATAGCATGGTTAATTCTATTAGGTCTGGTTTCCTATTTTTAAACCAACAATCTTATTTCTGCAAAGTATCATCTGTTTTACTGTTTCCAGCAATATTTGTGTTTCATCATCCCATCTCCAACCCCATCCATGTCGGATCAGTTTCAGTGCTGACACTTACTTTCAGAACAATTATGGCTTACCCCAAATGTGTGTGATTTGATAATACACTTTTGAGTAAAGTTACTAACAAGATCTTAGGCCACAGTGACACAGGATCTGAAAACGTCAGCATTCTGCACCAACGTTAAAATACTGTTTTGGATCTTTATCATGATCTTGAGAAGATTCACATTTCCACATTTTAGAATGTAAAATAATTTAAGAATTTGCTGAGAAATGATACGGTTCAACCAGTGATGACTAGAATGAGCCTCCAATCCCATCTGCAGTGGCAGAGTGAGAAATTACATTTGGATAGATTTAGATGAAAAACTAACATGGTGAGGTCTGATTGAAGGAACACAGTAAAACATGTAATCTGACATGAGAAAACTTATCCATAGGCTCCTAGAATTTGAATGTAAATGAATCAATAAATAAATGTGCTGATTCGTGCCCAAAGTACAAATGTAGAGTGAATGGAATTTATTGCATGGTAGATTTTTGGTAATCGGAAATCTAGCTTTCCTAGCTTTACCAATTTACACATTTAATTTCTAGTGTCATACTAAAATAATATTAATTAGGATTATGCCAAAGTCGCCATCTTTGTTTACCACAAAGCAGCAGACAGTTGGAACATGAGTAGGATTTGACTAAAAAACAATACGATAATCCTAGGAAAAATATGTAGATTTGGCTGCGACAGTTTTTCTGTAAATTTCACGGTTGCAGCGCGGATTGGGTGGTTTTTTTCTAAGAGATGACAAGCTTTCTGCCAAATAGTGTGCTAAATGGATTTCACAGCACTCTTCTCAACAGGGGATTTAGGGTGCTAGCAGGCAAAAGAGCAAAATGTGCCACCAACCAACCAGCACCGTGTCAGCACTTTCCTATCCGCCATTTGAACTCTGAAGGAAAACTGTGGGGCTGGCAGTCGCTCGCACAACCTGGCAACGCATTCATGCAAGTCTCAAGACTATGAATACACATGGGAAATAAACTATGTCAATCTTGTAAATTGTAGAGTAAAATGTGGTTGGAAATGTTATATAATCAATTCAATGTATTTCTGCACAGCCCTGACTCACAACAGCAGTCTTTAGGGAACTTTGAGAGGACTTTCAAACAGAAAACACCAGGAAAAATAAAAAACACAAAGAAGCCTTTGGGCGATAGGATAGCGGGTTGATCAATATCCATAATTGTCCATACATTAAAAGGAGTAAAATGAAATGTATTACAAGGATTTCTGAACATTGGGTACTGTATATTCAGTGTGTAATTTTACAAGAATAATATATTTTAAATAGTCCACCACTTGGTAAAGGAAAAAGTGCACTTTATTTATCCCCGTAAGGCGTTTCAATTCTCTACATTTGACCCATCCTGATGCCGCAAAGGCTTAAATTAGGAGCAATAGTCGCCGTAGTAACAGCGCCCGGGAACCGATCTCCAGATGTTGATGCTCGGCCTGGTCAGGACCAGAGCTGGAGGATTTAACCTTGTGTGCATGTTATTGGTGGTAGGGGAAACCGGAGTACCCAGAGGAGAAAACCAAGTACCTATGCAGGCACGGGGCGAACATTCAAACTCCACTCATAAAGACCCTGTTCCGACCGGGATTCGAACCCATGACCTTCTTGCTGTGAGGCGAGAGTGCTATCCAACTTGGCCACCGTGAGTTATATGTGGCGTAGCTAACATATAAGATTTGAATAGTTAAACCAATGAGAATGGGCCTTGAGGATTTGAATTCATTTCAACCAATCAGGGCGCTGCAGAGAAAGGCCAAGACGGGTTTTCAAAGAATGCCACTGCATCTCTAAAACCAATAATAGAAATTATCAGAAATATGTGGTAAAAAAAATGCTTATGCGAGTTCCCTTTTACAAAGCACTTACAAATCATAGGAAATAGCTGTGTAAATCCATGGAAATGAATTGTAGCCATGTCACAACTCACTTTACTTTATGCATAGTTTTGCATTTCTCCGTGGTGAAGTTGTGCTGGCTAATCCCTCGCTCTCTGCTGGGTATTTGGTGAGAAGAAAAACATATTTGCGGCTGACTGAAAGAGGCGAGTGTGTAATTCTCGCTGAGTTTGGCAGGTATGCTAACGGCAGATAAAAGCAGGCGCTAATTGACTGACAGAGCGTTCTCCTCCGTATTATCATTCTGCAAACGGGGGCTGCGGCGGATATGTATGCGCTGAAAGAAGGCGCAGGTTTTCACACTGAGTCCCACTTTTTGTGCTTTTTTTCTTGTTTTGCTTGTGCTTAGTTTGGGGTAAAATGAGGTGATGCAGGTGTGAGATTGCATCAGCGTTAACACCGTGAAGAGGCTAATGCCCAAAGAGAGAAGCAAAGGAGCGCATGGGGCGAAAAGGGAATTAGGAGTTTCATTTAATTAAAAATAATTTTAACCAAGATTGGATAACGTTGGGATGAGATAGCTACTTTTGGGCTGACCTTTTGATAGTCCATTATGCAGTCTAATTTATCATTTGAATAAACAGGTTTATTTGGGTGTACACATATTAATTCACTTAGAATCATTAGGAAGTCACTAGTGAGAATATGTTGTCAATGATAATTAACTATTAGCGAACATATCAAACATGCAGAACACATATTTTCACAAAGGGTACTAATTGTTCATTAAGAAGAATTAATTAGAAGAAGTAATAGGATTGAGTGGTTACCAATATCACTTGTGAATGAGAGGGTCATTTCTAGTAAATGTCAGAGTATTTATTTAGTTATCAAATAATTACTTGCCATTTCTCAATGATTTGTAAACATTGTTATATATTATGCATTTTCAAACCATTGAATGTTAGGGCCAGTGGGGGCGGGTCCCGGCTCAAAAGTGGCTAAAATGACGTGCGCTGACATGCTCGCAATACCACCCCGGGCCGATGGGGGTGGACCCGGAATAAGAATTAGCCAATGCTAACATATAGCATCTTCTTTCCTCTCGAAAACACCTTTACAGGATGGTCCAAAAGTTGGCTCTTGGCCCAAAGCTCCGTTCCACATGTGTGTCAATGCTGAGGGGAAGAAACATTTTTGGACCACTCTAGTTTACTCGCTGAGAAGTTTTGAAGTCAATCGTTTAAATGAATGGGGCTTGTGCCGGTTGACGCATGCGCAGATGCGTTGTTTCACATTTTCAGGCCCCCGCGGCCATTTTGAATCACTCCATGAAAGCTAAATTTTTGGCCCATTAGTTAGAACGGCGGAGATAGGCGTGACTACGTTCGTTAATATATACAGCCTATGGTTAGGGCACATTCAAACTTACTGGACAAATCCTGGTTCACTTGGGGCAAAAGTGCTTTTTCTGTGGATGTAAAACCACTTAATGATTGACCATTGTTCCACGAGTCACTCAAGTCATACTTTAGATCCGTGAAGAATTTTTCCAGACTTGGTCCTATCTGTAGTGACTGTCCTTAGTGAAGAGTCTTGATCGTCTTCAATACAGATGGATCTAACCCTACGTTTTATTATCCTCCATTCATTCCTAGCAGTTCATAATTTTGCAAAAGCTCTTATATCTGTGCCCTTAGAACGACTTTTGGATGTAAAAACACAAACATGTGTTTAGTCATTTATGCATGCAGTGATGAATATGTAACTAAGGGCATGCTGAGACAGGTGCCCAGAGCAGCGGGGCCTTACGTTCCACACACAAAAAAACTAAGGTGACCTGATAATACACAACCGGAATCTACCACCCAGTCCCCACCGTAGTCTATAACTAATGTGTTAATCAGCCCCAATGCTGCTGTCTCTTTATCGTGTGAGTCTAATCCAAAGTGCCATTCATGTCCCAATCTCTGTGTCTGGAGGTCTAAATCATCTGCTTTCATCCAACATTTACATCCATTTGAGCAGCAGTCACTCAGAGGTATAATTTTGACCGAGCCCTGGAGCTTGTCGTATTTCTATTCCCTTTTTAGGCCGCCCTAATTCCACAGCCTGCTTTCAGCCACAGCGGAGGAGGAGGTGTAGGTTCATCTGTGCCGCATCGAGACCTGTAATATAATGTACTGCACCTCGGAGAATTACTGACTTCATTATAGCTTATTTGAGCGGATAGGCACGTGCGGAGTTCAGCTGGTTTTGAGGTGTTAATTAAATTTTGGGGTTGGGATCAAGATGGGAGAAGGAAGGCTTATTTGTATAGCACATTTCATACAAACAACTCAAAAGTTAAGTGTGCACATCACCAAGAAAGACTGGTAGAAGACTGGAAATATTTGAGAAGGTGTGTCTTTCCATGGGTTCAGTATCAGAGCACTCTATTTACAAGTAGCATATTTCTAAAAAGCTGCTTCACTTATTTTCAGTTTCACCGGGGAAACGGCAAGAAGGTCGAGGTCCGATGTGAGACTACCCACAGGTTTAGATGAAGGTGCCAGACCAGGAAAGCTCTATTAACAAGCATTACAAGGACAATCCACACCTGAATATGGAGCCACTCTCTATCTTGATACAGGAGTAAAGAGAGAGAGAGATTTTTTGACCAAATTAGAAAGTGAACCGCAATAATAATTCTGAATGAGCTGCGGCCGCTGGATTAATTTAAGAGGAAGACCTGAGCAGAGGGCCTCACGGTCTAATCCAGCCTTTGTTGACCTCTGTTTGATTTGTGTCCTGTGTAAAAATCTCTACTTTCACCTAATTGGCCTAAAAAAAATCTCTGCAGGTGTGTGTGTGCGTGAGTGTGTGTGTCAGTCTACTCCCGTGTGTGTGCGTGTGTACGTGTGTGTGTGTGTGTCAGTCTGCTTGTGTGTGTGTGTTTGCGTGTGTGTGTGTGTGTGTGTGTGTGTACAGGTTGGCGGGAAAAGCACTTACCTCTGCTGAATAATCTATTGATTATCTTCCTCTTTTATTATTGAGTGTTCCAAAAGGAAGCTGCAGTGCTTCGATCGCTTCTTGTTTTCAGATGTTCTGTTTCTTTATCTGCATTACAATGTTCTTGCAGACATCAACGACAAAACGAAAAGAGCATTTTTGAAGTTATAGTGTTAATAAAGCATTTTTTACTTGGCAAAGTACCAATAAAAATAGTTTTTTTCTGGATTAAGTTGCAGCTTCTCATCAAGTTACTGATGTTGTTGGATCAGGTACAAGTGCTTCGGCATATCATCAAAATGATGATGTTTTAAATAGATTAAGATTAGCTTTAGATTATGATTTGGCCAAGAGGAAATGTACAAACTGAGTAAGAATGGAACCCAACAGAACCAATGTTTTGCATTTACTTTGTGAAGTAAGTGAAAAGGAAAAGAACCGAACAGTTTCAGAGCCGTGATTATCTGGGGGCGCTTCTCACATAAATATGTCACAATTACAAACAACAACAAATGTCATATTTAAACATTTTAGAATGTCAAAACAGTCAATAATCTAAATAACTTATATAAGTTTCTTTTATTTTTTATTTGAGATAAAAGTTGGTAATGGTGCATGCATGATCGGTCATATGTGTGTAGATTTTGTTCGTGGACCATTTGTCTGCATTAAATACATGAAATCCTTTAGATTAGGCACAATGCATGGAGCCAGAGGAATAACAATGGGCCATTGTGTGGAGTCTATGCATTTAAATTACAATTAATGCTCCCGGGGCCTGTTGAATGCACTCTTCATTTTACTAATATATTTTTAATCAATACAGCAGTGCTACAGTTTTGCATATTGCTTCTCTAAAACTAAAAAACCCCACAAAATGGTAATACAAGGACCAGCGTGAAGAAAATTGAGGGTTATTCACCACAGGCCAAGTTTTAAAAAGGTTACAGTGGATACAGTTGAGGCTGAAATACATTAGTTCAATCCGATAAAATATGAGAGCTGAATATTCCTTCTTTGCCATACAGTCTATCTCCCTGAGTGCCATATTCTACATTACACAAAACCTGACATTTGCACAACTAATTATACAGAGCCTTAATTCTGCTGTGATTAGCACGTCTCTGACACAAATGCCAATAAATATATGGATTTTGAGATGGTTAATGACATGACTTTTGTCTTTGTTCCATTTTAAGCTACAATGTTTACGAAGCAAGTTCAAAATGCTACAGTTCACAACAAAAACGGCTTTGTCTTTGGACATTTTACAAAATAATGTATTAATAATCGCAATAGTCAAGTTAGGGTAAATCAATCTATATCAATTTATCTATCTATCACCACCAACCAGAACTGAATAAATAATATCTTTCTCAGGAATGTCACAAATATATATAATGTGATTTTGCGAGTATTCAAAATTATCAGCACAATAAACACACATTCTATCTATATTTTTTCCCTAAGACACCTGCGACTAATGAATGGTGAAAAAAGCAATCAAAGTGGAGATGGAAAAACCCCATATCAAATTTGTATAACATTCTCCACTATCAAATATCCATAAATCCCAGCTTCTTCTTTCTTCATCTCCTTAACTGCTCCTTCTCAAAGAAAAACCATGCGGACGGTATTTTAGTCGACTTTCACGTCTAAATCAATAGTATTACTTACACCAACGACCCAACAACCTCTTTCTCCATTGGCCCGTGGACAGTGGCAGCTTCCCTCTCAGCCAATCGATGTTGATAATCATATTTGAGGCATGGACGCTGAAGCCGCGGGCATGATAAATGAGCTTATTATTGGCAACGCGTGGACCTCATCGAGGCACAGGCAGCCCAGTCAATAGGAGGCCGCTATGTAAATACTCTATAGGGACCGTGCGCATAATAAATGGCTGTGTAGACTTAAGCGAGTGTAAGTGGGGAACAGTGGGCGCCCAGTCACACACACGGGCGTTAAAGGCCAATTTTACTGTGATTTATAGCACGGAATTCAATAGACATGATGCTTATCTGTAGGTAGATAGTGGTCCTTTGTAGCATGCATTGGGCTGTTTCCTGCTGCAGTCAGATGGGGATTGTTTAAAGAGGCGGAATAAAACAAAACATAAATGTATTTGAAATAATTGGTCAAAGTGCAGTTCTTGAATAGCTAAAGCAGCAGGCATAAGGTCCTGGGTACAATTCCACCTCCAGACAGGACCATACTGAGTGTAGTTTGCATGTTCTCCTCGTGTCTGTGACAACTGAAAACATGTGTAATAACTCCCGTCTCTCTGGGACCAGATTCTGAAACGTCAGTGGGACTTTCCTGTTTAAATAAATATGAAATTAAATTAAGTGGGTAATAAATGCCAGTCTGAATATGTAAGTTGTTTATGATTTTGTTTAAATATCAAAAATAAATGTTTGTCAATATGTAAAAGGCAGGGCATGTTTATTAGCACAGGTCATATCCCACACAAGGCAACTCAAAAGGTTTACAAAACAGGAAGTAGAAACAATAAAATGATGCAATATTATACAATCAGACTACAATAAATCAGGATATATTTTTCAAATGTATCTGTGACCCGATATTATCTAACAAACAACACCTTCATGTTTGCATTCCCAGAATTGCAGGTGAGACTTGAAAAATTAGAATATTGTTGAAAAGATTATTATTAATGTATGCCTGTAATTCAGCATAAAATGTGAAACCAATATATGATTTAGACCGCTGACTTATGCCTATTCTTTGTTATAATCTACATGATTATGTTTACAGTCCATTTTCAAAATAATATAAGCCGTGCGCTATAAGTAGTCTGTCAGATACACATTGCATAAGTTCCTATTGTAAACTAAATTACAGAAGTGAACAGACTTTTGAAAGATATTCAAATTTTTCCGAGCGTTGCCTGAAATATTTGCTTTGTATTTTTGCTCCGGGGAGATGCGGGTCGCGGGGATCGTTGAATGCACTTTTGAGCTCCTCTTTCTGTCATTATAAAGCAATAGACATTAATGACTTTGACATTTGTCTGCAGGTTGGCCATCCGCACTGATTAGGCGCCCAGGATGAGCCCGTACCTGCACCAGCCCCAAGAACCGAGAGGCAGGTAGGAACCGCAACAAATTACCGACTGTGTGGACACAAAGGTCATTTTCATTTGCGCTGATTGGATGAGATTGAAACACATTTGTTGTTTGTCTTTTTCGTCGCCTTCACAAATTTAATTCAGGAAACAAAAGCTAAGATGTGTTTTGATGGAAATAATTGGGTTAGAGCCTGAGTAGCAAGAAGTATTATTGGTTTCTCATCTTCACAGACATATATTTTAAGATGGGGTAACAACACAAAGAGGACTTCTGGTTCTTTGTCTGGTCAGTTGAACTTTATCATTTATAGCGAATGTTCAGACTGGAAGAACTAAGCTCACAGCCCTCCCACTGTTGCTCACGGCGACAGCATCCGTCAATCACAATCAGCTGCAGCACCACACGCAAATCCTCACCTGCAGCAATCATGCACTGGCCGAATCAAGCTTCATATCATGACAAGCTCCATCCAAGCAGCAGCTACATTCATGCCACAACCCTCCTCCTCCCCATATCTGCCTTGTTCAGGGCCAGTTCTTTCATTCTTCTTCCACCACCAGGGTTTAGGTCCCGAGGAATTTCACCTCATAATTTCTTTTACCCTTCTGTAATCGTGCACTGCTCTGACGGGGTCTAAGCACATAATTCAGACCACATTCTGTACAGCAACAATAAATGTAATCTTGAAAATATTGTCCTCAGAATCATATGTGTTATTTATTTAGTAGATTACTTGCCAACCAATGTACAATTCTAATAATACCCATGTATTGTCTGTTCGAGTCTTTCAAGATTGAACTGTTTCTCCATCCATCCATCCATTTTCTACCCTTTAATCCATTTCTGGGTCAGGGGGATGGCAATCAGAGATGCCACCCAAGTCTCATAGCACCAGCCCCTCACTGACCCTCTGCAGGTGGTGAGTCCACAGGAGGACAGCTGCTCTCTGAGTGTGAGCATAGCCTTGATCTTTCAGTGGAGGCTTTGGGCAAAGTGGGGTTAAGTGTCTTGCCCAAGGACACAACGACAGCAGTCATCAGTGGGAGAAGGTGGAGAGGTGGGAATTGAACCCACAACCTTCAGGCCTGAAGGCCAATGCTCTACCAACTGAGCTACTGTCGCCCCTCGAACTGTTTCTGTGGATGTAAAACCACCAAACCAGTTAAACCAGTAAAAGTGAATCAGACCAACAAATGTGAATGTATCATATAGACAGACTGTATGGACAATAATGCTAAACCCTTAGCTACTATAGGGAAGTTCTCATGGAAAAAGTTTTTCTCCACTTCACTCTGGCTCCTCTTGACTTACATCGAAAAGCAAACTCCTCGAGCTCAACAACCGTTTGTGTCACACTTACTTTTTTGGGCTTAAAAAATACAAAAAGCTAACATTTGTCGGAAGAAATGCCCATATAAGAAAATTGGCCCAACTAGTTTTTATTCAAAACCAAATACTTTATACTTATAGAAACTCTAAGTATAGTACTTAGAGTTTCACTTGTAACATATGGACAAGTGAGGATGAAAAGAAATAAGTGTAATTATTGTTTTATCTATTTCCTGTTCAATGCACATCAAACATTATCACAAATGTCGATACATAGACTTAAAAATTACTCATAATATTGTGCATTATTCAAGCTCGGAAAAGAGTGGGAGGATGCGGTGTTCAAACTATTTCCTTTCATGTGGAATTGCTTGATTATTTGAGTGTAGCAAAGTCTGCGCTCACATTTAGACAATTGTTTAGTTGCATAATTCCCAAAGCAGGTTCTGAGCTCTCATTATAATCTATGAAAATGTTATGTATGTCATTATTCAGTTGTTTTGTCTGTTTGTCACTCTCTTGTGTCTGTTTCTGTAAGTTTTTTTAAAGTATTTATTTTCTCCATTGTAAGTCTCTTATTCATGACAGAAAATTAAATTATTCCTATTTTAGATGCATGTCTTAATCCCCATTTTCTTACTGCAGAGGAGAAGCCTGGAACAAAGCCATGAAGCTAATCATGTATTTGTATTTAATATGCAGAGCAGACCTTGAAGGTGAATCAGAAGTGCTTGAAATTGACCTTAGCAAAATTGGGAACCAAAAAACAGCTAATCTGGCACAAAGGACACAATGCACTGCGGTACAAGCCAATAGGACGCTAATCTGCAGAGAAAACAGAGACAGGACTCTAATCTCACTTTTCTCCAAATACAAATGATGGGGCTTTCAGTGCGGAGCTATATCTTCACTTGCATCAAAAAGTGCACTGAGAAGGCGACGTTCATGTGACATCACAACATTCCAAAGAGACCGTAGTTTAACATTGTGGTGGAGGGCAGCTGAAAAAAAAAACAAAAAAACTGGTATCTATGGTAAGTGCAAAAGTCATACTTGATCTCTAGGGTAATCCATATGAAACAAAAGTGTCACAAAGTTCCACATCTTCTTCATCAGTAACTATCAACTATGGGATGCATCGCACAGCCTCAGTCCTCGTTCTACAGTCTGAGTCCTGGAGCAGATTCTTCCCTCAATTTTTCCCCACTGAGTTTTTGAGTTATTCCTTGTTGACGCAGGAGGGTCTAAGAAGTGATGATCCAAGACATTTGAGATTCAACGACATTTCTTAACATTTGTCATTGGCCCCTCAAGGACCAAAGGTATTTTTATATTTGTTTGAACTGTTCCATTCTCTAAGTCCTCCGAGATAACCTCTTGTTGGGGTGAATTTGAATTTCTTCCCCCTTTCTAGGCGGCGTCACACTAATTGAATTTTATTAGTATACAAAGTTATCCATTCGCCAACAACAGATCAGTTTGAACACAGAAATGAAAGAATAACACAAGCAATAACACATAAGAGCCATTGGTCCATAGGGAGCGGGATGACCAATGTCCATAAAGACCCTCCTGCATCAGCAAAGAACAAAAAAAAAAAGATTGGCGGGAAAAGTGACGGGAAGACTAGAACATTAAAAGTGAAACAGTCATGTTTGTATTTGTTTTTTATTTTTTCTGTATAATCATTGCCATGTTTGCAGTATTTTCCTTTGGGCCATATGGTATCGCCACATTACCTGGGTGTCTATATCTATGACTGGATTGAGGATGAGCTTGTGATAAAATGTAAAAATGTAAATTGAAATGGCTTCTATTCTTGACCACATAGAACTTCCTGGAAACCTTAGTTTGTATGACTCGGCTCAAATTGGGCCCAGATGCTATTTCAGCGCTCTCTGACATTTGCAATGGTTCCCTTTTGTCAATAAATATCACTAACAAGCCCGAGTCTGTACACAAGACTGGACCATGGGGAAATGTAGACGTTATGAGGAAGCCACTCCGTCGGATGATTAAAAGAAATGACAAACTGTATGTGAATAAAAATTGGATACAACCATATTAGGTCGGCAGGAATTGGTCACATTTATGGAGCAATGTTGAGAGCGTAAAAGTAATTAAGTTCCCAAATAAGCAGCCACAGTTAATGAATACTTACTCGTCTTTTGCAAACTGGTTCTTTAGCCCTGGGTTGTCATTCACTAAAATCTTTTCAATCGTTATTGGCCACTTCTACAGTAATACACTTAAGTCTGCGCAAATTACTGGGATCATTTTTACAGAAAAAAACAAATATGTTCAAGATTACTGTGATCTAATAAATATGAATACATTTTAATTTCATATTTTTGACGTATATATAGGAAAAACATGGCAAGTTTATATGTATAGCACACATACACAAGGCAACTCAAAGTATAAGGCATTGAAATCATAAATAATCATACAATACATGAAAATGAGCGAACCTACAATCCTTCAGTTCTATTCTACAGCTAAACCGATTTGTCAGAGGAAACGCCTGTCTCACATTTTCAGGAAAATTGCCATTTTTTTCGCTGTTTCCCTATGTTTAGTCCTGACTCCGGGCCCCTGCATGAGGCCAGTGTATGTAAATGTAAGGTATTGTAGGCTAATAGTGTTTTATGAAGCTTGCTTGAGATGTCAAATATTTCTGGTTCAACAATCTGGATAAAATACTTTTTAAAAAAAAGATTGACAATTTGACAATGTTTGCATGTCAAAATACTTTTTAGAAGTTTATGAGAAAAGCTACAAGTTGATAAACTCAATCAAATTAAACACATTTATTTTAATATTTCCAAAAATCACAGTCGTCACATGATCATACATCACATACTGTAGGTCTGGGGCGGGGAGTCCAAGGTTTCTCATCATTTCATCCATATAACAGACAAGCAGTGTAAAAAAAAAAAAAAAAACTACAGGTAAAATACACAAAAAGATATACAGCCACTCTGTGCATCTTGTGGCCCATGAATGTGTGACGAAAACAACAGTTAAAAATAGTATTCTGGTGACCCAAAAGTAGTTGTGATGGAGTACATTTAAAACGCCTGTGGGTGTTTATGATTGTACAGTATGTAACAGTATATTAGAATTGTATACATAAGAAACAGGAGGACATCTTAAACAATACTGCTTGTGCTAATGCCTCTTTGTTACCAAGGTGACAAACAGAAATTTTTTCTAAAAATAGTCAATATGGAGGGAATGTACGTTTATGAGAACATGAGGAAAATAGCATAACACTTAAATAACTTGTCTGGGTTCAAGTTTAAAGTCTTTGAAAATGTCCAAAGACATGTAGTAATTATTCCCCCCATTAACCTGACAAGCTCGTCTCGCCAAATCCACTTATCCTACATTTGTGACCTACATACAGTGAGATGGCAGCCTTCCAGTACAGCTCCCATGCAGCCACGTCTATATGAAATGAAAATTGAATTTGCTAGGCAGCTGAGGTACAGGTCCCACTGAGACTGTGTCCCGTAAGAGTCCGTTTGTTAAGAGTGAGGCTGCTGCTGCTGCTGCTGCTGCTGCTGTCCCGGCTCCAGCTTGGCGCTCACTCACGCCTCTCCAGGGACCAAGGAACAGTGTGCTCTGCTAACTGGACTGGAGTTGGAGCATAATAATCACAGTTTTCATTGTACAATCACATTTCTGTAGGTAAATATCTTCAATTCCTTTCTGTTTCACTGCTGTCAAAGGCCACAACATTTCTCAGAGATAACAAAGTCAGGTCAACAATGCACGAAATCCTATCAGTGGAATTTTAGAGTAATTCTGAGATAAAGGAAGGGGGTAGATCAGTGATTTTGGAAAAGTTTCATTCCAGTCTTGAACTAGAAAAGCAATCGTGGAGCATAGACCTCTGCCTTACAGCCGCAGATCCATTCCTTAAAATAAATCCAAATGGTGTTTCGGGCCACCTTCAAAATTGAATGAGTGGTTCACTGGGCCATTGCACACATCTCATGTCCAAATCCTCCCATTCTCCTCCTCCCTTTTGAGTTATGTTGCTCACAGACAAACAGACAAAGAAACACTCTGTGGCGGAGATAAAAACTATATATTTTTTTCCTGAAAGCTGTATCCATCTCTGCTGCCCTTGTGCCTTAAACTAAGACATACAGTAAGTGTGTATAGGCGTCTCTAGGGATTTCCAAACCTTCTAACAAGATGCCATGTATTTTGGCCTCCACAGAAAGATTAACTCCAGATTTTTTTGTATC
The DNA here is from genome assembly GCA_964034765.1 of Knipowitschia caucasica. Taxonomy (NCBI): domain Eukaryota; kingdom Metazoa; phylum Chordata; class Actinopteri; order Gobiiformes; family Gobiidae; genus Knipowitschia; species Knipowitschia caucasica. Next base: position 8,015,829 of record OZ035829.1, on the reverse strand, counting down.
AGCTCAAAAATCCACTTTGAACAAATCCTTTTATAGTCACCTCCTCTCTCAAGTTTTTTATGCCCCGATAAGACTCCATCCGTGCACCGCCACAAGAAGTTTTAATTAGTTCGTCTCCAATCTGATACCGGCGCTTCCGCTACCTGCTGCAGCTGCGAGCCATTCCAGTCCATTTGCATCAGCACACTTAAATATCTCCACTTAACAAATGAACATAATTGCATAAAGACTTTAACTTACGCAACCCATACATCACTTCTGTCCTCCTGATGGGATTCAATATTTTAATCATTATCAAACTTCATTTCACTCCATCATTTCTACATTAACATGAATAAAACAAGCGCTCTCCTCACCTGGCTCATTACAGATCCTATCATTTAATGCAGGCTAGAAATGGCTTGGGCCTAAAGGTAGATCTGACTGGGTTTAAGAAGGAGGATTATAGAAGTGGTCGTGCGTTTTTTTATCCTTTTATTCACGGGAACGCAAAGCCAATGAGTTCACACAAGAGATAATTATCTAAAGCAACTCTTTAATAGGTGGTGGTAATTTGGCACCGCTGGCGAATGACAACTCAATTTGGACTGCTTTTATAGTAAGAGGTGTGAGAGGAAAAGACATGCTGCTACAGTGTAGGAATTTGAAGGTAAAGTCATTAAAAGGCACTGAATACAACACCAATTATCAATAAATACTATTAAATGTATTCCATTTCAGTATAGAAAAACGTTTCTCAATAGATAGCTGGCTTAGACTTTTTTTAATAGGCTTGTATGTTTAACAAAAAATTGGATTCACATTGAATTAGCTTCGAATTAGCTTGTTTTCTATTGTCATTTATACGCCTGCACAACTTGGGTTTTCCCTCTGAGGAAGGCTCAGGCACATTTTTAATATCTAACCAAATATTACAATGAAGGCGTTTAAAATATAAAATCAGATGTATTATTTTGCAATCTCCTGCGTAGTGCTTCATATTATTGTCTGTATATTTCTGTGCAACTCCTCAAACTATAGGAATGTGCATCAACATTATATTGTGACATACATATTGTCAGATAGTCAATAAATATTCTTTGTATAAATTACTTTTGCACACACTTCATGAATATGCCTCTGAAAATTCTGAAATAGTTTACAAATAAAGAGAATACTTCAGTCTGGTATATTCTGAAACATTTTAGGATCCTTCCCTGAGAGGTATATTTGTAAAGGCAGTGCAAAAGTTCTTTCCTATTGAACTAAGTTATTTCCATTTGCACATGATATTCTACTTTGCACCCACACAGTTCACCTCCTGCAATGAAAAACACTCCCCTAAAAGAGTGCAGTGTAAAAGCTATGATTTAAATCCCAGTGGGCTGTATGAAAGCACACACAAAAATCAATTCAAATTTTTTGCATTCAATTTATTTTGCATAGCCCTACAGCAGTCATCTCGAGTGGCGGTACAAAGTCGTTGATTCTTCAGATCAGAGACTCAGACAGTTCAAACTCAGGAAATGCAATAGGGCGGCACGGTGGCTGAGTGGATAGGACTCTCGCTGAATCCTGGTCGGACCAAAGCCTTTCTGAGTGAAATGTGCATGTTCTCCCTGTGTCTGCGTGGGTTTCGTCCGGGTGCTCTGGTTTCCCCTACCACTAAAAAAAACCATGCACAATCTTAATGTAAATGAGAGAGTGAATGGATGCTGTTGATTGGGGGCTTTGATGCACCAGTGTGTTCGGCGACTCGCTTCCGTCATCACCGTGTGTGGAATGATTGGAACAATATCTGAACCCTGTAAGGCGCTTTGGGTGACCTTGGTCTATAATGTGCTATATTACTTACATAGGATCCATTTGTCCAATAGGGAGCAGGATGACCACTGTCCATAAATGTTAACACGCTTCTATGAAAGTCCTTAAATGCCCTGGATCATCACTGTCCTTACAGCCTCCTGCATTTGCGAGGAACGAATCAAAACCCCTGAAATTATAACGTGTATTTTGTCTACGTGTCGCTGCAGCAGTACAGAGGTCAGTTCAGTTCAGGATGTCAGAATGCAGCAGTAAACACATTGCAAAAGGATTTGAATGAGCTCCACATCTCTCGACTTTAAAGCACGTATATCTTGAGTGTGTCTGGTGGAGTGGCGATACCGGTGATGGAGAGTGAGGGAAGACATATTTTGGTTTATTTGGCTATTATCTTTCTTCTTGGTCTCTCCTCTCCTGCGATAAGGCCTGTGCTGTTCAGACCTGCTGCAGTGTGCGCCGCCTGCCAAGCGGTCGTGGAAAAAACAAAAATCTACGGTCAGACCATACATGTTTTGAACCTCCTCTGCTCTTTCTGGGCGCCGTTTTTTCACGTGTGTAATTTCAGCCTCTTTACGTAAATAAAATCAAGTGTAATATTTAGAATAGTACACGGCATTTGAAAGAATATTTATATTGGTTTTTGTCTTCTTAATTTGGACGACTATAACTCTGCTTAATCCATGGGTGGTTGCATCATCAGCTATAAGTAAGTAAGTAAGTAATCTTTATTTGTATAGCGCCTTTCCCATACCAGAGTCACAAAGCGCTTTACAATTGTTGCTTTTGGGCATTTGTCTCTAGCTCCACACAGAGAAGGGAGCGAGGTTGTCAGTACAGGAGGCGTATGTCAGACCTATTGTACATGTTTTTGGTTTTGGGGGAAACCAGAGCACCCGGAGAAAACCTACGCAGACACGGGGAGAATGTGAAAACTCCACTCAGAAAGGCCCTGTTCCGACTGGGATTCGAACCCAGTGAAAGTGTTATCCACTCAGCCACCGTGCCGCCCACAGCAGAGAAATATGAAGCTTGGGGGTGATCCTATGCAATAACTTTTCTGGGTTAGATACTGACATGTCTTTTTTTCTGTCACTATAACAGTCTGCTGCAAAGAACAATTGAATTTATTTTTGTATTGCCCTAAATCACAGCAGCGGTTGTCTCTGAGGACTTTACAAAGGTGTTGATTCCACAACAACAGATCACATAATGGTGTTTGAACACAGGAAAAGCAATAGTACACATAGGAGTCATTGGTCCATAGGAAACAAAATGACCAACGCCCATAAATGTCCTTAAATGTCCCAGATTATCACTGACCAGGCATGTCAAACTCAGGCTCGTGGGCTAGATCCGGCCCCCAAAGCAATTTTAAGTGGCCCCTGATATGATATTCAATTACTATTTCTTAACTTCCAGCATTGATGGTAATGAGCAACCATGGCCTAAACATTTAACCCATCATCATGAAAGACTTAAATAATAAAACAATGTGTTTGACTTTACATTTGGTCCAGTTTTGGTTAAATCTCAACAATGAACACATTTTGCATTCAGAAAAATTGGAAAATATAAGAAAAATAAGAACAGAAATCCCCTTTTATTCTTCTGGCCCTCGACCACTTTCTATTTCTTTTATTCGGCCCCAGACCAAAATGAGTTTGACACCTCTGCCTTAGACCTTCATGCATCGGCAAGGAACAACTCCAAAACGCACTCGGAAAATGCACACACAACGGGACGGAGGCTATAGATCCAGGACTCAGGCTGTAGAGCAGAAGAGTGAAAGTGTGTAGCTGCCCAACCTGAACCTACTTCAAAAATTGTGTCTCTATCACGACTACAAAAATCCCGTCTGAGAAATCTTTGGATTGTGAACAAATGGCTGGACTCTTTGGGTCAGCTTCCCAAATAGTCCAGCCATTTGTTTGCGCTCCAAAACCCTGTAGTCGAGGCCTCTGATGACTCATTTCTAATTATGAATAACAACTGTATCTGCACAAAGAAAGATTAATCTCTAATGTCTGCCTAAATGTTCTACGTTAAATAAAAAAGGAGGGTAGAGCTGGTGTCTGGAAGGAGAATGTATTTGACTGTGAAAATACCTCATTTTGGTTTTTAACATTCTTCCTCACAGCTGTGGCATTTGTCACTGGAAATAAGATTTAGGGATGCTTAATTAAGCCTTAAAATTCAAGGCAGAACCCATGTAAAATCCCTATTAACATGTTTGCATATTTTATCAGTGAGCTAGAAATTCAAACTGGTCCAAGTTCATCCTCCCAGAATGTTTGACTCAAAATTAGATAAATTAAATAATATAATCTTTCACATCTCCTAGAGGTTTGATGTTATAGTGTATCAATTAGCTGATAAAAAAAGTCTTCTCTCTTTCTTTCTGCTCCATTTTGTGATAGTTCTTTGGCGGGGTCCTCAGAGCCTCTCGCTGCTGTAAACCATGGGGACTGTGGTAGCGTCCATGCAGAGTGGCAGACACAGACCACTGCTCTGTCTAATGAGCAGGCTGTGGATGGTCGCCATGGGAACACTGCTCCCGCCCCTCCCTCCCCCTAAACACTTTATCATCTCATTATGCGCCAAAAAGTTACTCCGACAACCACAAAGTCGAGCTGTGGTGAAACAAGATTATGTCAGTCAGAAATTTGTTCAACATTGTAATATCATATACTAACATACTAGCATTTAGTATCATAATTTCATTTTTAGATTTAGAATTGTTGAGTAATCTATGTCTTGTTTGTATGGATGCTGGTGTTTCTGCTACAACTGACTTTCTCCTTTGGGAATGAATAAAGTATCTATCTATTTTTTATTATTATGATTTTGATGATGATGATTATTGTTATTATTGTTATTATTATTATATCATTATTTTCATTGTTCCATTATTATTTTATAATTATTTTCATTATTTTCATTTTTTATCATTATTATGATTATTATTATGTTATTTAAAATTTACTAAATGTCAATGTCTATTAGAGCTGTGCCAAAAATCAAAAGATCGCAATCTCAACGTAGACCTTTGAGTATAATTGACACTTGAACACCTTCTAAAACACATTCTATTACGTTTAGATAATATGTTTAGTCATATTAGCCTTTTTTTTGTTTTTTTCAATCTACATATGTCTACATACAAGTCTTTATTTCTTTGCACTAGAGTAGACAACTTTTTACTTATATGTGTGTATAGTTTCTCATATGCTGTTTCTTTCTTAAGCTAAAGAGACAGATTTACGTTACGTTCACTTCACCTTTTTTGTGTTTGTGTTTTCCTCATTCCTACAGTTTTGTATCTTGGGATGCAACACTGACTTTTCCCCTTAATATTATTTTTCCCTTAGCCCTCAGTCATTCCTATATAAAGTAAAACAATCATTAAAGTCAACTTTCTGTTTTCTGGGATTAAGTTTGACCAAAAATAAAAAAACGTGAATCAACAAAAAACGGCAAATGCTTCCAAACAAAATCATTTTAACTGCAATTTTGATCATACCAGCTGTAGAACTCAATCAATCAATCCTTATTTGTAGAGCGCCTTTTCTACACAGAGCAACACAAAGCGCTTCGCAGTCCACGTCACACAAGACACAAATCATCACACAAAACCAACACCAAAATCACCATTTAAAACAATTAAAAGTCACACAGGTATTTACTCAGATGCTGCTATGGTCGACTATTCTTACGGTGGATAACACTCTTTACTCGATGAAGCAGATATAGCGCTGTCTTTACTTTGGGGAGTTAATGTGGAGTGTGCTTCATGCTGGTTTACAGATTTTCAGAGCAGACAGGGCCTCCAGCCGAGAGTCAATATGAGAAGTGATGTTTGCCCAAGCTATGAGCTGGACCGGATACAAACAGGCCAGGTATAATCAACACTCCAGACTGTGGTTAGTGACTGCTGCGGCGACAACGTCAAGTCCTAATGCAGTCAAACACAGTGAAATATGTATAATTTTGTAGTCGGGTTGAATATCTATGTCCAGGTACAGTTATGTGGATGAAATTCACTGTATCTTGCGACTCCTATCCCCCATCTAGGCAAGTATGGGTTATTATTTTGTGTTGGTTTAGTGCTGCTTTTGATGTTTTTTTTTACAGTCAGACAGCCAAAAGGAAATATATATATCTGCAGAGCCTTTCTTCTTACATTAGATATTTATAGGCCCTCTATATAACCACCATGGCTATTTCCTCTGTACATCTTTCAAAACCACATCAAATGCACCGACAATGATGATGCGGGTCTTATTTAAACTCCTCAGCCTCACAGACGATGGACTCGGCGGTATGTCACCCGCAGGAGTAGATGACATTTTTATTCATATAGATATGTTTTGTGACCAATTATGGGATTTTACAGCCAGAGGAATAAACGTTCACACAGATACACTGTTAGGACTTTCCGCAATGTATTTATCAACCACCGACCTTCTTACACACATTTTCACTTTCCCTACTTACATTTTATCAAAGCCCTCTATTACGGACAAAATTGTATCCTGAGAAATATTGAATCGAATGCCGTTTATTATGTAAAAGTTATGCTCAAAGTTAAATGATTTTAAAAACAGGGTTGGCCCCAGATAGTTCACATAGTTCAAAGGGTTTTAATCTACAGAAACTTATAGCCAAAGTTGTGTGTGGTAACTTACTGGCAAATGATCTTTTTGAGGAGAAATATGGTGTGAAGTTGGGATGGTAGGATTCATTTAATTTTTCTTTTTCATGTATTCATTAATTTCAGACAGATGAGTACAGTATAGACAACACAGTCAAGTCATATAGTGAAAAATTCAAATTGGTGTTTGAGTTAAATATTTTTCAGAAATTATAACATTCTGAACTGTATACATTTGAAAGCTTAAACAATAATGGTTATAAGACTAAAATCTCTCGTTGGGACACGTCCTCTTCTTGTCTTCTCTGCTTCGACTTTGCGTTGACCGCTATACCTCCGCTCTCCCTCCGCTCTCCCTCCGCTCTCCCTCCTCCATCTGAAACATCTCTTTGGACGGCGGATTGGCAGGCCTCATCTGTGTCACCTGCCTCGCTCTGAACTGGCTGGACGTCCCGAGATAAGGCTCCGAAAGCTGTCCCAAACCTGGCCCCGTGCCCATCACCGTCCTCACTCCGCAGCCAATATCCCCCTGTCACTCAGCTGTAGTCCGACCGGTCCAGCTTGTTTGTAAATCTCCTTTGTGGGCTTTTAATATCGTTTTTCATAGCAGGCTGTGAAATCGGCTCAAATTGGAGTCCGACCACAGCTCTGGCCCGGAGTAAGCTGATGGAAATTTGGGTTTTGAATAATTTATCGTCAAAAATGGAATTGAAATGAAAAAATAAAAAACATCAACGTCTTCAGTGATAGTGCAGCTGTTGAGGCGGAATTAAGGTTTTTTCAAAAAGAAATACACAAAATTACAAACCACAAAAACAAGAAATTATCACAAGAAATTCCTCTTTTTTAACTTTACATTATTGAACACATGATTATACAGTTATATCAATGTAAATATTTGTTTTTTATGTATTCCCATTTTCCCATTATCTCCCACCGAATTGGGAACCATACTTTTGTCAACTGGAACGGTCGAACTAATGTAAAATACTGCATATTTTCACACAAATTTTGTTTTACAAGCATTGAATAATAATATAAAGCATTTTGAAGTCAACTTGTCTCACACATTTTACATTTTATATCAAGTAAATTAAGTTAAATCCATTATTCAATAGAGTAAGATCTTTTTTTCCCTAAATATATATATATATATATATATATGAAAACATTATAGACACATTTCTTAGTATTGCATTCTTTAATCAAGGGCAGATTTATTACTAGATTACTTTTTGCAGTGTAGTAAATTCATAATTTTTTGGTTTTTTTTTCCCCAAAAGCTAACTCTAGACCGACCACCAGTTGAGAACCACCGCTCCTGAAGAATAAATACACGATAAAAAAGATAAATATAACTCAATGTTCTCTTTTTTTTTTTTTTCTATTTATTTATTTGACAGGGACAGTGTACATTAATCAACATTTCTGTAAATGCACCGGAATTAGCCAAAAGGCTATTTTTCATCCGTAGTCCCTGGACAGATGTAAAAAGTCTCCCTAAGACAATAAAACAAATTGTCTTAGGGAAATAAATAGATAGAGAAATATGAAGTTCCCAATGTCTGGTTAAACATGTAATGAATGTGACAAATATCATAATTATTGAACATTGAGAGGCCTATTACAGGAACATATTTGTATAGAGATAAAGTGTCCCTTCACCAGAGCCTTGTCTCTGCGTCTGCATGTTCTGCTCTTTACCACATGAGTGATGGCCGATCGATGCCGCCGCAGTGAGGCGGCGGCAGCGTTGTGACTGATGTAAATAAAATGAGCTGCCTCCACAAAACGGTACTAGTAGGAGGCCCCTGTTGTACCCCTCACCCTCACCCCCTCACCCCTCCACCATCATTGGGGCTTTCCTCTTCATCGGCCCAGGACAGTGTGCGGACTCAGCAGCACTACACATAACAAGCACTATATGTCTAACTGTCAATTGGTTTTTATCTTAACTTACTAAACATTGAGACAAGTGGCCGATATTTTATGTATAATTAAATGAAAGGTGTTAGGGTTTGCAGAAAGAACTCCAAAGCAGAGGCAGGAAACCCAAGTTTAACAAGTTTATTTATAAAACTAGCAGGCAGTTGAGCTGGGGCGAGACACAAGCGGATATGAAGAGACAGCAGGTAAGTATAAAAAGATGCACCAAACACAGGTAAGATCTGAAAAAACAGGAGAGCTGGATGCACTACTGCCTGGGACTGAATCATCTGGAAGAGAAGTGGAAAACAAGTGGGAATAAGTCTTTATTTACAGAGACAGAGAGGTAAAGGTGAAGCCAGCCACACCCAAAACGTCAAATGTAGATATCTGTTCTATGCTTATTGATGCTGCATGTAATTGTTTGAAATTAAGATCTTAAGATAGTCCTTGGAACAACAATTTTGAGTTGATTGGCATATCTACCTTTTATGATTTAAAAAATGAACAAAACAAAACAATTTCGTATTACAACCATTATTTTTCATTTTTGGTTCAGTTTCTCATTCTCTTTGGGGGGCCACTGTTACGGCACAAGAGCCAGCACTAAATACACTCAGGAGACATCGTAAAAAATAATTAATCATAATAATAGTTTTAATTCATATTATCTATGTCGGGTGCCAGCGTTAATTAATTCATTTCTTTACACTCAAATCCAGCTAATTAGCCTGCTACACTACAGACGTTTAATTTGTGTTTGATTTAGACAAGATATGAGTGCGCCAGTGCATAAAAAGTACATTAGTGAATCATTAGCTCTATGCTCCTGTCACTTGTGTCATGTAATGAGGCATGAGCCACGCTAAGTTTAGAAAGCCACCAGGCGACTACGACTGCTATTATTCCAGCTATTATTCCTTCTATCATTCCTCCACGGATGAAAAACCAACATCTTTAAAGGCTTTTCATAATGTAGGTGAAGTTCCATGATTTGTGTGGGTGTTTGAACGCACATGTTTTTTTGCTGCACCAGTTACATGTAGTTTAGTTTAATTTAGTTTCATTTATTAAGGACAATGTGCAGTTACATCATTTAAAAAGATGGCTGCAGCTGATTTAGCACCGAGCTACTTTCCATCTGTAGTCCTAGTCAGTTTATTTCTTCTTTGGTCACCGCATTCAAAATAAATATGACGTATTGGTAAACAGAAAAATACAATTATATGAATGACTGAAAGTGTTTTAAGATAAGAGTTCCTTTATTCGTCCCACAGTGGGGAAATTTTGATGTTGCAGCGCACATACAGGACAGTAGTAAGAGCACACAGGGAGCACACAATATATAAAATAAGTAGTGGCTATGTGTCTTAACAAGCATAACTATCTGTAGATGCTGGAAATGCTTCAATACCAGTCAAAAAATATGATATTAGTAGTTTTGGCTGAAGTATAAACTTATTTCGCCTATCCCCTACATTACTAATGGTGAAACAACAAAACTACATTATGACAATAGCCATTTCTCGTATTAAAACGTTTCTGTTGTATTCTTACCATCTATCTATTGTCTTCTGCTTTATCCGTTGCCGGGTCGTATTCTCGTGCTTTCTCAGATGGCTCACACGTCAGTGACAAAACATCTGTGTATAAATTAAGCGTAACTAACAAGCGTGAAACCTCAGAGTTGAAAAACGCACATGCACCTTTTTAAACTGGGATTCAAAAAACACATTCAAATGTTGTCAGAGCGTTTGGCATAGAGTAAAACCCATTTAGCTCAACCAATTATCGGTGTCGACGTAAACGAACACCTTTTCAGATCTTCAGCGAGTCGCAGGTGCCAGACGCCTGAGTGAGAAAGTGTAATAAAAGCTTGTTGAGGAGGGATTAGATTTTTCCGTGGGGATGGGAGGAGGGATATTACAGTAGCAGACAGGTGCGCTTTGCCTCGCTCCTCAAATCTTTTTGAATAACTCTGCTCCTTATTAATCCACAGAGACAGAAATCTGCTTGTAGACGGCAGCATCACAGAGACCGCTTTTTTCATATTGGCTTTTCACAGCTTTTATATATGAAGAGTAATAACTTTAACCCAATATTGCTCTATATTACATTTTACATATTGCTACTTCACAAGTTGTGGCAGTTATAGCGGTAGAAGCATGGTCAAAGTGGAAGTATACAGTGTTTGTATCCCATGCTTTAAAATGTTATTGGTCACAATCATTAAAGTGGATGTCAGTTACTACAGGCCCTAGTTAGGCCCTGCTCGCCCCTGCAGCCTCCTGATTGGTCGAAATTAATGCAAATCCTTGAGGCCACAGTAATCCAGCAAATCTTTCTGGTCTGAATTATGGGGAGGGACTATTTTTGTTGAAAAATACTTAGTGTACATAATAGTACAAGGTCATAAGACTTTAAAAGGAATAAGATAAGATAAGATAGACCTTTATTCGTCCCACAGTCTGGAAAGGAAGAAACAAGACACAAATCAACCAGGATCTATTAATCAAAACAAAAGATTAAATGCAATTCTAAAGTAAAGAGTCAACTGCGTGCTCCCACTGACGTCTGCTGTCGTTGTGTCCCTAGGCAAGACACTCAACCCCACTTTGCCCGAAGCCTCTGCTGAAACAACAAGGCCGTAACTCCGATGATGGAAATACAATGAGCTGAGTGGATAGCACTCTCGCCTCTCAGCAAGAAGGTCCTGGGTTCAAATCCCGGTTGGACCAGGGCCTTTCTGAGTTGAGTTTGCATGTTCTCCCCGTGTCTGCGTAGGTTTCCTCCGGGTGCTCCAGTTTCCCCTACCTCTAAAAATATGTACAATAGGTCTGACATGTGCCTCCTGTACTGGCACCCCCACTCCCAAAAATAACAATTGTAAACCGCTTTGAGACTCCGATGTGCAGTGAAAAGGTAGTCTATAAATAAAGATTACTTACAATAAAGTAAAACTCTGGAGCCAGTATACAATTTAAGTAGCTGTCATCACTTTTAAAACAATGCTAAAAAGAAAGTAAAAACGTTTATTTAAAGGAAAAATCTGGCCAGAAGTGTTACTCCACTCTCCCTGACTTAGGTTGCCAGATATGCAGACGAATCTAGCTGGGAGTGGGACCATAATATCTGAATAAAGAGTTTTGTCAACAGCAAATCTATAACCAACACCTTTTTCACAAAGATAGAAATCCTGGTTTTATTCCTTGTTTTGTTGTTAATGATTTGAGAATCATAACAAGACCTTTTTTAGTTCTGTGGCCACATGGTACTTTACCAGTGAGATTAGCTCGACGTGGTGAGTTCTGGCAATCCGGATTACAGACTTTCTGATTGGTAAAATGGTGGAGGGCGGGACATCGAAATGAAAACAATAACTAGATTTAGGGGCTGTAAAACTAATTTTGAAATTTGAATATCCTGACTGAACTACTGTCATCAGTTAAAGAAGTATTTGAAGTATTTGCATGATTTATTAATGCCTTTTGACAGATTAGAGCCATTTAATGATGACTTGTCAGGAAAATCTTACATATTGCTGCTTTGACAACTTTCAGCCAGTCTCATTCACTATACACCAGCAGCAGTTTGGTTGAATTAAACATCTGCTCAATAATAAAACAAGTCTTTGCAGCATTTCGTCTAAGTGTGGTCCATATGTGCCTCTGCTGAAGTCATAACCTTTACATTTCTGAATGCATTGTACTTGGCGCTGTGTGCAAAACCCTCAGAGGTCTTTCAAAGTCGTGGCGTAAGCAGAATGCGGTGATGAATGAGAAGAGGAACAGGCCCAGAGCTGTCCAAACTGTCACAGGGTAGACTGCGTTCCCCCCAAAAACACACTCACTCACTCACTCACAGGCCAAAGACGGAGCAGTGGCGGAGGAGCTGGGTGTGGGGGGTTTCTGTATTATGAGCTGTCAATTATGCAAAGTATATTTTTTTATCATTTCACCTTTAACACTCTCGTCCTAATGTCTCTAAGTCGCCTGTCTAACAATGGTGCGTGTACTTGAGAAGCCTTTGGAGTACAAGCAAATGTCTTGTTACCACCTATAATTTTATCAAATTATAGGTGGTAACAAAAGGAGAAACAGAGTAAAAATCCATCCCTGCATGTTATTGTTATGTATTGTATGTAAATGAGGAGTCAAACATCAAACAGAATGATGGAGTGTTGAGATTTTGACCATTTCTCTTCCACAGCTCAGGCAAACACAGTCATGATTCATCCCATTATGGTTGATGTGTCTGAGCACAGGTTAGCGCTGTGTAGTTTCCTCCAGGTGCTCCGGTTTGAGTGAACATATGGTTATAGTCAGAGGGTGTTCGGTGTCTCCATGGTGCAGGTTTTTTTTTCAGTCCTAGTGCATTAGTGACTTATAGTGACTTATTGTACAGTTTGACAGCAGTGGGGATAAATTGACTGATAACGTTGCAAAACACAGAGGTCTATTTATATGTAAATAAAATAGACAAATGAGGCCAGAACATTCCCGACCTGGACCTGAAAAGGAAAATAATGTGATTTTCTGAATACTGTCTACTATATATATATATATATATATATACATATATTTATATACTAATAGTATCTGATTTTGGATAAGCACAAAAACCAAACCCACAAAACATGGGCTACATCCATATTCCGGCATACACACTAAAAAGCGGTCGCCCCCAGACTAAGATTACTTCAGTCCGTTGCAAAAGGCTGCTTTATTCACAATATCTCCTTCAGCAGAGACCGACAGACAGAAGAATTTATAGGTTTGTGTTTTAGAGATTGGCTGAAGCAGGCTGCAGATATGGAGCTGTCAGCAGTTGGACATCAACAGCTTGGAAATGGGAACGTCTAATTTTAACCGAGCTAAGAATACTCTTGGAAATGCAATTGTTTAAATGGGCTTTGACAGACGCTTTGGTCTGATCCTCAAATAACTGGCTCATTCTCTGTCTTTGAACGAGAAAGAGACTGAAAGAAATATTGAGGTTAAATATTTGCAAGCACTGAGTTCGAACTCCTCGTACTAGGGGAGATTCTGAATGAATGGTTTCTTCCAGTTCTGATATTAAAGACTGCCTATTACAACACTTTCATCTGTAATTTGGATACACGTTTGTAGACAAATAAAATGAAAAAGGTGGTCTTTAGGTTACCCCCCAAATCTTCCAGGTGCACGGCATGTTACTGTCTTCACCTGACTCTTAAGGCGGATGAGTGTGGAGATTGACCCAGCTCAGAGCTGCCTCGTACGGGAAGCCACGGAGACTTGTAAAGCTCCAGGAAAGCCGTCAGATCAATTCTGACATTTAGACCCAGGCAGAGGAAACACTGAAAAAGAGGTGTGTTTGTGGGAGCTATATCTGTTATCTGCAGACTTGCATACGGCAAAGCTCAGAGGTGCACACACAAGTTAAACAGCCAAATAAAGACTATAGGATGACAGCAGTTTTGGGGAAAGCTGTTGGATTGCCATGACGACCTTCAAATAATTCATTCAAACCAAATGTAATTTCAAACACGTTTACAATGATACAGATCTTTTTCTTCCAAAACCTCAAACTGGATGTCAGAGTGAGCAGTTACTGGCTGGGGTGCTGCAGTGTGCTGAAGTGTGCTGTCTATTATGTAGCTGACATTCTTTGTGAAGGACACTGGCATGGGGCCAGGCCTCACTGGGCCAGCCCAGTCGTTTAATTGAAAGCGTAAAAGAAGTTTCTTTGGGCACAAAAGCCCTTATGTGGGCTTTGTCGCAATTAGATTGAGCAGAAAGGCCCTGAACCTGATAAAGGGGATTAGGACAAATGTCTTGTGGATATAATGTGTAGTGTGGAGGACGTGTTAGAAAAGGCTGAGCCGGCGTGGAGCGGCTGACAGCACCACACAACAGTGATTAATGCAGCGGTCAAAAGCCCAGCTTAAAACCCAATTTCACAACAAGAGCCTTTTCTGTACAGTTAACTCTGTTCCACTACAGTCACTCCCCAGAGGCACACAGGTCTAACAGGACGTTTAAACAGTTCTTTTAAACCAATGTCTTCTGATTTTTGTATTTTATTATCTATTTTATCCATGCATATAGTTCTAAAAGCATGTGCAAGTATCTGAAAACAGATTACCTCCATTGTTAAGGGAATGTAATTGTTAGTATTCCGCTGCCACAGAGACTAACACATTTGGTCACCTCCTTTCTTTGTGTCTTGATCCACTGAATGTGTCTTCCACCTTTAGACTCCATCACATCTTCTTTCTTCCCATTTCCTCCTCCACATTCTTCTCCCACAATGCATTGCGACAGCACAGACACTATCTAAACCAGTGTGACATGAACCCACTTTACCTCGACACACTTTCAAGGTATACACACCAGTTATTCTCAGCTCCATCACGGCCCTGTCCCTGATACCAGCAGCAGAGAGTCCCTCCCACACTCACATCCCAGGACCAGTACATAATAATCACCATTTGACAATAAGTGAATTTCTGTATTTCTAAACGTTATCAGTTCACTATTTGACTTTTCTAACCTGCACTGTTCTGTCTTGTGTGTTGCAGGTTGTATCAGGGTGTGTCCCGAGGAGATGCTGATGAGGCCACACTGCCCTCTGGGTGAGGAGACGAGAACTGCGCCCAGCAAATTCTACTTCTATGTTGAATGTTTTTGAAGGATGGGTTTGTGTTGTACAGTATATGCCAGTGTTTTTCAACCAGTGGGAAGTGGGACCTGAGTGTGCCTTGAGATGTTGTTTGGTGTGCCTTCGGAAATTATGCAATATCACCGGATTGGTCAAAACAATGTGTAAGAAAATAATGTGAGAGGAATAGAAAGATTTTTTTTATATTTGTTTTGATTTTTGATATGATACACTTTAATGAGAATGACTTTGCTGTATCATTTTCATTTTCAATCATGTGATTGTTTCGAATGAAAAAGGTGTGCCACGTCTAAAAAGGTCGGGGAACACTGGTATATACTGATATCATTCACATCTCTTAATAGTATTGTTTAAAGATGACTAAGATGCACATATTTAGGTAGGTAAGTTCACTCTCTGTAATCTTTTGTTTTGTTTGTATACAGTCAACCAGGGGTATTCAACTAGGTCCTCATTGGGCAGAGTGGTTGCAGGTTTTCCATCCAACCAAGCAGGAGCCCACCAGTCTCCACCCATTTCCTCAGGTCTTCAGGTTCAGACTGGACTCACTTGAGGAAATGGGTGGAGTCTGGTGTGCCCCGGCTTGATTAGCTAGATAGATAGATAGATAGATAGATTTATTACAGGCTCGTAGTCCAGAACAAAAATCCACAAGACACAACACACTAGAAACAGACAACATAAAACAATAAAAGTCCCCAAATCTCTTTTGAGGAGGCAACTTTTCAACTGTTAGAAAAACTCCCTTGTGAAATTAAAAATAAATAAATAATCAATATAAAATAAAAATATAGAACAATAACCTGCACCTATTCTGCCCTTTGATGACCCAGTTGATCACCCTTGCATTAAACTCTAAATAGACAAAATAGCTTTGTAATTTAACTTTAAAATGGTATGTTCCCGGCGGAGGTTGACCAGCACCAACTTTGGACATTTCAGACTTTTTGCCTATAAGTATCGTAAGTATAGTGTATATGCGTAGTACAGCATTCAGCAGGAGTTTTACAAATGTGTGTGGATCAGGTGAGGAGGGCCAGCTGGTGTTGTGAATCAGGCCGCTGCACATTCACACACGGCTTCTTCATAACACCAGGGTCTCTCCACACCAAGCACTGCTCACACACAGGAGACTTCATCAATCTGCCTTCAATCTGCTTTTTCCTATTCAACTCTAAATCTCCTAATTCACTTTCACAGTCTGCTAGAACTGAAAAAAATCGATTACATCCGGGTTCATGATTTGCATTTCTTGAATAAAGTTGGTTTTGAAAATGCTTTGTTTGTCTCTGGTCAGTTATTATCTCTTATTTTTATTATTGTACTCTGTCTCTGTCACTTTACATCAGGGGTCTCCAACCTTTTTCAATCAGAGAGCTACTTTAATACAAATGAAGAGGCAGAGAGCTACTCCTTTTTGCAGTCGTAAAAAATCTATCTAATAATTATGACCGAACACGGAGAACACACACACCATAATACTGTATAACCCTATATCTGTACTTATAGATGTATAATGGCTCAAAAAGTATTCATTCAAGATCATTTGTTAAGTTCTAATTCCTTTGGCGAGCTACCTGAAAGGGGCTGGCGAGCTACTAGTGGCTACCAAGCTATAGGTTGTAGACCCCCAGTTGGTAGAGCTACGACCGATCAGCCTTTGGGCCTGATGGTCGTAGGTTCAAATCCACCACGAGAACAACTTCACGACTCCCACCACTGATGACTGCTGTCGTTGTGTCCTTGAGCAAGAAACTTAACCCCACTTTGCCTGAAGCCCCAGCTGAAAGATCAAGGCCCCTGTGGACTGACTGCCACCCCCCGACCCAGAAATGGATTAAGGGGAAGAAAATGGATGGATGGATATTCTTCTCTTCAGATGTTATTTTAATGTTATTTTTATTGTGAAATTTTACGCAATTTCCCTTGTGGATCAATAAAGTCTTTCCAAGTCTAAGTCTAAACCAAAAACACATAACAGACAGACAGTGTGGTTGCATATTTGAGTATTTAATGCACATTAGAAAAGTGTAATGTTGGCTAAATAGAAAAAAACAGCAGGTTTAGAATCTGTAGCAGACGTGGACTGATGTTGGAAAGTTGAAAAGAAGCATCACACACTCTTTTTGATTTGGGCCACTTCGTGTAGATAGGCAATGAATAACTTGGTTCCCTCGATATAGTTGTATCTAGGAATAAAAACAGAACGGGACATGGCAAATCAGCCTTGGCTATAAATGTAGTGTTTCACGTGTTGATTGTGTGCACTTGTGGCTATCAAATAAATCAATAATTAAAATAAATGGCCACATTGCATTGTATGATTTATGAACTATTTTCTTCTACATATGGGGTACGCTCAGGAGAAAATAAGTGAGATAAGAACTAAATTTGAAATTACTGATGGTGGCAAGTATTGGCAGTTAAAGCTGGGGTACCTATCTTTTTTTCAGGAATTTTATTTGAAAAAGAGTTTTGCAATAGTAAAATGCTCAAACCATATATTACAAAACAGAGAGCCCTGTGAGTGAGTATTTGATGCTTTAGTGCTGAAATCTGATTGGCTAATGGTGGTCCTCTGTTTAGCATTTTTTCTGTCTGAGAAAAGCAGAGGCCAAAGATACATGAATGTGAAAATTGCCACAGTGATTGAACCAAACTGTTTTGAGAGCGAGGAACCAGTTAGAAGGAACAAACTGGAATCCTCGCTAGTTTAGTCTTTATGTAATGTAAAATAAACATTACATTGAACATTTTATGGGGGATTTGAATGTTAGGTACCCCAGCTTGAATGAAAATCTACATTTGAGGCTGTCTTATGAACCTCTCTGAGTATCTAGTGAATATGATAACGTGTGGAACCTGCTCATCTTCTCGTTCTGGGAGTGCAGGCCGTCGTCGAAGCCTCCAATGGGCAACATGATGATGCTCTTCCCCGTCACGTCCTGGAACGTGCGAGCGATGGGGATGGTCCCGCCCTCACGGATCAGGTCTGGGTCCACTCCAAACACTGCACACGAGACAATTTAGGTGAATAGTTGTTATGAAGGGTATTCCACAGGGACATGAAGTGTTGTTAGAGAATTATTAGTTAGCCTATTGTTATTCACCGGTTTCATATTATAATACTTATTATTTTTTTTCCGCAACTTCAATTTGATTTTTTACCCTGAAGACATGCACGAAAGTCTGCACATGGGGGGTCTAAAACGACCGGTTCGGCGAAACATTTGATAAAATGAACGTTTCCAGATTGTCCGACGCTTGCCGACTCTATAACGCCCCCTAGAAATTTTTTAGGTAGGTACACGAAATTCGGATGAGTGATAGATCTCTATGAGACGAGCATAAAAGCCGGTCTAAGCACATGTCTGGGACCAACAGGAAGTCGGCCATGAGGGGCCGAAGTTTTGCCACTAATTTGACTTTTCATTTATAAATTCGAACTAGTCCCTGGGTTTTCATCGCACAGACTTCTACCATGTCATTTCTCCATCTGGACGGATTGAAGTTATGCAATCATCGCATAAAAGTTAGAAGTTTGTTATCGTTTTCATGCGAGGTAGTGGGGAATTTCTCCATGTTTGATGCTCTCCTGACCACAGACTCAGACCTACAGAGCTGAAACTCACATCGCTAACAGTTGGTAATGGCCTGAGAGTAATGGTGTGAAAACACACACCTAATATGACTCTACGGCGCCACCTATGGAAGGCTTCTGACCTAAACTTTTCCGATCTTCACCAAAGTTGCTAAATCAAATCTTTACATCTGCACGAGCAAAATACTACTCTACATAGAGGGTGCATGTCCCGGAGGTGACCACTAGGGACGCACTTTATCATATAAATGAGCTTTTATATACGTAATCCTGGTCAAATCGGGCTGCCAATTCGTCGCCGTGACGCTTGTGGGACTGGCGCCCTCTCCCTCCATACTGAAATAGGAGTGGGGAATGCAGGAAAATACATTATCACTCAAACATTCAGCAATCTATCTATATTACATTTTGGGGACAGTCAGGACAAGGCCACACTGTTATAACAAGATGGCTAAATTTGACATGTCATACCCAAAAAAAATCATGACGTTGAAAGGTGTGGCACATAGCAGTGTTTCCCAACCAGGGGTACGCACTTTTTTTGGACACTCAAAGAGGCTTCACATGTCTATATGCATTCACTCTGTTCCCAGTGGTAATAAACTATTATTGTAGCCACAGCTGCCCTGGGTCACACACGCACACACACACACACACACACTAGGCTCATATTAGGTAATGTGTGTGAGGTGTCTTGCGCAAGACACAACAGCAGTTTACAGCTGCAGACAGTGTGTTCCCATGGTCTCCCATCACAGTATTAACCAAGACCTGCCCTGCTTCGCCTCAGAGGTTTGATGGGATCTGCTTTTCACATGCAGATGGAGCCACATTACAGGGGTCCGTGATTGAACTTAGAACAGTAAGAGGCTAATATGGGAATTTTCTCTCATAACAAAAATTCTTTAGGGGCTGTATAAAATAAATAATACCTACATAATGCAACAACAACAGCCACAAAAATGAATAGAAAAAAATACAACAGATCTTAATATATCAGTAAACCTAAAAAAAAAAACCACTGCGGCCCTGACCGTGTATTGAGTGGAATACACGAAAGCTTTGGAGAGGGGGTTGAGGATATGCAGCAGTATGGGTGTTTTGATGCAAAACCTGTAAATAAGTACAGACCGCGCAACATGGCCTTGGATTTGAGGCATAATATCGACTTTTTCTGAAGCTCTGACCTTGTGCGAAACATCTTTGATATTTTTAATCAAATGGATTCATAAAGAGAAGGTGACGATACCTCTTTTGACAGCAGCCTTCCCTGCATCATACAGAGAGTGTTTGGTGTCAGCGAGCCAAGGTTTAGCTCCGATCACCATGGTCACCTTCAGCTTGTTAGGGCTCTTCCTCTTGGCAAACACGGACTGGAGGTAGTCTGTCACCTACAAGGGAAGTTTATATGTATAGCACAGTTCATACACGAGGTAACACAAATAATCACGTTACATTAAAAAGAGTGAATATACATTACTTTAGTTGTGAAAGAGAACTGTTTTTAACCTGGATTTAACCTGGATTTGTCACATTGTCATCCAGACTGTTCCAGATTCTAAATGCATAAATATGAAATGCAGTCTCCCCATGTTTAGTTCTGACTCTGGGTACCTCAGAGTCCTAGTTGGTTCATATGGGACTAATGTGTCTAGGAACCTCACGTAAGATGATGTTATTCATTATTATCACTTATAAAAGAAAAAAGTCAGCATTTAATGCCTGTAATTTTTGACAGCGACTTTAAATGTCAACAACAACAGAAAGTGCTGATGTAAAATAGCAGCAGATGCATATTTTTTGCTCTCTTACTCAAACATGTTGGATAAATCTTTCCCACAATGATTGGGAAAAGGAAAGAATTTAAGCTGGGGTATCTAACTCTCAAGCCACAAATAATGAAACTTTGTGATTAAAATTCACGTGCATGTATTTCTGGCCTCTATCACAGCTTTAGATCAGCTTTTTCAGACAGAAAAGTGAAAAAGCGAAGACCACCTTCACTCAGCCAATCAGCTCTCAGCCCAATGCGTGAAATAGTGACTAATGGCTCTTTATTAAAAGTTTTACATTTTCTAATAAGATGAAAACAGCATGTTGTGGTCTGGTTTGTTTTACTGTGACAAGCAAAAGCTATTATTTGATTTAAAAAAATATAGGTACCACTATTTTGATATCTCTCAAACAAACACAATAATAATAATGCATCAGTTTTATAGAGCGCTTTTTTGGACACTCAAAGATGCTTCACATGTGTCATTATTCATTCACTCCACACACGGGGGTGATAAACTACTACTGTAGCCACAGCTGCCCTGGGGCACACTGAGAGAGGAGAGGCAACCAGTATGGCCCCTCCGACCACCACCAACCATTCACACACACCAGACTCATTCTAAGCAATGGGAGGGAAGTGTCTTGCCTAAGGACACAACGGAAGTTTAGCACTTTACAGCCGCAGCCGCCCCACTGTGGCTGCTGTTCCCAGAGGTTAAGTGTCTTGCCAAGGACACAACGACAGTGGGAGTCAATGGTGAAAGTCTTGAGGTGGACTCGAACCCACGACTTTCTGGCTCAAAGGCCGATGCTCTAACAACTGAGCTACTGTTGCCCTATTTTCTATTGTTGAAAGCTGTTCTAAAGCCCAATGCTACACAGAGCAGCAGAACCTCTATTCGTACAGTTCTATCACTGATGTTTCACTTTCTCTATCTTTAAATACAATCATTGAGTTAAATGAAAAAAAAAAAAACCTGTTTCTTGACCATCGCAGGATCCATGTCAGGGACTTGTCTGATAGAAAATTTCCCTGTGACTTTGGCGGGGATGACTGTTTTTGTACCGGGGTCAGAAAAAGCCCCTTCGATCCCGTGGATGGTGACTGTCGGGTGGCGCCATCTGTGTGCCAACAGATCCACCTACGACAAAACAGTAAAATAATATTAGTTAGTGATACATCAATACTACTTGTCTTTGAAATGGAGGATTTTGCAGACCAAGGTCACACGTGGTTTTTTCTTTTTCCAATACAAAAATGAGGTGGGTATATCTAAGATTTACCATGGGCTGCAGGTGCTCCACAAGAACCAATAACAAACATGTTACAACTACTATAAATACGATTCTACACATTCTATCACAGAAGGCAACTGTTTACAAGTGCAAACAAAATGCTAATTACCCCAGACTCACCTTATTGTTGTACATGAGCTGAGCGACTCCTATCTTGCTCTTGTAGTAGTCAAAGTCAAAGTCAATATCCTGGTACATTTTCCACTCCTCGTCCGTGAGAGGGGCCACTGCCTCCCTTATCCCTGGGATGAGGATTTTACCACTGGGGGTGATCAAAGTGTCTGCAGCAGGAAGTCAGTAGAAACAGTTCACTTTTTTGTACTCTGCATAATTAACCTAAGATTAAGATTTGTTTGATTTAGAAGATTAGGTTTCCAAAATTAACTTGAAGCGAAGGAGGGCATAGTTTTTGGGATAAGACCCCCACCTACGCCGAGAGGAGCTGAAGGGATTAGGGATTATTAAAGAGTTTGGTAAGTGTGTTAGTTTTATATGTGTTCATTTAATTCCTCTGCTTTTTCCGAGTGGTTCCGACTCCCTGCCACGCATCAGATTATGTTAGGAAGCAGAGAGGGCTGTGGTGCTTTCTGTGCCAAGTTTGAGGAGCAGGAGAAATGAAATCGGGGTTTTGAAAGGAGAGCGTTTTTGGTTGGTTATCTTTCAGGACAATTTTGTGTATAGTCTGTAATTCAACACGTTCAGGCCAAGTTGTGAGAGGGAAAGAAGAGTGAAAATGTGGGGTAATTGTAAAAGGGAGGGTGAATTTAACGCAGGAGATTAAATAAACACATGTCACTCTATAACAGGAGAGGTTGGGAAAAATATTAGAATAGGATGAAAATGAATATTTTTTACTGCTACTGGTTGAGATGTAATTACCTTGTAGACATGTATATTTGTTGTATGATTCTCCCACAATATCCATACAAAAAATAACATTGTCATTTATTGTATTGTAATTGTTTCAGACCTGTTTGTACTGTATATTTCATATGTGTTGAAATAAAACTCCTACAACCATATTTTTCTGTTTTTTTCTGATTGATGAAGGTCTTTGCCATCTTTTCTGTGTGTTTTACATGACGTATTGAGGGTAGTATTGTCAATGCCTCTTGGCCCGGACACTTTTGGAAAAAAACATATTTGAATCTCAATGGGATTTTTCTGGTAACAAAATAAGCAAGTTGTGCTTAGTTTTGTTCTACAACATTATATTACGACAAAAGACTGCAGTGTCCTTGTTGTTGATCTGGGTTAGCACTTATGCTTCTATTGTCTGGCGGCTGAGTTTGACTACAGCCAACTTTAGAGAAGTACAGCTTCCAATGTTAATTTCTACCAATACCTTTCACTTTAATAATAACTACATACATTCTACTTATATAGTGCTTTTCTGGACACTCAAAGACGCTTTATAGAAGAACAAATAAGAAAAAATAAAAAAAATGCTAAAAATTAACAGCACCATGTACAAATCTGGCCAAAAGTGGTACTGCAACCTCTCCCACTCTCCCTGACTCAGGTAGCAAGGTATGCATAATAATAGCTGAAGAGTTTTGTCAACAACAAATCTAGAGCCACACCTTTTTCACAATGGCATCCCCGATAGAAATCCTTGTTCTGTCATTAATGATTTGAGAATTATAACTAGACCTTTTATAGTACTGCGGCCACACTTTACCAGTGAGATTAGCTCTACACGGTGAGTTTTGGCAACCGGATCACAGACTTTCTGATTGGCAAAATGGTGGAGGGCGGGACATCGAAATGAAAACAATAACAAGATTTAAGGAGCTGTAAATCCAAACTCAATTATCTCTGTTGAACTGCTGTTATCATTTAAGGAAGTATTTGAAAAAAGCATGGTTTAGTAATACCTTTTGACATATTAGGCCCATTTAAAGATGAATTAACATGAAAATCTTACATATTGCTACTTTAAGTGAAGGCCGTTTTGAACAGGTGGATTTTTGTGAAGTGATTTGAAGTTCTGAAGTGATTTGAAGTTCTTGATTGGTTGTGAGAGTGAGTTCCAGAAAGAGACTTACTGGAGAGGTCTGTATGAAAACAATAAATAATTCAGTCGTTCTCACCTAAAATACCAATAAGGTCCGTCATTGGCTCGATAACTGTGCCTCCATAGACTCCAGAGTGCAGGTCCTGTGTTGGTCCCTCCACCTTTAACAAACATGGGCATAATCAATGAACCAGACAAACATGTTTTATTCACTGTCCATTCTCACCTCAGCAAAGAAGTAGCAGTTCCCCCTGGTGCCGTATGTGAGTGCTGGTCTTTTGCTGAGCCATCCGCAGTCGGAAATAACGATGAAGTCCACGTCGCTGAAAAAAGTGTCTCTCTGAGCAAGAATCATGGCGTCCAAACCATTTGAGCCTGTCTCCTCCATGCCCTCAATCACAAACTTCACATTCACCGGTAATTCCTGGAAACAGAAGACTATGTGGTCATTTTTAACAAAGGCAGATCCAAAATGTATGACACTGGTTTATATACAGATGTGTCTGAAGGTTTATGGATGAAAACTTTTTAATCTATTTCTACTTTTTTATAACTTGTTTGCACCATGAGCCAATAACATTTCTAGTTCGTGAATTATATTTGATTACAATGGTGATCAAATATAATTTTGATTTTTAAAATAGAAAACATATTGTTTGACAATACATGGCTTCTCCAGAATCGTCAAACAACAGTTGTATTATCATTAATAATCTCCAAATATGGCCTAAAAGAGCTTTCAGGCACACGTTGTATGTTGTTATTGTTGTATGTTTTGTAGTTGTATGCTATTAGCTTTTGTATGTAGTCATTGTTGTATGCTAGTGACTGTTGTATGCTAGTAGCCGTCGTATGCTAGTGGCCGTCGTACGCTAGTGGCTGTTGTATGGGTCAGCAATAGATCATATACGGAATCGGGACGGAAGCGGAAGTAAAAATAACAAACTACCTATTAATGCCTAAACCTAACCAGCCATTCCCATAAAATAACCCCAATCCACCCTTAACCCTACACTTAACCATCTTGCTTAAACACCTAAAACTTAACCAGTCACCCTTTAAGGACTAATTAGTCTAAAATGTATTTGAAAGTAGGATTGTTACTTCCGGTTTCGTCCCGATTCCGTATATGATCTAGTGCCGACCCTGTTTTATGCTAGTGTTGTATGCTAGTTGTTGTATGGTAGTTGTTGTATGGTAGTTGTTGTATGGTAGTTGTTGTATGGTAGTTGTTGTATGGTAGTTGTTGTATGGTAGTTGTTGTATGGTAGTTGTTGTATGGTAGTTGTTGTATGGTAGTTGCAGGGAGTACCATGTTGAGGGCCTGGTAGGCCTCCACAGCATGGATCCAGGCTAAAACAGGAGCTTTGTTGTCCGAGGCTCCTCTTCCATACAGATTACCTTCAAGGAGAAACAGAACATGCTAAATTATTAACATTACAACCTTTTCCAGAAACACAAACACGACAAAACAATACGGGGCAGTGCTTGTCAATCCCAGCTCAGGAACGTAAGGAATACAAGTGCTTTATATTTAATTTGGTTAGCATCATAAATAAACACAAAAGTCATTTTCCTGCATTTTTATAACGTTCAAAAATATTGTTTTTGAGTCTTTTCCTGAATTGTCTTATATGTGGACATAGCTGGAGCAAATTATTTAAGTTTTTCCACAGTATTGTAATCATAATTGTATTCAAAATATGTCACTACTTTCTTTTGGTGGTAAAATTTGATCATGCAATAATAATGATATTTCACTAAAAGTAATACAAACATTAGGGCTTTCAATCTTAAATTGGTTGATCGTTCCTGTGTTGACCAAATTGTGTGTTAGTTGACCAATAATTTTAATTTAATTCCAAGTAGTTTGAATGACAAGATATGTAGCAAAACAGCTCTGATTAAGAATAAAACAGACATTAAAAATAGTTCCATTGTCTAGACTGTAATATTATGCAAATATTCAGAATAATTGGACCACGATTAAACCCCAAAATACTAATGCAAATGGTAAAATGTTAAGGCAGGTCTTCAGTGTTTTATAACATACAATAGACAAGTATTCTGCCCAAATCTATGTAGGTTTTGGTGATATCCACAAAGTGCTTGTCTATAATCTATATTTCACGGTGATATTTTAGATTCAAATGCCAACGATTTTCACCACATTTTCTTTCCCAGTGCTATAATGTCCTTTGGGATAATGTCAGAGAGGTTTAGAGTTATGGTGGTATTGAGATTAAGCCATATTTTAGTGGCCATATCTCTGCAAAGGCTCACACTTTTATACATGACATTTAAAAATGTGAACTGTGATATAAAATACGACAACCATAAATCTACAGTGGTGTTCATCTCTGTCGAGTCAGGGAGCAGAGAAAGACGAAAGATAGACATGGGTCAGATTTGTGCTACTCAAACATTTAACCACTGACTTTGTTCATTTATAGAGCTCAAAATCACAACTGCAGTCATCTCGAAGGACTTAACAATATTGTTGATTTTCCGATAGCAGATTAAATTTATTGTGCATTTTCATCCTGTTATAAACGGATTACATTTGTCCAAACACAATTTCTAAATTCTAATAACAGAGAACTGATCAAATTATTATGTTGTTGAATATGGGTTTAGATATGATATACTTTTCTGTTATGAATCAGTACACTTTTGCTTGGATTGAATCAAAACTGGAGCAAAACTAAAGAAGGCTGCAGAGTATTGTAGACAGATTCATGTTTTTGATAATCAAGTGTTCATTTAATTGTTCAGGGCATAATAAAAGGTTGTTATGTTTGTTGTTTTCTTGAAAATGAGCAATAACATTAGACAATGACTTTGATTCATTAAAATGGAGGCTAAACAGAGTGGGCCACAAACATGAATCAGCTGTATGTGGTATGTCAGGCCCTGCTTCAAACGTTTCAACACAAATAGACAATAAAATAAACAATATAAAGAGATCAACCGAGATAAACGGGATATGTGTTGTTCAGGTGAGGGTTATTACCGTCAATCTCTGTGAGGTTGTAAGGCTCCGTCCTCCAGCCGTCCTCCAGTTTGGCTGGCTGGACGTCCACATGTCCATAGACACAAACTGTGTGTTTTTGAGAATCGTTCCCAAAATGAGCCGTCACCACTTTAGGCAGGGCCAACATCTGACCACCAGGAAGCTGCGGAAAACCATAAGTCACACCAGCTAACTCATGATGACAGCAACAACTAACAACACAACTGTATTTCATGTTGAAAATATTCTAAAGTTTTTACCATATGACCCCATTGTCTAGATGTAAATGTATTGTTTTGTATTATTATTTAACCATCTGTTTTTCAGGGAAGTTCTGGCCCCACAGAGAGGGGGCAGGAGTAGGTTGGGGAGGGTGTTATGGGGGACTATTGTAGTAGTCTACTTACTTACTATTGTACATGTTTTTAGTATTAGGGGAAACTGGAGCTCCTGGAGGAAACCCACACAAACACAGGGTGAACATGCAAACTACACAAAGAAAGGTCTGGAGGAGAAATTGAGGACCTTCTTGCTGCAGCTCAAGCGCTAACCACTGCACCTCCATACATTTCAAGTCCCTCTCCTTGGTAAAACCATGACCGACCAATGACATGATTTTGATTCATTTTGTCCAAAGAGGGAGCAGTGAGGGGCATGAGCGGGTCTAACTTGCACTTACTGTATCTTTATTTCTCTTTTCTCAATTATACAGGTAACTGACATTCCCTTAATGGCATTTATTTGGTATTTGTGCTCTGCAAAACGTCCACGATCAAGAAACATATTCACATTTTCACTATACTATCTGGAATACACAGATAAACAAAGGTTAAAATATAATGGCAATAAGAAAATGAATCTTGTACATGAAAAGAAAGAGCACATATGTAAAATGTGCCTTCTGAGCATAATAATTTTGACAATGGAGGAAAAACAAGCCTTTGCAACACTACATTTAATAAAAACCCTAACCCAATGTGAATGTTTTTACCTTTGTGTCATCTGAGTGTGTTTTATTGTTCCCAGTAATTACCGCTGTGAAACTGCAGAGATGCCACGTTCTTTGACCTCAAAACACACATATGTCTAATGATTTTGGAAATGGCTTTGATGTGGGTCCATAATGAGGAACCTGATTTCATCTCGCTGCCTCTGCCAGCTTTTTGAAGTGCTGCTATCCTGCCTGTGCATGTTTACCTTGTTCTACTCTATGTTCTAATTAACACTTGGACTCCCCAAATTCTGAAACTATCTAGAACTCCCACAGCAGTCATTTTGACGGCTCCCAATCAACTGAAAAAAATCCCCCAAAAAGTATTAGATCAATTTAAGTAATTCTTTCGGGGGTTTTATCTTTAATGCATGCTAATACTGGTTAATATACCTGACATACAGCAAAACGAAATGCTAACTGCTGTAGATAAACAGAGTGTTGCTATGGTAACTAACAGTTCTTCCAAGCTATATTGCACAGAACCAGTCCAGGACCAGTCAAGGAACAGTCTAGGACCAGTCTAGAACACATCTAGGACCAAGTTAAATTCATAAATATGAAAACATAGAGGTAAACTATATATAGAAACAGAAAAAGTCAGAAATTACACTTCCAAAACAAAAAGCCGTCAAATTGACTGCTCTGGGAGTTTTATTATTAAACCAGCAAGGAAAAGAGACTGACTTCTTGTTCACCGATGTCCACCATCACCACGTCGCCTCCCATCCTCCTCAGTTTTTCTGCAGTTACATCCATCATACGGTGCAGATCGGGCCTTTTTAAGATGTTGCTGGAGTCGCTCTCAATGGCAACCCAGTCCCGTAAAGCCTGAAAAAAAATAAACAAAAATAAAACATGTTTAAAAACGAGGGGTGTGAAGACTTGCCTGAATACAAGTTGATTTTCAAGATGTATCTCTGAATTAAACTCAATTTTAGCTCTAATACTGCTTTTAAAGAGGGTAGATCAACATTGCCCTCTTGTGGTAGGTTTTGCATAAGCTTTGTTACATGTGTATCTATTTGTATTGTGAAATGAAGTATTCTTGAATAAACATCACTAGCTGATGTATTACAGGCATTTATTGAATTTTATAGAGCAAGTTTTCAAAGTGTTGCACAGAGATAAAACACATTTAAATATACAAGTTTGTCAGCTTTATCTGTTTAAAAAATATAAAAGTAAAACATTATCTATGAAGTAAAAACTATTACATTGTAATAAAAATAATAAAATACCAGACTTGGCCTAAAAAAAACTATAGACTTCTGAAGACTCTTTGTGTTGAGGCGAAGGATGGTTAGTAAAAGTAAATGATATAAATAATAATAAGTAGTTTTTATTGTTATTAGCATTATATATGAGCATTTTTTACTCTGACCTTTGAAGATGGGGGACATAACTTTTCTTTTCATTATTGTTTTTCCCAACAGAAAAATATATATACAATTGTGGTGTGACCAAATCAGACAACAACATGCTGACTTCACATTATTAAAACACATCTTTGCATACTTCTAGAGTCCTGTGAGTTACTATTTGATTATTTAGGCTAATTTTGGGAAGTCCTCTTTTTCACTTTTCTGTCTGAAAAATCTGATCTGATGTGACAGAGGCCAAAAAATACATGTGTGTGAAAACTAGTGATTCAACCATGTTTTTATATCTTTGGTTTTATCACATGTTTTAGGTTTGGTTTATTGCATATTTAATTTTGTTGTGGTTTGAAATGTAGGTACCCCAGCTTTAAACGTCAAAGCAAAAATGAGAAATAAGTAACTTTGTGTTATGGTTACTGCTGCTCACATCCTGTATGAAATTTTAATCCCCTGTGCCTGTAATCCCTGGAGTCACTTAAATTGATAACAAATTGCTAATTGGCAAGAGCTCTGGTGTGTACTATCCTGGTACACTCTGACTCTTTCACAGTAATTTCAATGTGGTTTTACTGCAGAAGGCAAATAAACTGAATCTGAATCCAATTATCCAACAGCAAAACTAAATGATTTCAAGAAAACAGTTGAAGCAAGACCAGAAAACTTTTAACGGTACTTTACCTCAACATATTCTTCCTGGTGGCTGTCTATGTACTGAGCCAGCTCTGAGTACTGGAGCGCATCCATGGAACAGAGGACACACAGTAGGGCGGCCGCACAGAGGAGCGCCATCTAGAGGCATACAAGTCGTATAAGAAAACATTAAACTCAAACATGACACCTCAACAGACTAAAATCGTTTTTTCCCACTTTTATTGCTTAATTATCAAGCAATAAATGTTGTAAAACATCTGTCAAAAGCTGTTAAATAAATATGATGACACGTTTTAGATGCTTACTCACAAATCTGCCACATTCATTTAAACACAGATAAGAGAAGATAAGATCCTTAATTTATTCGTCTCACAGTGGAGAAATTTCAGTGTCATCGTTGCACACATTACAGCAGAGAAAGAAGGAAATAAGAGCACAATAAATCCTGGTTTTGTCCTTGTGCACATACACAAGCTATAGAACGATGAAATAGACTCACATCCATGCTGGACCACCTCCTCTGTTGCTGTAAGCCTGTACAATGAACACTGTTGACTCTGCATATGCCACTCACCTTAATGTGCAATATTGTATCATAACCAATGACAGTACGGTGTATGTTGAATGCTGAATTGAAGGCTGCATCCTCAATTTCCAAAGATTTTACATCGACAGTTTTGCGGCCCTTGTCCCATTCTGCAAATGTGCAGACATGCCTTCCAAAATACAGACGACTTTACTTGAAATTGACCAAAATAGAATCATGTAGGTGGATGTCTGAATGAGCCATGATTGGATCGCCACTGAATGCATAATGACAACTGTTAAAATGAGCTTGCAATATAATTTTATTATTATGGCTCCCCTTCAGGCATATCCCAGTTTGAACCCTAAGAATTGGTTGCAAAGGAATGGCTTTTGGTAAGAAAGTATACAAAGTATTAGTGGACATAGTAGAACAAAAACTAAAACAAATGAGATTAAAAAGTTTTACCTTATTTGGTTGTTTCTTGATCCGACAGTTCCCACAGTCAGGAGTACTGTGCCCCTCTTTTGCTCCCCAGATCCTTATATGCTCCTGTACAGGTCAATCGGTCAAATATTTCCTGGGCCATTGCCAAACGGGCTGACCATGGGGGCCGACTAATAAACTTTACTGAACTTATCATCCCATCAGGGGTTCACAGGTGCAAAGGTGCTCTGATGAAATAACCAAATGCTAGGTTTTGGACTTTTGCCCCAAAAAGCCAATACAAGCTGTGTATGTGTGTTTAGTACTGCAGCTCTAGGCCTGCTCAGAAGTTAATTAGTTGAATAGGTTCTCGTCATCATAATTTTTGATAACTATTTCCTGTGTTGCTGCATTGCATTTCCTTACTGTTGCTCAAGACTACATAGATATAATGTTATATTATTATATTATGTATAAATAGTGTCTATGATCTATTCAGCCTATTTCTACTTCTTATTTATGTTGCATTGAGTAAGTAAGTAACACTCACCTGTACGTTTGGGTGTAATTAGTTACTGAAAACAGATTACTTTTTCAGTAACTAATTAGTGTAATACATTACTTTATAAAATTAAAATACTGTCAGGTACTTGTACTAATACCATATGCATTAGTTACTTGCCGAATTGTATCACACAAAAAGTGGAGAGGTCGGTTCTTTCCTAAAATTTGGATGCCGTGTCTCACCCGAGTCGTTAGGGGGCAGTCTCGTCAAATAATACAATTGCACAGAAATGGCACAATCATATGTCAGGCTTTTGTTTCGGGTTTCCACACTTTCCCACATGCTTCTATATTTCAGCGATAATAATATAGTTTTATATCTGGAAAAAAATGCATCTTAATGAATGTTGTTTTTACGCGGGGGGTCAAAGGTTACAACCAAAATGGCGCGTCCCTCCGCGGCTGAGGCGCTCTGAGCAGCAGACATTTACTGATAATAAACATTAAAATTACACCTTTATGAGCCGAAAACAACGGGCTTCTTCAATGCTTGGTCCTCTCCTACTGCACACGAGTGCTCTATGGGATCTTTCATCTGCAGAACCATGTTCTGATTAGTCTGGCGAGTTTATCAGTGCTGTTTTTGCATTGGCTGCATTCTGAATTACGAGTTTTAAACGCGTATTTTAGTGTCTGCATTTTGATTTGTCTGATGCTGGGATAAAGATATTTTGATTTTGATTTTTCTTTTCGGAAAGATGCTGTAGATTTTTGAAGAAGAATGGCTGTGTGAAACTTCAATCAAAACATCGGAGAAAATGAACAGAAAAAAGGATAAAGGATTTGAGAGCCCTCGTCCCTTTAAATTATAAGTACCTTTTGTATCTTTTGTATATTATGTTCGTGTGTGATATGAATAAATACTACATTTGATGACCCTACATTTGATGCATATTTTGCACTGTAATGTTTCTTTGTGTTTTAAGGTTCGAAGCATTAAACATGATTTATATACATTAAAATAGTTTGAATATTATAGAATGTTGTCATAAATAAGTGATGTAACAATATATTATATTTTTTATACGACTCATCAGGTGGTGTGCATCAACAACATCAACTTCCAGAAGAAATCTGTCATTGTGAGTACAACAAAAGTGTTTTTAACGTAACTCTACAACGTATTCCACAAGATCAAACTAGAGTGTCATCATGAAATAGTTGATATAATTGACATATTGACCTGATGTATTGACAGAGCTCTTAATACTTTCATATCCCCTGCGTCCATGCCAATTTGCTATTTCTTTTATGTGTGTTTAATCTAGAGGTATCGTTTATACCTTGTATCTGCTGTCTATTTTTTTTCTTTTAAATGTGTTGTTGCCTGTATTGTAGGGCTTTGTAGAGCTGACCATCTTTCCAACAGTGGTCAATCTCAACCGGATTAAACTCAACAGCAAACAGTGCCGCATCTACAGAGTTCGAGTCAATGACTTGGAGGCTCCTTTTATTTATAATGACCCCACGCTTGAAGTCTGTCACCATGAGTCCAAGCAGTGAGTTTGCATGTTCTTTTGTACGTCAACCCTATTACTATTGAACGCCCTATTGATAACATAATGTCTCTCTGTGTGTTTGTTTTTGAAGGAGAAACCTCAATTACTTCTCTAGCGCGTACACGGCAGCAGTGAGCGCAGTGGATCCTGATGCTGGACATGGGGAGCTGGTCATCAAAGTGCCTTCAGAGCTCTGGAAACAAGGAGATGGTCAGTGAACAATGCAGTGATGGTCTGTGAAGGACTTAACTTTTTGATGTTGTGGCCAATAATAGTGTTGAGAATATTTGAATTGCCTTAGATGAGACTACACATTAAATTATAGTAAATCTGGTATAGATTCAAGTTTTACATCAGTGCATAACGGGCATATTTCAATCCACAGCTTTTCAATTACATTGTTTTAGTCATTATTTATTCAGTTTTACAAATACAAAGCAGATACAATGTGGACTGGGACAGAGTAGATAAACCCATGGTAAAAATATACAGTATCCAATCCAATAGATCATCAATAAGATCCGACCTGTCTAACATGCATTCATTTCTCTATGATTTGCTGGACTATTTGAAAAGCAATGTGTAACTTGACTTTGTATATTGATTTGTCCAGATTTAAAAGTTTTAAAAGTCTACATCGAGTTCTCCCTGGATCAGCCGAAAGGAGGACTTCACTTCGTAGTTCCTGATGTGGAGGGCAACATGGCAGAGAGGGCAGCGCATGTGTTTTCATTTGGATACCAGAACTCCACCAGGTACCTTTCAATTTTCTATCATTTGGGTTTGGGCACACTATTCAAATCAATGTACAAATAAATCCAAATAATATCAATTCAATTTCATTTTTATCGCCTGATATGACTACAACAGAAGTCTCAAGGGTTGTATGGTGGATAGATAGCTATAGGCTACGCAGGTGGACAAATGCAACACACAATATCTGGCCCTCACAGTCACAAGGACGCCATTGTGTATCCATGTTATGACTCTAATATGTTCTGATTGTCTCTTGATGCGACACGTTTGCCTTCCTATGTGTGACGTATCTGTGATGTAACAATGACTATATAAACCATGTCATGACTTTGTTCTGTCTTAAAAAACTGAAACCTGAAGGAAACTGAATAAACTTCCAGACAGCTTTGGTGTGGCACGGTCCCGTCTCTGTGAGGTTAATTTTCCACAGTTGTCATAGAACCGCCAGCTCTCTAGGGCAGGTTGACGACTACTTCTTAGGTCCAGAAAGTCCAGGGTTTCGTGTCCCAGATAAAGGGAAAATGGGTGAATAGCAATGCACAAGCTACATTTAAAACATCAAGTTAAACTGGCAGTGAAGAAGAGTTCTATTCCTCCTGCAGCCCGATGATGTGATGAGTAAAATAAAAGTGTTAAAAACAGTCAGTTCAAAATTATTAAAACAAATAATGGTTTAGAATCTGGTGCATCAGGCATTTAATGAGTATTCATAACATGGGGATGTATAGGTGTGTGGTGAGTGCATTAAAAGCAGTGCACTAAAAGCAGTTGAGGATGTACAGTGAATTAAAATCAACGCATTATTATTTTCTACAACTAGTATCCCCTAGTTATATAAAGTTTATTCATCTCTCCATGCAGAAACCCATTTGCCTTTTTCCCCACAGATTTTGGTTTCCCTGTGTGGACTCTTACTCTGAGCTGTGCACCTGGAAGCTGGAGTTCACGGTGGATGCTTCGATGGTGGCCGTTTCCTGTGGAGAGTTGGTGGAGACTATCTACACACACGACATGAGGAAGAAGACTTTCCATTACGTGCTGCCGATCCCCACTGCGGCCCCCAACATCTCCCTGGCTGTGGGGCCTTTTGAAATCCTGGTTGATCCCTACATGCACGAAGTGAGTGATAAATGCAGATGGAATGTGTCTAGCATTTTTGTGTAATGTAATCACAATGTGGAAAATACACACATACTAACTGTTCTACCAAGTTTTAAATGTAATAAGGGTATTTCTTACTTTTCTTCCAAGCCTGTTAAACCAGTGTGTGGTGCTGCAGATATTTAACCACTAGATGGCCCTAAAGGTTTGGCTGCAATGATCTTGATTTGATTTTGCAATTTTTTTTGCTTTGAAACCAAGTACCAGTGTTGTGCCAGTTCACAGCTTTTCTGAACTAGTTCAAGTTCAGTTCATACATGCTCAAAGTGAACAGTTCATGTTCAAAGTTCACATTTTTAATTCTGAACTAGTTCAAAGTTCAGTACTTTTTTCAGTTTACTGTTTTCGTGAGATACTTCAATAAATATTTTTTTCACACTACAAGCTATATTATACATAAAAAAAAAAAAAAATTGTCCACTCACCTTTGGCCCTTCGCGGGCGGTTATCCCTCTCTAAGCTCAGGTCCTCTACCAGAGGCCAGGGAGCTTGAGGGTTCTGCGCAGTATCTTTGCTGTTCCTAGCACTGCACATTTCTGGACCGAGATGTCCGAGGTTGTTCCGGGGATCCGCTGTAACCACTCATCTAGCTTCGGGGTCACTGCCCCGAGTGCACCGATCACCACGGGCACTACTGTCACCTTTACCCTCCAGGCCCTCTCCAGCTCCTCTCTGAGACCTTGGTATTTCTCAAGCTTTTCATGTTCTTTTTTCCGGATGTTACCATCGCTTGGAATTGCCACGTCCACCACCACGGCTGTCCTCTGCCCTTTGTCTACCACCACAATGTCAGGTTGGTTCGCCATTACCATTCGGTCGGTATCTGGAAGTCCCACAGGATCTTCGCACGCTCATTCTCCACCACCTTTGGAGGAGTTTCCCACTTAGTCCTTGGGGTTTCCAGCCCATACTCTGCACAGATGTTTCTGTACAC
The DNA here is from genome assembly GCA_964034765.1 of Knipowitschia caucasica. Classification (NCBI taxonomy): domain Eukaryota; kingdom Metazoa; phylum Chordata; class Actinopteri; order Gobiiformes; family Gobiidae; genus Knipowitschia; species Knipowitschia caucasica. The sequence goes on along the minus strand of OZ035829.1, from coordinate 7,980,193 downwards.
TATGCCAGCCACTTGGTTATGGCGTTCCATGTCGGCCTTCCCTGCCAGCATCTTGCACCCTGCAGTTATGTGTTGGATCGTCTCAGGTGCCTCTTTGCACAACCGACACCTTGGGTCTTGTCTGGTGTGGTATATCTGGGCCTCTATCGCTCTGGTGCTCAGGGCCTGCTCCTGTGCAGCCATGATGAGTGCCTCTGTGCTGTCCTGTAGGCCAGCCCTTTCTAGCCATTGGTAGGACTTCTTGAGATCAGCTATTTCTGTTATGCTCCGGTGGTACATGCCGTGTAGGGGCTTGTTCTCCCATGATGGGCTCTCCTCCAGCACCTCCTCATCTCGCCACTGCCTGAGACATTCACTGAGTACGTCATCCGTTTTGGCCTTCTCCATGATGTAGTTATGGAGTTTGGATGTTTCGTCCTGGACAGTGGCTCTCACACTCACTAGTCCTCGGCCTCCTTCTTTACGGCTTACGTACAGTCTCAGGGTGCTGGATTTGGGATGGAACCCGCCATGCATGGTAAGGAGCTTTCGAGTTTTAACATCCGTGGTCTGAATCTCTTCCTTTGGCCACCTGATTATTCCTGCAGGGTATCTGATCACTGGCAGGGCGTAGCTGTTAATTGCCCGGGCCTTGTTCTTGCCATTGAGCCAGCTTCTTAGGACCTGCCTTACTCGCTGGAGGTATTTGGCAGTTGCCGCTTTCCTCGTCACCTGTTCGAGGTTGCCATTTGAAGACCGCCTCAAGGGTGGTCTTCCACATTCCCATCGAGTTTGCAACGAAGTCCCTTAGAGCCCTGTTGATATTGTACAACTTCAAGCATTCCATGATCCATGTGTGTGGCATTGAGTCGTAGGCTTTCTGGTAATCAATCCAGGCTGTGCACAGGTTGGTGTGTCGTGACCGGCAGTCTTGGGATTCGGCAACTGTGGCATCATACATGTGTTGTACTTCATCAATCTCAAGCTGTGATAGCAGTTGCCGTTTGTGGATGTTGGAGCATTGAGCTACCAGTTGTTTCGGGGTCAACTGGGTGGGTTTCGGGGTGGGTTTCGGGGTCAACTGGGTGGGTTTCGAAGTAACCATTCAGCCCACATTCTCTGCATATAACCTCTTTGGCCAGGGTTACTCGAGTAGTAGCATTCCAACAGAGCCCTGTTATTGCATCTCGTCCACTTTCGCCTTGTTCCAGTAGCCCACTTTTCATCAAGGTGCTCTGGTTCCCCAGCACCTGACGCAGACCTTGTTTGGCCGGGCGACGGCTGATCCGGCATCTCATTGCTTATTTGTACCTTCATGGTTATGAGTTAGGCAGTAGCATTAAGGGTCTTGCCCAAGGACCCTCACTGGATGTTGGTGTTAATGTGCTCCCGGTGGGATTCGAACCCTGGCCTCCCAGGTCCCAGTCCTGTGCCCTACCAACTGAGCTATCCAGCTGCTATCCATATATATATATATATATATATATATATATAGCTCGTAGTGTGAAAGAAATATTTATATATATATATATATATATATATATATATATATATATATATATATAGCTCGTAGTGTGAAAGAAATATTTATATATATATATATATATATATATATATATATATATATATATATATATATATATATATATATATATATATATATATATATATATATATATATATATATATATATATATATATATATATATTTATATATATAGCTCGTAGTGTGAAAGAAATATTTATATATATATATATATAATATATATCTCTTGTACACCCACAGGAGGAGAGCCTTTTGACTACAAAACAGACAAGATTGACATGGTTTTCAATGGGAGCCAAACGGAGTTGCTCCATCTCTCTGCTCATAAACTACAGACAGTAATGCGCTGCAGTGCGTGTGTCTATACTTTATGTCAAATGTAAACGGTGTAAACTTTGTTGCTAACTCACCCTGTGTTTTCATCACGACTCGGGCACCTGTGAAAAGCACCAGCTCACAGCGCCGCACTGCAACACAGAGTCGGGGTGCGTTCACAGACGGTGGAAACCGTAGGAATTTTTAGATTTCAGCGGAAAAAGTGCGAGAATACAGGAGGGAGGAACTTTCTCTCGTTGCGTTTCAAAAGAGAAAACAGATTCCAACGTTCATAGTGATGTCTGCCGTTCATGACACATAAAATGAACTAATTCACGTTCAAGTTCTTTTTTTAAAAATGTGTTGCGTTCAGTTCAACGTTCACGAAAAACTGAGCGTGTTCAATGAACGCGTTCTTTTGAACTCGTTCACGCACAGCACTGCCAAGTACACACTATGTCTAAACTATATTTTAATTGTTAAATATACAATTTTACTTGCATAGTATATAGCCTTTACAAAATGTATGTACATATGTAATACACAAATAGTTGAGCAATAATCTGAATATCAAATGGTGTTTTCTTGTTCTTCCAGGTGACCCATTTCTGTTTGCCTCAGCTGTTGCCTCTGCTCAAACACTCCATGTCGTACCTTCATGAGATTTTTGAGTTTTATGAAGAAATCCTGACCTGTCGTTACCCGTATGCTTGCTTCAAAACAGTGTTTGTGGATGAGGCCTATGTGGAAGTGTCCTCCTATGCCTCCATGAGCATCTTCAGGTAAAAGAGACACCTTTGATTTGCGTGAAAGAATATTTACATGAGAAAAACTGAAGGAACACCTCACAGTTCTCTCTGATGGTTTCTGACGCTCTGTGTTTTGTTTTAGTACCAACTTGCTCCACAGTGCAATGATCATTGACCAGACCCCTCTGACCCGTCGCTGTTTGGCCCAGGCTCTGGCTCAGCAGTTCTTCGGCTGTTTCATCTCCAGGATGTCTTGGTGAGCACAACTTTTGATCAACGGAATGTGAATGTGAACATTTTGAGCCGATCCCTCCTTAACATTAGTTTACTTGTAATTAACATTGACAGATGTAAAAACTGGGATCCACAAAGGCCAAATGTCTCAGCCACTTTTATATAATTATACATCTCAATGTTGCTTCTGCAATTTGCCTTCGGTTTCTGCCACTGCCGTTGTTGAAATCTCAAAATATCTCATTCAGAAACAAAGCAGGTATAGTGCCCGTATGACATCATTGTTTACTTAGCTGTTACTGCTGTCCTGCGCTAACCGCGCCACTGGAAACGCTCGTTATTTCAGGGTTATTCAAAACAAAATATGACTGACTCATTCCTTATTTCTCACTTAGTATTTCCTAACTTGAAAGCAGGTTTAATCACTCAGAAAATTGACTAATTTCTGTATGTTTTTTTCATCAATTTGTTCTGTCAAAATAAGCAAACGTGACTTGAGGCAACCTGTTGATTGACAGTAAAGTCATCTTTTGAGATTTTTCTGGGTGAAAGTTCTCATTTTATTTGCAATGTATAGATCAGTACTATAGACTTAGAAAACACCTAATAACGCATTGGAATATTAATAAACAGTTACAGACACCTATCATAAACCTAAATCTCTTTATTCAGTCTTTCCTTTTGTCTCATGTTAAACAAATATGAGCTTCTAGATTTACACATTCATCGTTCGTTTGTTTTTATTTAACATTATTGCCACAATCGATTTCTGATCTACTGCTTTTAATGGTGAGAATTGATGAACTGAGAATGAGAATGAATCACATGTGTGAATCAGGCTGACCGGACATGGAGAATTCCCCTCAATGACCTGAGCTTTTTCACAGTGTTGTAACTTTTGGCCCCATGCTGTTGGTATAAATCAGGTGAGGAGAGATTTACAAGCGGGCTAACCTCATTTGTAAGGTCAGAGACGGGAACCAGTCCAGCTCTGGACTACCAGTCCTACAAACTCACAAGGGGATCTTTGCTGCAGTGAGCGTCGGTCAAATTCGGTCAAGCTTAGCATGTTTTACAATGGCACAACTTAGGTTCTTAAGTATATTTTAATATTAAATGCCACTGAAAGCTGAAGTATATATACGTTTTTAAATTTCAGAAATTATTCATTTTTGTCCCAATATAAAGAGAAATTTAAAGATTTTGTGGATAAATCGTACAATGTGATGCTGTGTTTATCTTATCTTTTGCATACTTGATGGAAAGAGCCCTGAGCCCTGTGAGTCACTATTTGAGGTTTTGGGCGGAGTGAAGTTGGTCCTTCACAGATGTCAAGAATACAGTGAGAGTGAGAAACTATCGTAAACAATTTATATATATATATATATATATATATATATATATATATATATATATTACAGTATATGCGTGGAGCACAAGTTACAATACAATAGTTTACTTTTGAATGTGCTGGAAAACGGCTGCAAGTCCTAAGTAGCTCTGAGACAGTTGTTGTTTTGTGCTTTTTATTTTTTATTTGTATTGCTTCCCTCTACCTGAGATGTTGCTGCACTACAGTGTTCATGGTTTTGCACTGGTCCAGACCAGAGCAGAGAGGATTCATGGTCCAAACCAAGCGGATCAGGTGAAAATCCACTGGAGGAATGCTAAGTTTTAGAAAAATGCTAATGAATTATTTAGCATTTTACTTTGGACAAGAGCAGAGAAAATGCTCCGAACCAAGCGGCTACACCACCTTGTGACCCGTCCAGCTCCACCCAGAGGCTACTCCACATCTGCTGTGCCTTGAAGCGCTGTTGCTGATTATTACTGTTTTTAACTTTAATATCATTTTAACAAAGCATTTTCAAAAATGCACCACGTTTACAAATGATTCTGTGGCTTTAGACATTGAAGAAGTAAAATTCTCATTAGCAGTTACTCTTTACTTCACTCTCACGCTGCTCATCCATCAGATCAATCAAGATGTTTGGTGTTTTCCTCCTCCTCTCTCTGACCTGCAAACTCTCTTCAGATGTGGGCCCTTGTTTTGTGGAAGGCCCAACGTGGTGTCAGAACGGACCCCAGTGCTGTTGCTGTTCTTTGATTCTGTAGGAAGCGTGGCGCTGTCTGCGAGCAATTAATCAGAGACGGGGGCCAGTGGGGGGGTGAGGGGGGCTGTAATTGAGAACAGGCCACAGTCAGGAGTGTGTCATGACTAAAAACGACAGCGCAGAGAAGATCTGCTCTTTTTCAAATATTATACACCAGCCGCATTTTCAATTGAGCCTTTATATTCAGAACGATTGTGCTAGACAGAAAAAAGTTGGAAAAACATATTATAAAGGAAGCCATTTATTCTTAATTTAGAAATGAACTATTTTATAATGAATTGTTCTATTAAATCTGGGGTACCTGGCTTTCAGACAATAGACAATAGAACTTTGTACTGTAACTCGTAACAGTCTCTCAATCAGTTTGGTTCATGTTTTTAGATCATCTTTTGCTGACAGAAAAGTAAGACAAAGTCCACTAACTTTCTGCCCAAAGTGTTCAATAGTGACACACAGGGCTTTTTCTAACAACTCTGCAAAATGTAACTTGTTTTTCTAAAGCTTTGGTGTGAATATTTGTTACATTTAAAATACTTTCTGTTGGGACAAACACAATTAATTCAACAAAAAGAACAATGAAAGTCAGATACCCCAGTTTTAAAGTTTCAATACAAATGTCCCAGTGTTTTTCAATTAAGGTATAGATTTAGTTGACAAGATGGAAAGAAATGTGTTCTTAATCACAGCTCAAACCACAGAAGCCTGTGACCGTCTTATGCAAAACCACCAACGGAGATTATTCTGCCACCGTTTTACAACCTGATCACTTTAAAGGAAGTGTTGGGTTGCAATGCCAAATTTCTTTCAAGAAAAATCCAACATCCAAACAAAATCTTTCATAATCTTCTAAATCTCTTGTAATATTGCAAAACCAAACTGCTATTGCTCTTTGCTGCGCTACGAGAGAGAGCGAGGCAGTGTGGGCAGTATATCTCTCTCGCTTGATGTCTTTGTGAAGTGCGGGTGGCATTGAACCTCACATAAATCAATATCAGATTTTACAGCCGCATTTACGAACGCGCGGGCTGCCTAACGTCTTGTGCTTCCTGCTTCTGAAGGGCCGATGAGTGGGTGCTGAAGGGCATCTCTGGATACATCTACGGACTTTACCTGAAGAAGACCTTTGGGGTCAACGAGTACAGGCACTGGATCAAACAGGTATTGTGTCTGCAAATACGTGGGTGGTTTTGTCCTAGTGATCACATGACCGTTTGAAAACAAATTGGAATCATTGAAACTTTGCACATTCACCCAATTAAAAATGTGTCTACTTTTAATTAACTTTAAAGCGGGGGAGCTAACTTTAAAACCTTACCCTCAACATTTGCACATGCCTGTAGCTTTGGCCTCCGTCACATCCTTAGATAAGACATCCCAGACAATCAGCTCTCGGCCCACACATAGTGACTTAAAGGAGTCTTTTTTGTTGTGACCGCAACATGTTTTACCTAGCCTGACCTTAGCCATCCGTAAACTCCGGTCAATTTTTATTTCCCAAATGAAATGAATACGATGGTATGGTCACAAAGCGCTTTACATTTGTGGGCACGTGTCTCTCACTCCACACAAAGATGGGAGCGGGGCCAGTACAGGAGGCACATGCCAGACCTATTGTAAATGTTTTTAGTGGTAAGGGAAACCGGAGCAGCCGGAGGAAACCTACGCAGACAGAGGTCTTTTAATGTTGTTTTATGTCTGTATTTGTCTGTGCACACTGGAGCCTTTTTGCTAATGTATTCCAATGTGGTTTTTTTACTGCAAATGGCAAATAAACTGAATCTGAATCTGAATTTGAGACACGGGTTCCGATCGGGATTCAAACCCAGGACCTTCTCACTATCCACTCAGCCCAATTCTGAACTATGAATGAATAACTATGATACATTCAATACATTCAATACAAAATATACATATTGTTTATTCAGATCAATCCATCAATGCCCATGTATCTGTTGGTCCCTGGTTGCCATAAGTTCTCTTCTGTGTTTTGCAGGAGCTGGACAGGATAGTTGAGTATGAGCTGAAGATGGGAGGTGTTCTTTTGCATCCAACGTTTGGCGGAGGAAAAGAGAAAGACAAGTAATATAATCCATTTTGACGTTTACACACCCAACTACAAAGCATTTAATTTATTATCAATTTCCCCGCAGTCCAACTCCTCACCTCCACTTCTCCACCAAACATCCACACACGCTGTCCTGGGAGTACTTTAAAATGTTCCAGTGCAAAGCCCACCTGGTGATGAGGTTGATTGAGAACCGTATCAGCATGGAGTTCATGTTGCAGGTAGGATGGCGCGGAGCGTGTGAGACTTGTGAAAAACCATTTCAATCCCACTGACGCCTTTCACATTTGTGTCTTTGTTTAGGTTTTCAACAAGCTCCTGAGTTTGGCCAGCACTGCATCCTCGCAAAAATACCAAAGTCACATGTGGAGCCAAATGCTTTTGTCCACCCACGCTTTTCTCAAATCCATCTCCAATGTGTCGGGAAAAGACATAGGACCCCTCATCAAGCAATGGGTGTATCCTCTTGTACAGTAGAAGAGAGAATCAATAACATTTTGGATGGATGATACAGTATATTGCTTCAGGAAAACTTTGCGATAAACGATAATATTGAAACTACTTTTATGCGACCCAAAAAATTACAATACAGCAGTGTCATTTCAGCTATACTATGATTCCACGTTAGAATCTGCTCTGATAAATAAACTAACATTCAATTCACGTCACAACTAAATCACAACAGTAGTTTTCTCAGAGGACTTTACAAAACCGTAGAATTTGCCAACACAGATCAGAGAGTCAAACAGTTCAAACCCAAGAAATAAAACAGAAAACACATTGGTTTTGGTCCATAAGGGGCAGATGACCAATGATGACCAATGAAATGTTAATAATTAAGTAGTGGCAGTGTATTTGTATAGTGCTTCTCATAGATTACAAAGTGCAAACGGGAAGATTCGTCAGGCTGATCTTAAATTTGGATCATCACCTCAGTCAAGACTCAACATTCAGTTGTATTTAAACTCTTGAATGCACAAAGACAAGGCTGCCAATTGTGACCGCACCTTTCTTCTATGTAGTTTGAGTTTGCCGTATATCTTAATAATTTGTAGAACACAATTTAAAATTTACATTGACTATGGGTCAAGCAGGATTTTAAACTCTAAGTACTGAAATTAAGCACTCATCTCATGGTTCCTCTGGAGATCTTGGTGGTTATAGACAGAGCTGGGAGGAAGGAGGTCCTAGGGCAGTGTTCTGACTCGGGACGGTGACATCACAGGGGCAATATCATCAGCATCATATCTCTCGCTTCACTCAGATCCTCTTTACTGAAGACAATACAATACAATTATTATACAATTTACTCTTGTATAGCCCTAAATCACAACAGTAGTTATATCAGAGGACTTAACAAAACCATTGAAATCACCAACACAGATCAGAGAATCAACAGTTAAAACACAAAAAAATGTAGAACACATTTCCTCCTAGAGTGGCAGCAGCTTCTTCAAATGTCCTTTCATGGCCTTTCTCATCATGATGTTATTCCCGACCAACACCATGTAGAAAAAAAAGAACTTACGGCTGAAACATTGCGTTGAGAAATGAAGACAAGGCAGCGGCGATTGCACCTGTACACGGTTTATTTTTGAAAATGTCATCACTTGAGATATAAATGACTCATGCTTAAAATATAGATAGTGTAGTCACCATGTGGGTAAAACAAATACGTGCGGTGCTTCAGATGATGAGGTGTAGCAGTAATTCAGATATAACAGGTCCATAGTATACAATATTCTGGTTAGATTTCACAATTCAATTTATCAATGAAATTACAAAAAAATGGAGGGAAAAAATGCAGATGAAAAATATCAAGATTCAAGATTAATTTATTATGTCCCGTAGGAAATTTGTCTTGGACTCACAGGCTGCTACATTGAAAATACACATAAGACAGACATAAAACGCAATGATATGATATGATCACCAAGATGTACTGTTCCTTCCATCAATTCTTTAACATTAAGTTGATATAGTCCTTTTTGTGACCGGTCGAGTCATGATAGATGTGGCTTAGTTTCAAAGGTAAAAACATGTGTCATGCCAGGATGTTTGTCAAATGAAGCTAAAAACCCTAAATCATACCGACCTGCTCCTGTCGTTCTTCGTTTTTGTACATTTTCTCTTAATCGTGTGGCGTTCAGGGACCAGAGCAGCGTGGTGAAATTCTTTGGAAGTTTTGCCTTCAACAGGAAAAGAAACGTTCTGGAGCTGGAAATCCGTCAAGACTACACTTCGTCCGGAACTCAGAAATATGTGGTGAGCGCCGAGAGGCAGAAGAATGCACTGTTTTGTCTGACTAATAGTTGGGATGTATTCAGTTTCTTTGTTTTCTTCCAGGGTCCCATCAAGGTGACGGTGCAGGAGTTAGACGGCTCCTTCAACCACACGCTGCAGATCGAAGAGAACAGCCTGAAACATGACATCCCCTGCCACTCCAAGAGCAGGAGGTATACAATTTATCATTCAGTAAGATGGATGCCATAATGGAGAGATTGTAGCTATTTCCTTTGTAAAACTATGATTTTTTTGCTGTAAAATGTTCAATATCTCTAAAAACTCTAATACTTAGCATTTTATTCTTGTTTCTTATTAACTTGTTACTTTCTAAAGCGTCTTTGAGCATCCAAATAAGCGTTGTATAAGTTGGAGGCAATATTATTAGTATTATTATCAATACTTCATTCAGCTGGTCTTTTCACTTAAATGGATACATCAAAAATTAGCTCAAAACATTTTCTGAAGCAATATATTTTCTATCCAAATGAGTTATTGCATCAGGCCTGTACACACATGTATATATATATAATGTGGCCACTTCTTCAGAGGATCAGTTTTCCTTTTAACTTTGTAGTTATTGTTTTGTTATTACAGGAACAAGAAGAAGAAGATCCCTTTGATGAATGGAGAGGAAGTGGACATGGACTTATCTGCCATGGAGTGAGTAGATGGTTTCTTCTTCTTGTGCGTCCCAATAGTCTGACTTTGCTTTACACAATAAGTACACAACAATAGAATGAGTGAGTTGTTATTATTACTATTATTATGACAAACTCACAAACCTGTATTGTGTGTTTTCATTCAGCGCCGATTCCCCTCTCCTGTGGATCCGCATCGACCCGGACATGTCCATTCTGAGGAAGGTGGAGTTTGAACAGGCAGACTTCATGTGGCAGTACCAGCTCCGATACGAGAGGGACGTGGTGGCTCAGGTGGGCACCGGCTGTACTGGGCAATGTTAAAAAAGCTGGGGTACCTAGCCTTGTCCATCATATACAGTCTATGATTTCACTTTTCTGTCTGAAAAATTTAAAATTATTGATACATTTGTGCAAGAGCAAGGAACTAATAGGATTACATAGTTACATTATTTGAAAGTTAGATTCCCCAGCTTTGAGGGTAAAGTGTGTTAGAATTGACATAATGTGCTAATGCAAATGACCAGGTCCAATATAAATGTTATACAAATCTGACTCTGGCCCGCTTCGTTTTTCAGGTCGAGTCCATTGTTGCCCTTGAGAAGTTTCCGACTCCCGCCTCAAGACTGGCTTTGACGGACATATTGGAGCAGGACCAGTGTTTCTACAAAGTCCGCATGCAAGCCTGTTTTTGTTTGGCTAAGGTACTTTTATTAGTATTCTCATGATCAAGCAGCTGTCCAGACTTATATAGTTATATCTTTGGGAAGGAGACACAGCCCTTTTGCACCTGTGTCCTGGCTGCCTGCCCTGAGTCCTTCGAAAAGTTTTGTTCTGTGGAACTTTGGTTATAGTTAACAAAGAATTTACAAATAGAGAAGCCAATTTTTACTATTTAATTGTGACATGGTAAGGCCTTTTTTTTCTATTTTGAGTTATGGTATCAAATGATTAATAGAGACAGACATCCGCTGGGACGCTGGATAAATAGGAAGGGAGGAGTGGGAGTTTGTATCTTGGCAGAAAGGTGGGGCTGAGAATGCGTATCGGGAGTAATCTGCATGGATTAGTGCATTCATGGAAGTGGAGGGAGAGGAAGTGAGGCCTGAGGGCGGTTGCGTGAGTTTGGGAGGTCTGATGAAAGATGTGGAGAGAAGGAGACTTCACACGGCTGCACAGTAATATTACTTTTCGCAAATTTCACTTCCGTTGACGTGATGTAATGTTTATCATGCAATAGACCTCAATCACTCAACCCAAAACAATATCAGCTAGTATCAGTAGTTGAAACGGGTCTCCCACCACTTTCAAAATCATTTCTTATAAAATCTTTGCCTTTGAATGCTTCTATACGTTGTCAGTAAAGATAAACATGAAAACGTGTAATAGTATCAATTGTATTTACAAATATATTTAATACAATAGTTTCCTGAATTGATGCTGATCTCGATCTTTGGTGTATCTGCTGTCAGTATGCTGCAGAAATGAAAACATTCCTTATGGTTCGCCCACCCGTTAACCCTTGGCGTACCGAAACCTCAACAATCCCATAAAGAATTCCTCTGGATTCTGGCATTTTGCAAATTTAACCCCCTGTGGATTTCCAGTATTTTGGACCTCCACCTGTATCAATATTTTCACATGATAAACTGTGAGCAGGTCGCGATGGCTGCGCCTCACTGCCACTGCTGTGTTTGGCTGCTAACCTCTCAACAGACTCCCTCCGTAATGGCCTTTGGTATAAACTACACACACAAGCTCCGTTCGCATAAACAAGGACCAGCATATTCCGCCCGCCACAACCACAAAATGAAATATGACTTCACTCATTACAAACCGTGCGCCGTGATTGGTCAGGACGGGCTAAATGTGCTTGTTATTGGTTGGAACTGTGGAATATGGCCTGGAGGAAGGAACATCAAACTCATGTTCAGAAGTCACGATGAACACACACATGCAAAAACATCCCGGCTTGCATGCCCCCTCTGTTTACCTTCCCAAATGACTACATCCTGTGGCGATGACCCTTAGCCCCTTATTACCACATTTACATAAATCTCCAATATCCTGCCTTGCAACAAAGACCGCTGGACTGCAGTCTCTGGTCCAATACTTGTGGAAAGACAGTGCGTCAATCTGATTTTCCAGTCAATTCATCATTTCATTCATCGTTTAACATAGAGGGAACATTGTGTAAAACTTCTAGCAAGAGTGTGATTGTATCCTTTCAATCTCATTTTGTACTTTTTAATGATAAAATATTGAAATTCTGTATTGTCATTTTCACATAACCCTCATGGTTTAATATTTTGACCTCTAAGAAAGCTTGTTTAATCCACTGAAGCCTTAGAAGTCAACTAAGCATTTGTGTTGGCATGGCGTACTGTCATTTTAAGGAAAATCAAGCTATGGTTTACAATACAATTAAAATCCAATCAGCGAAACATATCTAAAAACAAACCTTTTATCTTACAGTGATTTT